>QCXZ01000041.1:52649908-53149003 GCA_025024175.1 Rhyzopertha dominica
AAACTAAATTGTAAAATAACGTTTATCAAAAAATTTGTAGATGACTTACTATTAGTAATTCCCAGAAATAGCATAGAAGAAATTATGACAATTTTTAACTCTTTCGATCAAAAATAAAAATTCACTGTAGAGAGGGAAGTGGAAAAAAGTGTGCCTTTCTAGACACAAGGGTTATAAGGCAAAATAGCACTCTAATATTGGACTGGTATCAAAAACCCACATCTTCCGGTAGGTACTTAAATTTCTCATCAAATCATTCGAWAAAAATTAAAAMAAATTTCATAAAACAGATGAAACAAAGAATAATTAAAATTTCACATGAAAGTTTAGTAAATAAAAACCTAAAAAAACTTAAAATCATGCTCTTACAAAATTCATAATCCAAAAACATTAATAAACAAAATTCTTTTCTGTACAACAAACAACGGACATTTGGAAAATGTGGAGAATCGGCAACATCTAGATATCACCACACAAAATAAAACCGAAGAAAATGGACGATTTGGGTCCCTCCCAAATATATCAGACTTATCAACTAAAATCATTAGAACCTTTCAAACGCGAAATATAAAAATAGCCATTAAAATAACAAAAAAGGCCTAAATCTTTTTAGCAAATTAAAAGACAACGGTTCCTATAAAGTTTCGTATCAAATGTAGTTTACTCTATAGAATGTAACAAGTTGTGGTAGTGCTATATGTCGGACAGACGTCACAGTGGTTAACTAAATAGAGTAGCCCTTCACAAAAGCGATATCACAAAAAAGAAGACCGTTGCTCATTAACTGAACATGCACTACAAACGAACATGAAATTAAATTGGGAAAACATTAAAAATTTTAGAAACAGAAAGTAACACAAAAAACGACTAATTTGAGAAATGTATCAAATAAACAAACACAAAATACTATAAACAAAAAATCAGACACACAAAAATTAAGTAACATTTATAACTTACCTACTTTCTGATAACATTATTTAAATAATAAAAATAAAAATAAAAAATCAAAATTAACATTAAATAACAGAAACAGATACTACTCTCTTAAAGTTTGGCAACGGTGTTGGGGCTGTGGCGTTTGACACTGACAATTTAAACTGACGGCTGTGGATTTCGAACTGATTTTAGCGATTTTGACTGTGTTAACTTAAAGAATTTTTAATCTGTTGTAATCGTCTAAAATCAATGTATGTAAATTGTTTTTGTAAAAGTTAATCCAGTTGATCCAGAAAGTAAAACACCCGTATAGAATGTTATTACATAAAACTTCGCAAGATTGGCAACTTAAATTTTGTAACCTCAAATTCGGTAAGAACATGTTTATAAAAAAAACACCATTTGTTACTTAAACTTTGTAATTTTTGTAGTAGCCCCGATGATGACTAAAATTATAGTCGAAAGCTCGGCAATGTAAAAAGAGTGTACTTATTTCAAACCCGTAAGGTCGAATACCCCTCAAAACTTCCCAACATAAACAAGTACGACCGCTAAATCCATCCAACGTTACAATCAAGATGGGGTTTTATCAAATTATCCGAACATCCTATGGTGATGAAACAACCCACCTACTGAAACAATGGTATAACTTAACAACAAGGAAGCCAATCTTGTAAACCGAAGAATCTTCTTACACCAATGCAAGAATAAGGAGGTAATACCAAACCATGTATCCAACAGCGTCAAAAGTCTATACAACCTTTTTGGAGAAGAAAATAGAAAACTGGAAAGAAAAATTCAAGATTTCAACAATAGGCTGATGTTTAAAATTATAAACTTAGAAATTAGTCATGTTAACTTTCTGATCAAAAAGAATTCAAAATTAACAAGTTCAATAGTGTCGAAATTACAGCAAACGCTACCACAACATGTGATAAATGAATATCAAAGAAGACTCAAAATCAAATTCAACATAATTTTCCACAAACAAAAACAAAAAATTTAAACAAATTAACAAAATTAAAACAAAACATAAACAGTAACTTTAAAACACAAGAAAAATGGTTTGTAAATCTGTCTACGACAAGTGTGCCACAGAATGTAAAAACAACATTAGCATTGGGACCAAAATTCAGTTTTAAGACAAACATAAAAGATATCCACAGGGGAAAACTGGTTGCAGACATAGAAAACATTTTAGAACACATATCCGAAGAACGTAGAGATTACTATAGAGCAAAAGTAACAAGCTTAATAACAAGTCATTTTAACAAAAATAAATATATAAAGAATCAAAACGGACACAATGTATAACCAAACTTTAAAGTATTTGAAATTACACCAAGACTTACTTGTTTTAAATAGTGATAAGGGGGAGTCACGGTTGTCGTGGACAGAGAACAATATCAGAGCAAAATGAGAGATATTTTATCAGATGTAGACTGTTTCAAAGAACTGAGATGTGACCCAACTCGAACCATTCAAACAAAAGCTAACAACTATATAAATACATTAGAAAAAATAAAACACCTAACTGCCGAAGATGCAAAAATGTACAAAACATATAACTCAATAAGCCCAAAGATTTATGGAAACCCGAAACTCCACAAACCAAATGTCCCCTTAAGACCGATAGTCTCAAGCATTCAAAGCCCAACAATGCAATTGTCAAAGTTACTCTGTGACATTTTAACAAAATCATACGATACAAATAATGTATATTACATAAAAGATAGTTTCCAATTTGCAGAGTCAGTAAAAGGCATACACATTCCACCGGACCATGAAATAATATCATTAGACGTAATAAATCTTTTTGGAAATATTTCGAAAAAATTAGTAGTTAAAATATTACAAGAAAATTGGCAAAAAATAGATCCCCACTTCAGATGTCCAAAGATTACAAACATAAATAAAAGAAAAGAGTTATTCATAGAGATGATAATATTCACACTAGATAGCAGTTATTTTTCTTATGAAAACAAATACTATAAACAAATTTTTGGTTGCACCATGGGCTCCAAATTAAGCCCTATCCTGGCACAATACATAATGGACCATTTACTAGACACATGTATACCAAAACTAAATTGTAAAATAACGTTTATCAAAAAATTTGTAGATGACTTACTATTAGTAATTCCCAGAAATAGCATAGAAGAAATTATGACAATTTTTAACTCTTTCGATCAAAATATAAAATTCACTGTAGAGAGGGAAGTGGAAAAAAGTGTGCCTTTTCTAGACACAAGGGTTATAAGACAAAATAGCACTCTAATATTGGACTGGTATCAAAAACCCACATCTTCCGGTAGGTACTTAAATTTCGCATCAAATCATTCGATAAAAATTAAAACAAATTTCATAAAACAGATGAAACAAAGAATAATTAAAATTTCACATGAAAGTTTAGTAAATAAAAACCTAAAAAAACTTAAAATCATGCTCTTACAAAATTCATATCCAAAAACATTAATAAACAAAATTCTTTTCTGTACAACAAACAACGGACATTTGGAAAATGTGGAGAATCGGCAACATCTAGATATCACCACACAAAATAAAACCGAAGAAAATGGACGATTTGGGTCCCTCCCAAATATATCAGACTTATCAACTAAAATCATTAGAACCTTTCAAACCGAAAATATAAAAATAGCCATTAAAAATAACAAAAAAGGCCTAAATCTTTTTAGCAAATTAAAAGACAAGGTTCCTATAAAGTTTCGATCAAATGTAGTTTACTCTATAGAATGTAACAGTTGTGGTAGTGTATATGTCGGACAGACGTCACAGTGGTTAACTAATAGAGTAGCCCTTCACAAAAGCGATATCACAAAAAAGAGAGACCGTTGCTCATTAACTGAACATGCACTACAAAACGAACATGAAATAAATTGGGAAAACATAAAAATTTTAGAAACAGAAAGTAACACAAAAAAACGACTAATTTTAGAAATGTATCAAATAAACAAACACAAAAATACTATAAACAAAAAATCAGACACACAAAAATTAAGTAACATTTATACTTACCTACTTTCTGATAACATTATTTAAATAATAAAAATAAAAATAAAAATCAAAATTAACATTAAATAACAGAAACAGATACTTACTCTCTTAAAGTTTGGCAACGGTGTTGGGGCTGTGGCGTTTGACACTGACAATTTAAACTGACGGCTGTGATTTCGAACTGATTTTAGCGATTTTGACGTGTTAACTTAAGAATTTTTAATCTGTTGTAATCGTCTAAATCAATGTATGTAAATTGTTTTTGTAAAAGTTAATCCAGTTGATCCAGAAAGTAAACAACCCGTATAGAATGTTATTACATAAAACTTCGCAAGATTGGCAACWTAAATTTTGTAACCTCAAATTCGGTAAGAACATGTTTATAAAAAAACAACCATTTGTTACTTAAACTTTGTAATTTTTGTAGTAGCCCCGATGATGACTAAAATTATAGTCGAAAGCTCGGCAATGTAAAAAGAGTGTACTTATTTCAAACCCGTAAGGTCGAATACCCCTCAAAACTTCCCAACATAAACAAGTACGACCGCTAAATCCATCCAACGTTACAATCAAGATGGGGTTTTATCAAATTATCCGAACATCCTATGGTGATGAAACAACCCACCTACTGAAACAATGGTATAAACTTAACAACAAGGAAGCCAATCTTGTAAACCGAAGAATCTTCTTACACCAATGCAAGAATAAGGAGGTAATACCAAACCATGTATCCAACAGCGTCAAAAGTCTATACAACCTTTTTGGAGAAGAAAATAGAAAACTGGAAAGAAAAATTCAAGATTTCAACAATAGGCTGATGTTTAAAATTATAAACTTAGAAATTAGTCATGTTAACTTTCTGATCAAAAAGAATTCAAAATTAACAAGTTCAATAGTGTCGAAATTACAGCAAACGCTACCACAACATGTGATAAATGAATATCAAAGAAGACTCAAAATCAAATTCAACATAATTTTCCACAAAACAAAAACAAAAAATTTAAACAAATTAACAAAATTAAAACAAAACATAAACAGTAACTTTAAAACACAAGAAAAATGGTTTGTAAATCTGTCTACGACAAGTGTGCCACAGAATGTAAAAACAACATTAGCATTGGGACCAAAATTCAGTTTTAAGACAAACATAAAAGATATCCACAGGGGAAAACTGGTTGCAGACATAGAAAACATTTTAGAACACATATCCGAAGAACGTAGAGATTACTATAGAGCAAAAGTAACAAGCTTAATAACAAGTCATTTTAACAAAAATAAATATATAAAGAATCAAACGGACACAATGTATAACCAAACTTTAAAGTATTTGAAATTACACCAAGACTTACTTGTTTTAAATAGTTGATAAGGGGGGAGTCACGGTTGTCGTGGACAGAGAACAATATCAGAGCAAAATGAGAGATATTTTATCAGATGTAGACTGTTTCAAAGAACTGAGATGTGACCCAACTCGAACCATTCAAACAAAAGCTAACAACTATATAAATACATTAGAAAAAATAAAACACCTAACTGCCGAAGATGCAAAAATGTACAAAACATATAACTCAATAAGCCCAAAGATTTATGGAAACCCGAAACTCCACAAACCAAATGTCCCCTTAAGACCGATAGTCTCAAGCATTCAAAGCCCAACAATGCAATTGTCAAAGTTACTCTGTGACATTTTAACAAAATCATACGATACAAATAATGTATATTACATAAAAGATAGTTTCCAATTTGCAGAGTCAGTAAAAGGCATACACATTCCACCGGACCATGAAATAATATCATTAGACGTAATAAATCTTTTTGGAAATATTTCGAAAAAATTAGTAGTTAAAATATTACAAGAAAATTGGCAAAAAATAGATCCCCACTTCAGATGTCCAAAGATTACAAACATAAATAAAAGAAAAGAGTTATTCATAGAGATGATAATATTCACACTAGATAGCAGTTATTTTTCTTATGAAAACAAATACTATAAACAAATTTTTGGTTGCACCATGGGCTCCAAATTAAGCCCTATCCTGGCACAATACATAATGGACCATTTACTAGACACATGTATACCAAAACTAAATTGTAAAATAACGTTTATCAAAAAATTTGTAGATGACTTACTATTAGTAATTCCCAGAAATAGCATAGAAGAAATTATGACAATTTTTAACTCTTTCGATCAAAATATAAAATTCACTGTAGAGAGGGAAGTGGAAAAAAGTGTGCCTTTTCTAGACACAAGGGTTATAAGACAAAATAGCACTCTAATATTGGACTGGTATCAAAAACCCACATCTTCCGGTAGGTACTTAAATTTCGCATCAAATCATTCGATAAAAATTAAAACAAATTTCATAAAACAGATGAAACAAAGAATAATTAAAATTTCACATGAAAGTTTAGTAAATAAAAACCTAAAAAAACTTAAAATCATGCTCTTACAAAATTCATATCCAAAAACATTAATAAACAAAATTCTTTTCTGTACAACAAACAACGGACATTTGGAAAATGTGGAGAATCGGCAACATCTAGATATCACCACACAAAATAAAACCGAAGAAAATGGACGATTTGGGTCCCTCCCAAATATATCAGACTTATCAACTAAAATCATTAGAACCTTTCAAACCGAAAATATAAAAATAGCCATTAAAAATAACAAAAAAGGCCTAAATCTTTTTAGCAAATTAAAAGACAAGGTTCCTATAAAGTTTCGATCAAATGTAGTTTACTCTATAGAATGTAACAGTTGTGGTAGTGTATATGTCGGACAGACGTCACAGTGGTTAACTAATAGAGTAGCCCTTCACAAAAGCGATATCACAAAAAAGAGAGACCGTTGCTCATTAACTGAACATGCACTACAAAACGAACATGAAATAAATTGGGAAAACATAAAAATTTTAGAAACAGAAAGTAACACAAAAAAACGACTAATTTTAGAAATGTATCAAATAAACAAACACAAAAATACTATAAACAAAAAATCAGACACACAAAAATTAAGTAACATTTATACTTACCTACTTTCTGATAACATTATTTAAATAATAAAAATAAAAATAAAAAATCAAAATTAACATTAAATAACAGAAACAGATACTTACTCTCTTAAAGTTTGGCAACGGTGTTGGGGCTGTGGCGTTTGACACTGACAATTTAAACTGACGGCTGTGATTTCGAACTGATTTTAGCGATTTTGACGTGTTAACTTAAGAATTTTTAATCTGTTGTAATCGTCTAAATCAATGTATGTAAATTGTTTTTGTAAAAGTTAATCCAGTTGATCCAGAAAGTAAACAACCCGTATAGAATGTTATTACATAAAACTTCGCAAGATTGGCAACTTAAATTTTGTAACCTCAAATTCGGTAAGAACATGTTTATAAAAAAACAACCATTTGTTACTTAAACTTTGTAATTTTTGTAGTAGCCCCGATGATGACTAAAATTATAGTCGAAAGCTCGGCAATGTAAAAAGAGTGTACTTATTTCAAACCCGTAAGGTCGAATACCCCTCAAAACTTCCCAACATAAACAAGTACGACCGCTAAATCCATCCAACGTTATATATATATATATATATATATATATATATATATATATATATATATATATAAAATTTTAAAAATGCTGTACCTGTTTGATCGTATAAGTAATATCAAGTTTAATTTGAGATTTATCAGGAGTGGACTATTTGGATCAGTAGTGTACATGAATCCAAAATAGACTCTCAACTTTACAGTGCAAAGAGCACACCTTTAGCGTGGCTGCCTGTTTTAGCAAATATCACTTCCTCCAATTGTTATATGATGCCAGTATGCGCTCAATAATTAATTCATCAACGACATGCTAATCTACAAGGTCTGCAAAATGTACCTCCTAACCGTCGGGATTCCTGAAAGCCTAACTTAGAAACTTTAAAGCCCCTATGAAGCATATACTACTATTACTTTACACGAACTTCAAATTTTACAAGACTTTGTCCCCTCTCTCTCTTCAATGCGCAGTTCCAATTGTGATCCCGATTTTCCTGATGAAAAACCAACAGCGGTGGTACCCCAATTTCCCCCTAAATCTGCTCTTGAAACTCAGCTTTGCCATCAGCAGTTAGCATTGCCATGTAACATATTACTTTTTAAAATGACGTACACGTTTTGCCACTCCGCCCTTTCGACGTTGATACTGCAATGTTTGTGTTAGCGAGTAACGTACTGATTGAACAATGTCGGTTAACAGGTAGGGGAATATGTTTCGATTTCCAGAAGCCTACGCTTCAATGTTGACATGTTCTAGACGAGAGTGTGACTGGAAAATTAAAAGGAAGTTTGTTATTAGGGACGATTTGCACACCAGCATTGTGCAATACATTTAATCTGTCAAGCAACTGATGAAATCTGTCTTTGAACACCAGTAATAAATCATTGTAAGACATGATCGATACATTTACTATTGCAATTGTATTCCGTTGCATTGGGTGCAATTTTGAAAGATTGTAGAAGACGTGAAATTTCGCAATATATATCTCGTATCTCTTGTTTTCTGTCCTCATCCCTTTAAAATTTATCCCGGTTGTGTTGCCCTGCATAGCTTGGTGTCACGTACGCCTCATCTATAGCTTTGCCGTTTCATCTCCTTGCTAATTTATTTTAACCGAAGAGCTCGGTGTTAGTATAATTGGTCGATGCCGGATACACTTTAGTACAGCACGAATATTTAGGTAATGTTTAATGATTAATCAGTTTCTTGAAGTGCCAGTTGGAGAAGGGGGAAGTGTTTGTATTGCATGAAAAGTTTATGATTTACTAACGGAAGAGAGAAAAAACGAAAGGCACAAGTTTAAACATTTATAGACAACTAACAATTTTATTTCAGGTATATCCATCCATTTGACATACATCGTTCAAGCAAATACCTGTACAAAAGATCAATCTGCAATACCTCCGATTCTAACCCTTCCCATAAATATTATAGCATCCGTTATGTGAAATCGAAATGGCTTAGGGCATAGGTTAACATTCGCTCACTGTAATTGGTATTTACATAAGTTGTAGCGCTTATTTTGTTCGCCAAGTAGGAAGGCAGAAAGTTGGTTCGGTTATATTTGCGTTTCCAACTTTCAAATCTCGTTACCAAAACTGTGGGAGAGTTTTAAACTTCGAAGGGACACATGAGACTGGAATAACGTCACTAAAAGTCTCTTTTACAAAAAACGATTCAACCATCAACCGTGAAATGCAGGAGAGTAATAATTACCTAAATATCGGAAGCTTCTAACCAGATTAAATATTTGTGTGCCAGAACACTATTTTCTTGTTGCTCCTTATTTTGAATCGATTAAATCATGTTGTAATGGCGCAAAACATTGGCGGTCTAGAGTGCTTTTGAACAGCTTTACAGCCCTAATGGGAAAGTTGGAACTATCTCGCTTAGTAGATAAACCAGTGTTGATTAAGGGGGGTGGATCAAAGCCATACTTAAACGAATTTGTTAAGCAGGAAAGTTTGGATGTTTCCAGGGAATAGCAATGCTTGGACCTTTTTTATTGGTCCTCTTTCAATTTAGAAATCTGTGCATTTGTATCTTTTTTTTCTTACAGAAGGAAGAAGTCGATCTAATGTTTTTGTAGCACTAGAAATGGACACCAGATTTCTTCACATTACTTTGTTTTTATAATGTACCTTAACATTATGAAAGGATTTATAAACACATTTTTGGGCGAACTAATTTGTACTTAAATAGAAATACCACATTATTTGCATGTAACTATCCAAGGTAACCTAGGACAGTTACATGCAACAACTGAAAATAAAATTGGTTTGAGCAATGAAGTAATTGTTTTAGGCAATGAGTCTTATCATTCATTCTTTTCATTTTTCAAAAAAAGCTTTTTTAGAGGAACAGATGTGTGATTCGAAACATTAAGAGACCAACAAAATTTTTTTCCATTCTAAATTCTATGGAATTCCTTACACCTTATTTGGAGTAACATTCAGTAGATAATAATAATAATAGGACTTTATTTAAACATACTATTGGGCGAAGTCTAGCGTAGCTATTCCACTCAACCCAAAAAAAATATAAACTTAGTTCAATATGAGAAACAAACCTAAAACATAGGCAACTATAGTACCATGCTATGACTACAATTACAAGCTAATGACTTTTTGTTTTTTGCAACTTTCTGCAGAGCATATTTGAGTAAACAAATCATAGCGTTCATTATAACATTTTATAGCGTAAAAGACCGCGTGTATACGGAAGTTCGGAAGCTAGGCACTGATAAATGGTGGACATATCTAAGAGATAAATCAGTGCAATGCAGGCTGCGACGACTATGAAACTTATCACGCAAATATTTTGGCGAAGAGGATCGAAAGACATGTAACAAGAAAGTTGCAAGGTGGTAACGAAAAAGTTTATCAATTTTTAACCATTTAAGCTGCTGTATACACTTACTGATATGAGCATACTTTTTTAGTCCAAATATAAATCTGCAGCAGTTATTCTGCACCTTCTGAAGCCTGTATTTATTAACGGCATCAAGACAAGGAAAGTATACCGTAAACAATAAAGTAAGTGAGAGATTACCAGAGATTCGCATAATTTTTTCTAAGTTTAAAGTTGGGAATAAGATGATTAGAGTACAAGAGCTTTAAAGCAACATAACATTTTTTAATAACAGAAGACACGTGATTTTTAAAACGAAGGTCATTATCTATACTTAAACCAAGACTTTTGATCCTTTCATATACAGGCAGTTGATTATGGTCCACATGTACTTTAATATCATCCTTCACAAAGCATTTTTGTGACGATTTCGACGCAGAGTATACTACAGAACACTTATTGCTCTTGAACTTTAAGTTAATGTTACTAGAACATTCACTAATGTTGGATAGGTCCTCATTCATTTCTAAGCATGCCCTCTCTATGTTCTGTGGGTCGAAATGGTGTAAAAGGTAAGTATCGTCAGTGGATTGTAACAAAAGTTTGTTGGTCAATTTTTTCTTATGAATTGAAGAGCACAAACAAAAGCTAATTTATTTACAGCTATTCAATATAGTGATTTCAACACGTTCCACAAACAGTGCACGTTTGTAAGTATTCCGTTTTTTATTAATTTAACTTTTAATCAAAATTGGTTTAAAAGCATAAGCTGAAAGAAAGAAACCGATCTGTACGAAGTTAATTAAATCCCACGCTTTAGTTTTAAACTAGACACCGCACGTTTCTGCCAATTTATGAACCAGAATCCGCAAGATTCGGTCCGTTCCTTCTTTTTTTCGAGCGCAAACTGCAACCACAAAAGGCTCAAGAGAATATCGGAGAAGTCTTTGTTTTTCCTCGACGAGAAAACCACGCTAGCTTAGCGCAACTAACGGAATCTAAAATCGCCCCTTAAGCACTCTCTTGCAGTGGGAATAAAGTTACGGGCTGAGATGAGTAATTAACGTAGCAGGATGGTGTCTGCTGCCGCGGTGAAACCCAAGGCAAGTAAATCAGTTTATACAGGGTCAATTACGTCTTCGTACGGCGGCCTTTTGTCAGGATCACATGGCGGCAGGAAGGGACGGAAGCTAAGCAAGGTGTTCGCGTGTGGGGGTGCCTTTGGACGAGGGGGTTGCAGGTTCTTAGGGTGTGGAGAAGGAAGGTATTGGGGTGGGTTGGATGGCAGTGATAATAGTAAGCAAGAACTGCAAAATGCTCTACTGAAGAATGAGTTAAAATTATTAGTTTTTTTTTAATAATGAGTAATAGCAAATATCTTGGAATTAGTTTTTTCCGACAGGATCTGTAGGAAATAAGAAAGAAATCCCAATAGTTCTAGAAATAATAATTTATAACTACTCAAGTATATGATTTTTCCCTTCCAAATGATTGTTTCCATGGGTTTACCTATCAATATTCAGAAAGAGCGCTCTATTCTGCGATTCCACAGACCCATCAAGAAAACCTGGTAGAGATGTCTGTGAAGTGTGCTTTTTTATCGTCTTGAATTTATGGTTAGAACAAACAAATTATTACTGTGAAGTATTTTTTCTTTGCATATTTTAGCGTAACTATTAGGGTATTACATTATTACTTAGTACCTACATTTTGCTCTTCTGCTGATGAATATTGAAGTATGCAAAGTCTTTTTTCCGCAACCATTAAAAATCTCTTATTTGTAACAACCACTTTATCAGACCAAAAAGTAATAATAATCATGTCCAATAAAAATTTTGATGATGTTAAAATGCACATTACAGCCATGAGCTCTTTATCAAGTAGAGGGGGTTTTGAACATAAAATCCCTCGAAAAGATAAAGCCAAACAGTGGTGGTACTGAGATATTTATACTACAGAATTATTATGCTGAAGTGGGCATTATTCTCAAATAAAACCCTCGGGCAAGTAGAAGAACTAGCAATATGGTCAGATAACTACCCGTATAAAAATAGGAACTTGAATGCAGTGGTGGCTTATTTTTACATTATAAAATTAATTCCCAGCTTTAAAATAATGAATCACAAGTAAGTAGACCAGCAATCGCTCCTTAATTGAAACAGAAAAGAAACAATTACCACAATTTCAGATCATGACATCATGGAACTGGCAACAAATGGTTAGAGTTATTAGCAAGCAAAATTCGTTTGCCGTTTTGAGTATAGAAACACTAGATTTTATGTCCACTTTTTGAGGGCCCTAGTGTTCCTTATGTGGCAACTAAAAAGAGCGTTTCTTATCTCCAGATTCGGCAAACCAATCCTGGAAAACTGTTCCATAAGGTTAAGTTCGACGATGACTTTGAACAATCCAAATATTTAAGGTATCTATCTGTTTTAAGTAGTAATTTAATATAACTTGTGTTACTTTCCTCGCTAAAGAACTCATTTTAATTGAATGGTAAAAAGCATACTTCAAGAATGTTTAAGTGCAAATTAAAGTCTAATCCAAGTTCTTCATGTATTAATTGAACAGTTAACTTCCGTTGTTCGGCGATTAAGTCTTTAATGTAATTTCGTTMCAATAAAGAAGCKTCAAAGGCGTTTGGCAACCCTTCTCTTCCAATACTGTTAATGAGGAAAGTGCAGCTGAAGTGTTTCAGTCGCTAGCTGGAAAAYTACCAGGACATTATTATGTTGTTAACAATTAAAAATAGATTAACTTAGCATTTCCAGTAAATGCTTAATCAAATAAATATAAATTTTGATATTTCGTCATCAGGGCTTCTAGTTATTGATGAATTAAGGGCGCTGAACAGGATCACATAAACCAACCACAAAGTAACAGAAATCGAACAAATTATCTGTAACATTAAGGGAAATTACATTCAAAAATAATAATATAATTATGCCAAATTAATCCATAACTAATACCTCCAAAAGCTTGGCGAAAAGTTTTGTAATTTATTGAGACCGACGCCCTGATAAAATAGAATCTATGAGTATAATAATTAACAACGGTCAATATTTTAAGTTATAATTAATAAATTTTGATATTCCAACTTTGCCCTTAAGATACCGAGTCCTAACTATGAGTAGCGCGGCTAAACCGAAGTTGCTTTAGTATACTAACTGGCAGCTTTATGAATTTCGCTTTAGTTGCAACAGTGAAATACAGGCGCCATCAATTTTTGCCCTAGCCGGAAGCAGAAATGGATAAATGTGGCCATTACTCTTCATTCAGTCATAGATGAAGATATACGTCACACGAAACGGAGTATATACAGAAAAACCTGTGTCGCACGTGCCCCTATGTAGAAATATGTCACGTATCCGTTTTTTCACTGGTTCGTGAAGTTTGGACTTATGAAATTGTCTTTTTTATATAAAAAGTGACATCGATGGCGTACTTTTTGTTCACCCAGTGAGAGATAACTCTTCAAATTCCATCGCGGAGTTTAAATTTATTGAAAGCTAGTTTTTCGAGCAACTAAAGTTTCATAATCAAGGATTAAAACGTATTCGTTCCAAGGAACTGATGTACTCGAAGAGTCAAATCTCATTAAACGGAATCATAATCATATACCACTTAAAGCTAAACAAACGGTTTTGAATGTTTATGAATATATGAAAAATGCAGAGGGAGAAAGTGGGGCCAAATAGAGAAGAAATCAAAGATTTTCTATTAAAACATGACTGATATTTTGAGGAATGTAATACAAAGAAACAATTCTTGGAATATCTAAAGGCACAATGTTTTGATAAAACATTCTGAATTGATAGTTTTTTAAATATTGCACCAAAATTTAGTTATAGCGCCATTCAAATTATCAAAGAGGAAGTTGCTAAAATCACAGCAAATAGTTGGTCTAACTGTGTGCATTATTCACAGGTAACGACTGGTAGGGGAGTTAATAACATAACTTGGCGATGGTGATAATTTTATTGGAGTATTTTTGCGATTCTTGACAACATATTGTCCATATTACTCCAAAAGTATGCTATCAAATCTGCGTTCTGAAAATGACGTACTATCAGACCGACCAAAATTGCAAATTTGGACTCTACGACGTCTAAATTTTCAAATCCATCCATTTTTCGAGCGCGATACGTCAGAAGTGGGATGCGGAACAATAATTCCTCCACCTGCACCCCTTTTAATCCAATTTTTCCGGCACTTCCGCCCCTGCAGTTAATGCCTCCGCCGCCGCCCCATAAATATTCACGAAGAAACACATATCCGCGGGATAATTTCGAAACTTGGCCGCCATTAAAAGCGTCCTTTCCCATGGGCACCTGGCGAGTGCACACGCTCGTATTTCACATTTTCCGAGGCCGTTTGCGGGGGCCATACTCGAGCACCGGATGCAAGAACCCGCCGGAGGGCCTCAAATGTTGCCGATTATGGCAATTAAAAATGTAGCGGTGCATCCTGGTGGGGKCCGCATCGTTTGGTTGGGAGATAAAGTGGATTAATTGATTCAGGTGGTGTTGGGGGTGGAATTACGGTGGGAGCCTACTTTTAATGATGGTATTATAAAAGAAGGTAATTGTGTAATGAATTCATTACTTGAGGTACACTTTTTCCGACTAAAGTCTGACGAAGATTGAGAACTCAGACCTTAGCGAATGCCCTCATTTCAACTAAGCACCCTTTTTCAGTTTAATAACTGAAAACGACAACTTTATTAAAAAAATATCGATTAGACGCTACATAATATCCATCGTTAATAACGAAAATAAAAGTGGAACTTTAACACACTGGTTTTGGTGTTGTTGAATATTTATTTAAGCAAGCAGACTTGACCTTAAGCCACCAACACAAATGAAATAGCATTAAAGATCTTATATAAGTGAAATTACAAATTATCTACTGATGATATTTCAATTATTTCTTCTACCAATCTCTGATCGTGTAGAAAGGCATATAAAAATTTGATTAAATATACTTTATTGCAAGGTACTTTCACAACAAACTATCCAAAAAGAAGTTGCAAAAATCACAGCAAATAGTTGGTCTATCAAAAGAAAAATTAACAAATGAGTAGGTAGGTAAAAGGTTAAGAAGAGGACATATATACAACACGTCTATTTACTACTAAAGGCATTTATTTCGATGAATTAAAATCACTGTATTTTTTAACTGAGATTTAAAAATAAGTAAAAATTGAATACTGTCATGTCATGAAATTACACGAGTTGGACCAAAAGATATTAAGTTCATTTAGACAAATGTTGTTCATAATCCAGTTTTATTATATAATAGATGTCTCGAAATGGCTCAGATTAAAATGCTCTTTCGCAAAAACAAGAAATACGCTCCCCAAAAGTACAGAAAGTGCCCCACAACACACAAAAAACACCCCCAACCCCAAATCAACTCACCTGTTATCACTCGAAGTTATCACTTCACTTGGTTGCGGATCAACAGGCGTTTTGATCGCGGTCATCACCGGATAGGGCTTTATCTCCCTTCGCCTACGTGGGGTGGTGGAGGGGATAACTGCCCCCGGATTGGCGGCTGTTAAGGCAGTCCCGCAATCATTTGCGTCGTGATTTACTGCGACCGCCTGATTATCGGTTTGGTTTAGAACAAACAAGGAAGATTGTTGCTTTGGTTAATTTATTGCGGGGTGTTAAGTGTTGCGACGCCAATTAGGGGTAGCTGGGGGTCTTGGGTTGGATTAGGAAACTTTCCAGACGTCCATGGAAAAGTTTGATTTTGATTGGTCGTGGGTGGTTTTTTTTCTATTGTGGTAAAGATGGCGCTGTGTTTATTCAAAGTCGGCTGCATATTTAAATTCAGTAAAATTAATTCTTGTTGTTATGGTTCTTACCAAATAAACAAATATTTTCTCAAGAACCGCATACTTGAACAACTATAATTAAAATTAATTAATTGTCTCACCGTCAAAATCTACGTCGACATCACCAGAAGTCTTTCGTCTTTCGTGAGTGATAATTTCGCTCCTATTGCTCTTTTGTTTTGGTTTTTCTGCGTTTTCATGTATGAATGATAGCTATTGGGTGGTAGCAAAGTCAGTTTTGATCATTTATGAAAAATTTGACGTCCACAATAATTGTTAGGGCAAAGAACCAAATATTTTCTGTAATAAATTAAAATATTTCTCTCCCAAAACCCCAAACGATTTAATATCTTTAACTTTTAGGTAAATTTCTTCATGAAACCATATGCTCCTCTTACTCTAAAGGTTGCTGCAACATAAAATATGTTTTATAGAACAGCAACCTTGCAGGTTGAGGTATACATTTACTTTTATCGATAAGCATCTGCGATCGAGCGCATCTTTCAGAAATACGTTTAATTTTTCGCTTATTATAGTCTAACCATAGTACCTTTTGCTTTAAGAAAGCTTGAAGATTCGTTAATTCATCTATTTCAGTACTATTTTAACACTCAAGGTTCTAATATTATTCTTATTTATATATTTATATGTATTTTTAGGTATTGATAGGATTATAAGGGAACATTACTAAAAAGAAGTGTATTTTTATGCGTACATAACACATATTAATGTATATGTTTTGTGTCTTTTCGACGAGTAACAATACTTGGGAGCTAAATTTATGCTAGGTACTCCCTTGTCAACGGTGGAGTTCAGATAAATAAACTGATTTTGCAAAGTAACCTTTCGAAATATTCAATAATTATCGTTTCTGCAGTTGCCACATCATTACGTATTTATTGGATTTTCCACTTAGTGGCACAGTAGATAGGCCTTACACTTTATTATCTCGGAATATTAGTCGCCAGTTTTCAAATCCACGTGCAGGTAATTAAAATTCTGATTATGATATTTACACTCAACCGTAAATAATTTGATTAAGGTTAATTCAGGCGTGAACTACAGGCTTTACTAGAATTAATCTCGATTCTAAATGCTCATTTTATCACCACTATTATAGTATAGACTGATTTTTAGTCAGACATTTACCCTCAAAATTGTAATAGATATCGTTAGAAAAATGAACAATAAAACAAATTAGAGTGTTTAGAAAAAAAATATAAATTTTCAATAGAGCTATGAAATTATCGATACAAATTACCTGTTACTGTTACCTGTTCTAAGCTTCTTCCAACATTATAAAACAATAAAAAAACGTTTTTGTAAGCTGTACCCAATAAGAAACATTATCATTAAATATTATCTCGTATTGTTTGAATTGTTTTTATTATGGTATATTCTGCTCAGAATTAAAAATTGGTTTGTTACAATTAGAAAAATTAGGTAGCCTGTTCTGCAGACGATGTTCTAAGAAACCTAGTTCATATTTTAGCGTTATATGATAATAATATAATAATAATAAGTGTGATAACGCTTGAATGAATAGGAAAAGAGACTGCAAGTTTTCTGTCGCAGAGCAAATTTAAATATGTAATTGCGGTTTAATTTTGGTCAGAAAAAACTTGGCGAGTACCTGCTACGTTTACTTAGCAAACGAAATTGCAAATAAATAGTTTTGTTTATACAAAAATGTGGGTGAGGTGTCCTCTTTAAACCTTTTTCTAAACTTTCATGTATAACTAATGGGTATGATACATGCAGCAACGAATCGTGACTAAAAAATAGTCCTGGAACACCTACTTAAATGAAAATGCCGATACAAGTAATCTATACTGACTATTGAAAAAATCAAGTCTAAGTTTATGGCATTTCAAATATTTAACTATTTAATTCTTGTTACGAGTGCAAAGAAACTCAAGAATTCTACTGCCCTTTTGCACATAAATACGTTGTCTTTATTGCCCGACTTACTTTGGCTGGACAACAGACACAAAAGGTACTAATCTTTATTTATCGCCCACCATAAATAGAAATTCTGGAGAAAACGTAGGATAGGGGAAGTACACTACTTTAGGACTGCGCCCACCACACAAATCAGGAAGAAATGGACCAAGGACACAAGCGCAATAAAAAGTGCAGACACACAACTGTTGCACAATGTTTAACAGTTTGTTTAATAACGATTTCGTAAGCAGATGAGTAAAATATGTTCGTTTTTAATTAATTATAGATTCCCATTCATAAATCTGCTTTCATCAATCAGAACTATAATATCCGGTTTCGATCGTTCTAGTGCAAAGCTAAAGTGAGATTTTATCTTGGTTAATACACACAACCAGGTGGAATTGTGAAAAAATCTCGCATTTTCGTATAATTACTTACTCAATTATGCTCGTTTTTGATCGATTTCAAACCAGCGCGCGGCTTTTGACAACCAATGACATGCGCGGCCGCGTCTGCGCACAATGCGCAGTCGTACTTTATCAGATTGTGAAGTATTTTGCTTGCATTTTTGAAAGCTATGTAACAATAACAAGAGATTTTTCGAGTTTTCTTCGAAGGAAATACTGAAAAATGCTGAACCAGGTGTCTGTGGAGGCAGTGTACTCCGCCACATACGTGGAAAACTACCTGGACTGCGTGGAAAACTTGCCAAACGACCTGCAGCGTCTGATTTCCAGGATGAGAGAGCTTGATGTCATTTATATCGGTAGGAATTAAGTTATTTAACGTTCTTTTGGTAATAGGATGGTTGTAGCTCGTGTTCGCGAGGTCGAGAACCAATTCAAGCTCTGCAAAAGCATTGGGAACGACAACCAGGCGAAGAAGGCTCGTGCCTTTGCCAGGATGCAGCAAGCTTTGATAGCTGCACAGGAGCTGGGGGACGAGAAAATGAACCTCCTCCAAGCCATCCTCGAGAAGATCGAGAATAAGACTAGGTTACTCGATCAAGACTACAAAAATCTAGGTAGGCCGTACATAGCTTTGACAGATAACCTCAATTTACGTTGTTTTGTTTAGATTACGGAAAGGAAGAGAGTACTAGTGATAATAAGGAGCAGCAGCCACCTGTCAGCACAAATTCAAATGCTCCTGTGCTGCCCAACGCAGAGAGGCCGTCAAAACGAGCCAGACGCACCAGGAACGACACGTTCTCCGGTTTGGAGGTTAACCACAACGAAAGCGGCCAGGCTGAACACGTTCTGAGGAGCCAGGTGGCTTCGAATTCGAGTACGACGCAGAAGAAGAGCAGCAACGGTGAGTATGATGCTTCATGTCAGAAAGAGTCGTTGAGCGGACGAGTTTKGTTTGTCCCRGGKAAGAAAAAGAAACGCAAGGCCCGTCAGGCCACCCAGAACACGCAGCGGGAAGAGTCGCCGCCCAGGGAAGAGGAGGCGGACCCCGACGAACCCACGTACTGTCTCTGTGATAAGATATCTTATGGGGAGATGATTATGTGTGACAATGATCTTTGTCCGATTGAGTGGTTCCATTTTTCGTGCGTCAACCTGACGACGAAGCCGAAAGGCAAGTGGTACTGTCCGAAGTGTCGGGGCGACAGGCCCAACGTCATGAAGCCCAAGGCACAGTTCTTGAAAGAACTGGAACGGTACAACCGGGAGAAGGAGGAAAAGACGTAATGAAGCGTTTCATTGTTTTGTGACTTTTTTTGTTGTGGTACTTGTCTTTTTTGTAATGTATTAAGTATAATATGTGCTATACTACTTAAGAGATGCTTATAGCAGTAAAATGTCAAAAGAAGTTGAAATGGTTTTTTTTTATCGACAGGTGAGGTCTTGATTTTCAGCAAGTTTTCGTTGTGGTACTGTAAGTATAATAATACTAATAATACATTTTATTAAGCACTACATTTGATAACAGATACAGCTAATCATAAATTAAGCAAATAATAAACAAAATAGTAGCCTAAAAGGGATAGTTCTCGCAAAACCCATTTTCAAAACTTCCTAATAAATACATTGCAGTTTAGTGCATAGTGATACATCACAAGCATTATAAGTCCCAAAGATTACAAATATATTTTTGAAAAAAATACTTACCCATTTTAAAGTTAAGGGTTAAGATGTGGGGGATGACCCCATCCTGCCCCCAAAACATTTATTAAAAAAATGTGAGCATCCTTTTAATGGCTTCTACTTCAAATAACCAAAATTTGATGAAATTATATCAACCAATGTTAGATATTTTTGAAAAACTTGCATAAAAGTATTTTTAGATTTGATATCAAATACATTTCTTTGCATTTTATACATAAAAGGTCTGGAGCCCCTACAGAATTAAGGGGCCCCAGGGACCCCATCACCCCCCTCTGTCTATGGCCTTCTATTCTGAAAACTTTGGTAAAAACAGGCACTGCTGTTAAAATTAATGTTTTTTTTTAACCATGTTTACATTTAACACAAAAAAACAGCTAACTTCAATAGACACGTGTATTTACTCATAAAATGGATGGTACAAAATAAAAATGGCAGTGAGAAAAACGAAGACGACAATATAGTACAATGTGCAGATAAAATAATTCTTTCCTAATAAACGCGATAACAAAATTACACTTAAAAAAAAATCCAATCACCTAAAAATAAATAACGACGCATAATTCACTAAATGGCAGATCAGACTTGAAAGAATTGGCTAAAATCACACCCAAACGCCGTGCGGGTTCTTATTGGTCGGCACGGCGTTCTCGAGTTGCCTTGGCGACCCAATCATCTTCCGGGTGCTGCCTGGCTTGCTGGGGCCCTCGAAAAGGTGCTTGAGCTCTTCGGGTGGTGCTATGCTAAGGCTCTGCAGGTTGGCCTCCTTCATTTCGGTGACGAGGTGTTCCACTTGCTTCTTCTTCTCGATTATGGCGGTTTCGAGTGCGGCTACCTAAATTTTTGGGTGTAAAAATGCCTGACTGTTATTTAAAGACTAAGTATCACCTCTTTTTTGAGTGTTTCCGCTGTTAAATGGTGGAGATCTGTGCTTTGCTTCGCTAACTCGATGTCTTTTTGGAGCCTCTCCACTTCTAAGAGGAGGCCATGTTCTATTTGCTTTTTGGAGTCGACACGACGTGACTGGGCCCTCTGTTCTACCTGGAGTTCGTCCAATAGCAGCCTGTACGGTAAAAAAAAATGTTGGAGATAAAGAGCAGTGCTATATAACAACAAAAAAGGTTACTACACTAACAAACTAAAAATGAATCCATATGATAGAATAAATGGCTGTGGGAAACAGTAAAGACAATTACAGGACAGACAAAAAGCCCATAAAAAGATTCAGACGGTGCAAACAGACTCAATTGAAGAACAAATTGCAAACCACTTTAATAACTATTTTGCTAACGTAGGTAAATCTGTAATAACTCAAATAAAATGCTATATCACTCACCTAATTTTGTTCTTGCACTGCAACAATTCGGTCTCACAATTTGCCAATTTTGATCTCAGCAAAGTTATTTCTGATTTCAGAGTTTTCTCTTGCTGCTTCACTATCTCATTTTCCTCTTCAACATAACTTAAAGCTTGAATCTGCATAAAAATAATTAAAACACAGCAAGAGAAATGTTAAAACTGTAATGTACCTGCTCCTGGGTAATGCGCGAAGTATTGCTGACTGTTACGATCTCTTGAGCTATGAAATCCAATTGTAACTGCTTTTCCCGCTCTTTGCTCTCCCAGTACACTATTTCGGCGTCATACTGTCAGAGAAGATACACAAGTAGCTCAAAAATCATAATGAATGAGGAGTTATTCTTACCTTAGTGAGATCAGCTTGTTGATTTGATAGTTTCTCTCTTTGATAATTGATTAATTGGATTAATTCCCTATACTGAGCGTTATATAGCACTGACTCTTCTAATTTATTAGGCATTCTATTTCTATTATCGTCTATATCTTTATTATTTGATTTATTTGATTCCTGCAAGAAAAATGAACTGTCAATGTTGATGATAGTTGAGGATATCCAAACTGCATTTAAGGAATTTGAGAAATGTTAAATTCTGAATCTTTTAATGCACAACTCATGATGGTTTTGATTTTGGATATAAAAGGGGTGTCTCTTAAATTATTTTCAACAACAGCAACAGATACTCACTGCTGTGATGTGATTCTATCACAGGGAATTTCAAAATATGATTTTACATCAGAAATTTTTCCGGGCAGGGTTGTTTTTTTTGGCCTCTAGACACAATAAAAGTACCAAATCATTAATTATGCTAGAAATTGTAATTGCCATGCAATTTAGAGCCATACCCATAACAAAAAAAATGAATAAAACTTTCCACTTACTTGCAATATATTCCTCTTATAAGTAACTGATGAGGTAGGTGGGGGGGGATCTCGGTAAGGAGGGGGAGCGGGAGGATCCTTGTAAGGGGGCGCTACGCGCTGACTAGGTGAATCTGAGAGCTCCGAGCCAGACTGGCTGCCCTTCCTCGGAGAGCCATGGGGCGAACATTGCACGTCCCTTATCTCAATCAACGGCGGTTTCATCTGAGACAGATTCCTAACGGCCACCTCAGAATTCGAATAATGGCTGCCGCTGCAATTAACCCAACCAATCGAAGTCTGTCGTTTTTGCCATTTTCAACTCACCTGAACGTTAAGGACTTCTGAATTTCCCTGTGCTTATCTGGTGAATCAACAGTTATGTTGTTAGGTGTTCCAGTGGGGCTAGTGACCGCTGATTTTGACTTTTGCCCCTTGGCGTCGCTCCACTGCAAGATAAACTGAACGTCGTTCGAATACTCGCCCCATTTCATCAGAATCTTCAAGGGATTTTCGTTGGGTGCGAGCTGTCTTTCGTTGTTCCTCCACCGTTCTATCAATGTGAACCTGCCGGACTTTCCAGTGGCATGCGCGAGGGCATACACCACGTCCTGCCAAAAAAAGTTAGGTCTCGAAACGTATACTACGCTAAGTCTTACCTGGCAAGTTGTAGAATCAGTTACCCCGCACACTATCCTCTGTATGCCCTCCACCCAGACTTTTAATTCCATTCTGAGACGAAGTGTTTAGCATATCTGGATTGGAAGATCCTGTTTAACTGGGTTAGTAGCTACAAAATAAGAGGAATGGCTCACCCATGTCTCAGAGGTCATAGTGGGCGTTGAATGAACAACGGCCGCTGTTTTTCTGGAGAAACACTTGCTTTTTTAGTCGATCATAATTAAATAAGCACCTTTTTTACGAGTATTTGCAAAACAATGAGTGTAATTACTGTTTACAAACGTCAAAGTGGCTATTTCGGTTAGTTGTCAAACGTCATCGATCGATAACTAGAAGTAGGCAACCCCCTAATCTACTTGTCAAATTTAGTTCAACTAATTTGACAACAGATGTCGCGGTTAGCGTCAATTTGAATACATAAGCGCACAAAAGCTGGGATTTAAACGCCCTTAATGGCTTTTAATACGCCATAAGGGCCCATAAAAGCGCTTCCCTTGATAAACGGAACGCTTTTAATTCCAGACGAGATTGAATATTCGCATTATACAAGCGGAGTATTAAATTTATAGTGTTATCGGTTAGTTGCACGTTAAATTATAATAACCCCGAGCGTAATATTCTCGCATAAAAGTTTATGGTACAAAACGACGAATTGGGTGGACCATAAAAGGCGTCTCCCAATTGCTTTGTCATAATGTCGCGAAACTCGGGAGGGTTTTGATTTGGCGGGCGTATCGATCTGGTTTTTTCGCGTTTTCAGTTTTCCCAGGCGATTAGCTGTCTTGGACGTTGTTTTTCCAACTTGTATTTTGTGGATGGGAAAGTTTCGTTTGTATTTTCCTACTTAGGGGTGAAACTTTTTGTTCACCCGCTGCATTATGCATAAGAGGGTTTAATAAAAAAAGTTTGCGGATGTTTGAGTACCTCGTTAAAGCTAAAAGGAGTAAATTAAAAGTGATAATCCAGTCTAGAAGAGAATGGGGCTTCCGGTTTCACTCTTGTTTTTTTTTATAAAGTCCCTCATTTAAATATAATATCGTCTAGCGACAGAGGCGGCGCGTATAAAATCCTATCGTATAAGGTTTTAGCGTAACTTACCATAAAACATCACTTGTCGCCTTATGTGTTCATATTTTTGCATTATCAATAACGGTTTAGTCATAGTTTGTCGTCAATCATGAAAACTAGAAGCATAAAGTTGTACTCCTACGTGTAAATAAATATCTTATAAGCAAAGATGATATTGCGACGTTTATATACTTTCAATGTTTTAGTATCTTTTGTGACTGCAGACATGAAGGGCTATAATCACTAACTGTAGACACTATCATGTCAAAAACTGGTTCAATTAGATTAAAATCGAATTAGCTAAATAATAAATGAGATTCTTATATGTATTTATGTTTCCCCAAAGTTCATAACGCCGCTCGTAATACAAGTTTGTCGTTAACTTCTCAACTAAGCAAATATGGTATATTATTGCTTCACTCGACAGTATATGGCGTAAATTGAACAACCATCAAGAGCTTAAAGGAGTACTATTAAACGACGAAGTAGTTTAGTTAATTAGAAATAGGATCCCAATCTAAATAAAATTACAATTTGAACTAATGGGTACGATTACTGTATAACGAGATTTCCTGTAATAGATAGGATCACAGAGCTTTATAGACAGCATTTAAATTAAATCAATTAAGAAATTGTCGGAGGTATGGATCAATTCAGTAATGTGAGCTCCAGTGAAATGTTGAATAACGATATGCTAGAATGGATAAACACGGAAGACAGCAATAACAACGTCCGATCTGAAGAACATCCTATACTTTTCCATTACTCTATGCCTTTTGTTGAACTGTACCTGTGCGATATCACATTGTTGTTAGTTCCCAAACGCTCGCCAGTTGACAAAGTTTCGACCCAGTATAGACCTCCGTCACTTTACCTGAAAGGGGAAACTGAATTCAGCTCCGATAAACCGAGATAGAGGTCCGGATTTACGAGAATTCGATCTCGTCTGTTGAATACGAATGTGCTGCAATGGGGAGGAGGAAGTACGACGTTGCAATCACTGACATTGCCTCAGTCTCACCAGAGACAATACGCAGGATTGGATGAAGTATGAACCTCAAAGAGAAGCCACAGAAGGATAATTTACGCTTTGTATTTGGTGTTTTTGGGTACAAGACCGAAATAGGGGAGGCTTTATCACCATAAACAATAAAATATTAAAAACGCATACGAAATTCTATTTTGCTTATTAAGCGCATAGCTAGTCTCCGCGGATAGCCTGGATGTAAAACAGAAATGTAACGCTTATTTTAATTGATTAATAGAAAAATACCCGCTTTTTTATGGTCTACATTTTCGATGCTTAAATCCACCCTACTTGTTTTTTTAAAGAGATATAAAGAAGTAAGTTTCCTAGTTGTTTGTAGGTTTAAGACCTTGCTCGCGATTTTAAGGGCTATCAACCTAAGAAAGCGAAGACATTTAACCAGAAGAAGACAGTAAGATCATCAGCCATAACACCAATTTTCGAACGCTTCAGTTATTATCGCAAAGGAAAAGAAAGAAATCTCAAGACATAGCCATGAATGACGCTGTGTTTTTATATATACACATTATTCAGGACTATAGGCTTTAAAAATTGTTTGACCTCCCGTGCAGACACTTAGAAATCTCTAATAACAGAGTAATGGACAATTTTACATTTATTATGAAACCGTTTAAAGTCCTCTTTCTCTTTTATAGTCAGGCCATGAAACATTTATCGCAAAACCTGAAAAATCGTGTCTTCTACTCAATCCAATCCCCCACCAAGCAAATAAATCTTTACCACCCCCAATTCAAGCTGCGTGTGACCGACTTTGAAATGAAAAATCGGCGGGGTACCAAAAACAAATGGCACATCTCGAGTGGATGTCTCCAACTCCGATAAAGTAGGCCCCGAAGATCGATATGGACAAGGGCTGCACTGACAACCACTAATCTGCGATGATCAGTGTTGAGGGGTTGGAAGGGGGCTGGATGGAATCGATCACAAGTGTGAATGAGCGGAGGAAGATTGAGAGCACTTTTAGTGCCCTTGGAGATGGTCAAAGTATTGTTCGTGGGAGTAGATTGCGTTTATTTGCTGGGATTTTTGCGGGGTTCTTTTAAACTGGAGGAAGTTAATAATAATTACAATACATTTACTCTTTGAAATAAGCGCACAACCTAAATTATACATCAAAAACCAATTTCCCTCAAAGTCTTCGAGGTTTGACTTATAAAAAGGGATTTAAACTCATTTTGAAGAAAATTTAATCTGTTTTAAAATGAACAGATGTAATTCTTTTTCCCAAAAGAGATATTTTTGAAAAATCAAAATAATTGCGAAGAATATGTTGAATGGATTCAAAGGTGCATTCATTGCTCACTTGATTTATCAGATAACTCTAACGATCGTTTTGACCAAAACGGTCATTGCCAAAAAGATAATAGCGTTATACTAAACTCAGATGTGCAGAATTTTGTTTACGTCCCCTTTTTACAGGGGTTGTAAAGTACAGTTGTAAAATCTCTCGCCTGGGTTTTGAAGGCCGACTTTATAATTTCGGCAATATCAAAGGCGTACTGGACGTGGGAATTTTTATTTGTGTATTTGCTCTGATGCTGAGCTTTTTAATTTTCAAAAGTTCTAAAAGGTTCAGTTTTTTACCTTTCCTTTCGCAATGTAAAACTGTGACGATTCTCGAACTCCTGCTGCACTTTTCGGAAAGTTTCAGGTGGAATCCTCCTGCACTCGTTAATAATTCTTTCTCGCAGATCGTCCAGGCTAGTAGGTTGTGTTTTGTAAACCACAGATTTTAAATGACCCCATAGAAAGAAATCTAAAGCAGTCAAATCGGGTGATCGTGGCGGCCATTCAATTGTTCCACGCCTACCGATCCAGTGAAGAGGAAATCTACGATTTAACCAATTTCGCACATTAATGGCGTAATGCGGTGGGGCTCCATCATGTTGGTAAAACAATTCGTATTCATCCAACATTGGATTTCCTTCAGGGTCACGTTGGTTTTCTAATTGCTCTGTGATTAAAGGATCAATAACGTTATCAAGTAATTCTAAATACATTCCCCCATTTAGCGTCCCATCAATGAAAATTGGACCTACAATTGCGTTGCCAAGTATTCCAGCCCAGACGTTCAGCTTCTGAGGAACTTGTGTATGATCTTCTCGAAAAATATAAGGATCTTCGTCACTCCAGTATCTGACGTTATGTTTATTTACAGAGCCGTTCAAAAAAATGTGCATTCATCACTGAAGCAGATATTTTTTTATTAGATTTGGATTTACTATAATCTTTTCTGTCATAATTTCGCAAAATTGCAGTCTTCTATCGAAGTCATCTTCGCCGAGTTCCTGGAGAGTTTTCATCTTATAGGGATGGAATTTGTGCAGTTTTGTAACTTTCCTT
Source organism: Rhyzopertha dominica (assembly GCA_025024175.1). Lineage (NCBI taxonomy): Eukaryota > Metazoa > Arthropoda > Insecta > Coleoptera > Bostrichidae > Rhyzopertha > Rhyzopertha dominica. The sequence goes on from QCXZ01000041.1 coordinate 52,677,519, forward strand.
ACAGATGAATAAGAAAGTCCAGTGGCTGTAGAAATGTTACGCAAAGAGCTAGTTGGATCCATTGCAAAATGACCAAGTACTTCAAGTTGGGCCATTTCATCAACGACTCTATTCCCTGCCCTTTTTTTGTTTACTACAGATCCAGTGTCTTGAAATTTCTGCACGAGATCGAGAATGTACCTAGCGTCAACATTTTTATCGGGGTGCTGTTTGTTAAACACCCTTGCTGACGCACGAGCACAGCTATGCTCAGCACCGTAAATAAAAATTATTTCKACCCTTTCGGCAGTTGAATAAACCATTAKCACTTGGACTCTCACTTTAAAATTTTACGCGATTTATAAAAAGGAATGCGAACAAAAAGATGGTCGTGCCAAAGAAGTAGCCAAAAAGTTGAAACAAACAATTGGAAACACAAAGTAGATAATTATTTAGCCAATTCAGTATAAACTGTCGAGTTGCAATATCAAGTAATGTCGAAAGAAAATTTTAAGTATTTTTGGTATTTTGCTTAGGTGTAACAATTATTTTAACAAGTTTTTTTAGGCTTAAGTAAGGACAATTTTTATTGTAACTGCAAGACAATAAATTTTGTTAAAAAAAGTCCAAAATATTCCATTTTATAAGCCACTTGCTACAATGCACTTTTTGACCCACTACCCCGTCAATGGGTAAAAAATAGTAAAACTAATTACATGGCAAGACTCCTTGTGTAATAAGCTTTTAAATGATGTATCGTAAGATGGGTAGTTTGATTTAAAATTTTTGAAGGGGTATCTACCCCGCTAAGAGGGTAAGCGCTATCCATTAAAAACTTATCTCAAAAGTTGTGCCCCTGCAAACAAAAGTTTACCTGTTTTTGCAAAATTTTAAATTTTTCCTCTATTTAAAGTTATTTAAGGTGTAAAGTTTTCAAAAAATCACCCTGTATATATCATGTCGCATTGAATGCATTTTACTTGGTAAATGCCGTTTTTGTTCAATTTATTGTATTTTGGCTTATTGTTAACTAGAAGACCTCCCAAATTGCACTTATTAACCTCTATTGCTTTTATTCCGAGTCTATTCAGCCTATTTTTAACACAAAACTAACTCATTTGACATAATTTACTGCGGCAAAAATATGTTCTTTCTTTCATTGATGTTAGCATTGTACAGCATTCTTTGTATTCTAACTTTATATTGCTTTTTAAGTATTTGGTCCATAATTTTTGTGTCATATCCGTTGTAAAAAGCTATTTGTTTAATTGTCGTCAATTCTTTTTCGAAACTTTCTTGTCTAAGTGGCATATTTATTAATCTGTTTATTAAACTATAAAATACGGAATGCTTAATCTGTAATGATTGATTTCTGACTGTGTTGGTTTTCTATAAATTTCAAAGACAATTTTATTATTTTTTACCGACATTGATAAGTCCAGAAAATGAAGAACTCCATCCTTTTCTTTTTCTAGGGTAAACTTCCTGTCAGTTCCCGTCCAAATACAAAAAATATCATCAACATATCTAGTCCAGAATAATACATTTTTAATAAGTTCATTTTTCTTTGTAAAAAACTTCTCTTCGAAATTTGACATGAAAATTTCGGGCAAGACTGGAGACAAAGGTAAACCCATTGGCAGTCCATCGTCTTGCTTATAGAATGTGTCATTGAACGTAAAATAACTTTGATCTATGCAAATTTCCAAATATTCAGTAGTTCAGTTTATTCTGTGCTTAACAGGTGCGAAGAAGTCGCTGTTTTTCGACCAATACTAAATAAGCTCGGTGTTTTCGAGGTTGAAACTTGAAAATCCCGATTTATATTACCATTACAAGTCCAAATCGCCCAAACTGGTTCCTATTTGAAATTAAATGCACGTTTAGCGCAGATCCTCTCGCCTCCACCGCTCCAAAGTTTCCGTTCTCCGTTGGCATTCGCGGTCTCGGTGTCTCCAACGTTTCCCCCTAATTCACCTTTAAGTATTCAGCGGAATAATGACAGAAACTTGGATCACAAAACGCTCCAGTTTCACAGCAAACAGTTTTGCAATATAATCACCCGTGGGTTCCGTGGACCGCATTGTTCCAACGTGAACATGCGGTCTATGCATGTATAACTAGCCCATTACGCCTGGGGATGAGCCCTAAAATGCGAATAGCCGTACGTGATTAGGGCGGTTAAATATTTCAGGGAGGTAGTGGCGAACTCCAGAAATATTCAAATTAAAAATTAAACTGAATTGGTTTTAATTAAAGAACGCATACACGAGAGATGTAGATAACTTGGTTCCTTGGATGAATTTGGTATTTGCTATTTTTAATTATTCAGGAAGAGCACTAAAAAACTTTATAACCATAATAATTAGATGCTGTTGTAATCCTTGTGAGACGTAAGTTAGGTTGACGAAGATCGTTTTCTTTTCTGGTATTATAATCATGAGCCTTTGATTGAACGTAGTTACGAGTTACCTAGATAAACAAAGGTGGTAGAGTAAGCATTTTTGAATGAATTTCTGCAGTCTGCTCTATAATGCGTACTGCCCGTCTTCGTAATACAAAAATTTCTAACACACCAATCATAAATCTTCGCTTGAGAAATATTGTTATGATGTAGTACCACGTCGGTGTTGGTGCTCCAAGAACCGACTGTAGTATCATCTATAAAGAAAGTTACTGCACTCTGATCAATACAGAGGGGCAGATCGTTAATAAAAATAAGATATTACAGAGGCCCCAACACAGAGCTCTGAGTTAATCAGAAAATGTATTATTAAAAATAATTTTCTGTGAACGACTAGAAAAAAACGATACCACAGCGTCTTGGATGGAGATTGTAATAATATCGTCAACACAGGCCTTTGACAAGTCCAGGAAGGATGATATGAGATCCTCTTCTTTATCGAAAACTCGAGTTACATTATTAAGCAATGCCACGAGAGCATAAGCAGTTGAGTGGCCCTGTCTCAAACCATGCTGGTTATTAATAATGACTACCCTGTTTTTCAAGTAAACTGTTAGTTGCTTAGATAATATTTTTACAATAATTTTAGAGAAAACTGGGAGCAATGAGATAGGTCTGTAGTTACTTATGTCACTGGCATCACCTATCTTATGAAGTATTATGAAAAGTATTGCTACATATTTATTAAATTATGGTAAGCGGGGTGATCAGTACATCTATTACCGATTTAAGAAGCTCTACACTTAAACCATATATATCCTTAGTTTTTTTTACTGGTCATGGAGATTCCATAAGTACTTAGCATTTATTAATTATTTACAAGGAAAAATTATGTAAAATTTCCTTACAGCAGCTAATTTTTAGCTCACTTTTAATTTTTTTTGTGTCATTCTTCAGTATTCAATACAAAACTATTTTTGTAAGCCTCACAGGTCATAAACAACATGCACTGTGTTTGTTTCAATGAAATACTTAGTTAAACTGAATTGAAAGCATGAAAATATATTTAAGGAAGTGGTAAATTTCAGCTCCATGGGATGTTTTATGAGCATTAATTTTCTTTTTCCGAATTCGTACGCTGTACACTTTCCGGAAAAAGCATCAAGATTTGATAGCATGTAGGTATTAATTACTAACATAATCTAACAAAAATTTAAGAGACAATCTCACGACAGAAGCTTCGAAGAAAAGAAAATCAAGTTTCAGAGACCACCGCATCAAAATACCCTTCAAAATCAATCAAATTTTAAAGAGGACGGCCCGTATCTCTAGTCTGCATTAATAATTTAATAACTGCGCACCTGGTGTTTATCAAGTAGCCAATATTTATCGCTCGGACACGACCAGTTCGTTCGTTGCCATGGAAACCTTTGTCTTATTGAATCGTCGCCATGGCTACGACTTGCAAGGATCCCAATAACGTGCCTATTTGCACATTTTTAACTCGATTTTAGTGTGATAGTGCGAGTGCGTCGGTCAAGACGTGAATTTCGGTGTTTCGTTTTGTTTGATATTTGGACAATTTTGGATTCGACTTAGGTGTAATTTGATGATGTGAACTGAGATCTTAGATGGGCGACGTGAAGTACATGCAATTGGATGGTGTTAAAAGGTAGGAAACGAAAGTTGTACAATCTTGATGCGGCTTCATTGTTTACTTAAAATTAAAACGCCATAATACGTTTGTTCACGAGGATATAGAGCTTATTAATGGCGTCATTATCACCCACCTATAACGAACGCTGTTATTTTCTTGTTTCTAGCTTACTGATTTGATGTTATTCTTGAAATTCATTCATTTATTTATCATATCATATTTATCATGTCCTATTGATATGCAATTTATGCTGTTATAGCATACCCACTATAAAATTTCATCTTGTAGAAACCATTTCTATACGTTCTGCTAATCTTTTAATTATAAGGAGGTAGTTTCGCGATTGACGCTAAATTTACCCGTCTCTAATTTATGTTTTTTGGAAAGTTTTTGAAGTTAGGTGGTATTGATTAATGAAGCATTAGATCAGTGAAATTAGACATAATACGTCTATAAATTAACAATAATTCCAAATGTCTTGCAACATTTCCTATAGCTTAATTTTGTTTTCAATATAGTGAAAACTAATTTTGCTAAGCCCTTCAAGATCCAGAAATTGCTGAAATAAAGGAATTTGCAAGCTTTGCAAATATTATAAATATGAGTAGGAAATCTCAAATATATCGTATGTTCAAATTCCTTTGATTCCGGCAGCAGCATTAAAGAATTACCTAAATTTCGCAAACGTAATGTTTAAAAATGCACGTATGAGCTATAATAATTTATCAAATTCGCAAACACACTCACTACGACAAGAGTATTCCTGAAACAAGTGTTGCAATGCACCATGATCTGTTGTAATACATGTTTTTATATTATTTTTTCTATTGATCATTTCATGACAAAGTTATTTGATAAAATAGTGTGGAAAATTCGTCGTAGCCAACGTGAAATAGAAAAAAGATATTTTAGTATGCATGCTTGCTACTTTGCTTTAAATGTTTATGAAATTCAGCTTTTATGTTTTCATGTAACTAACATTTAGTCTTAATTTCATGTTGCTGTTCATTCCTTACTTATACCTAATTTTTACAATAACTTCTGCGTAAATGAATGGTATATATTTTTATATTTTAGTGTGCACCACCAAAGTTTGCAAATGCCAATAACTTTTTGCGATACTATTTTGCGTTCAGCTTATTTTTAGAGTAAACACTAACACTTTAACTCATTTTAACATTGTATAGCATTCTTTATATCCTACCTTTATATTGTCTTTTTTCTATAGTTGGTCTACAATTTTTTGGCTGTATCCATCGATACAAGATAACTCATAGATGAATCCAGAAAATTAATAACTTTACCTTCTTCTAACATAAATAGAATATTGTTGTTTGGTGCATTTAAGAATTTTAAGACTACGTACTACTGCCTGTCAGTTTTCGCCCAATCGTACTTCATAATTTCGTTTTTCATTAACATTTCTAACAAGATTGGAGAAAAAGGTTAACAATATCTTATAGCTCAGCCTTTTTTATGTTTGATGGGACGGTGTCATTAATTTTATTTTTGAAATGGAAGCTAAAAAGTCATATAGAGAGACACAAGCTTCACGCTGTATTTAAATGCCTTCAAGTGATTGTGCGAATTTGCAAGAAACAAAAAAAGGTATTTCATGCTTGTGAATTTTTCTTGTTATACGGATTTTTTTTAAAGATTTTACAATTATCTAACCTAGAAAATATGTGCTATCTCAGTATGTTATTTTTTTAGACAAGAACTTTTGCAACTGTTTCTTTTCCAATTGATAAATTTGACCTAACTGTTTTGTTTACTCTTACAAGGTTAAGTTCGAAATTATATCTTTCATATGATAGAATCTGTTGTTGGTATATCGTAAAATATTGAGGGTTCACATCATCCTTACTAATTCAATTATTGTGATTACAGAAAACAAGTTTTACGTCTTCAAAATCAATGTAAATCACGATGAATGTTAGTGGTATAGTTGTAGGAAAATGAAATGAAATGAAAATAAAAGTTTTTTTCACAGCTTTTTGCCATAAGATTAACACACAGTTCTTCGAATTAGGTCTTCTTGACTTATGAGCATTTTTTTCAACGCTCCCTTGTCCAACCTTTTCTAGTCTTCACTACTTTATAACACCACAAAAGGGTTTCATAGATATCTTCCTACAACTATACGTGTTGTACACGTTGATAACGTGTTTGCGTTAAAACACACTTTTGCTCCAACCCAGCAATTTTTACATCCACATCAGTCTCAACTAAAAATGGAAACATCATCGGCTTTTCACGCTAATAATTCTACCCCCCTCATTCACTCGCACACAGTCGGGGTTAACCAATAACTGACCGCAGTGAATTCAATTTGTGAATTTCAACCCAGACTCAGGATCGTGAGCGATCAATTTCGGATAAATTAATCCACACCTGGTCTGGCTCCGTGTCATTAGATACCTGCAAAATTTAATGGAATGAAGTGGAGCAACCATCTCCGTGTACCATGCGTGTGCAAACAATGTATCTTGTCGCAAGTACAGATAGGTTACAAGGGCAGCACTTAGTCTGATTGCGTACTGTGGCGTTTGTCAAAAGCAATTGTGTTAAAACTGGAGTCTGCAACTAGGAAGCCCTTTCAAAGAAATTGGGAACTGTTGTCTCCCGTTGCTGCTAATACCGGTAATGCAGTTTGCTGGTCCTGGAATTCGTAATTAAGATGAACTTAATTATAATTTTAGAAGGATTGAATGCGCATGGTTTTAGCCCTCTTAAAACAAAGTGTCACCTATTTACGTATGTCTTAGGGGATACTTGTTTTGTTTCCTCGTAAAATTATATAGTTCATTATAGTCATTAGTGAGGGTCATTTTTGTACAATGGACCCAAATTTTCATTCTAAAAGGAAAGAAGGCGACTTTCTACGAAGCTCTCATCAATGGATGAGGAACGTCAATCTCCTGTGTTCTTTAAGGATTAGGATATCACCAGAAGTATTCGCCAATAATGTTGCTGATATCCGCCAAAAGCAATGTCCTGTAATTAGGTTGACATCTTTGATTTGCAGGTAGCTTGCTACTAAATCTAAGTATTTATATCCACTGGTTGATATGTTCATTTTTCTGATCGATAATTCCAGAAAAATCTTCCATTTTCGATATATTTTTATTATTTCTATCACTAGTCACAACAAACGAACCTGGTTTATAATTTTTCGTCTGAATAATGTCAATCACCATTATATATACTTTATCTTCAATATTAACAGTTTTAAGGTTTACTAACTCGTCACACGTATAGACGCTCTTAACTTTCAACATCCCAATACAACAATAACCTTCATTAGCTAGTAAATCACTTGCGAAGCTTGATTTAGTAACCTGTTTACTTCTTTCTCTCCAAATGTCTTCGCTTTCTTAGGGTGGTAGCCTTTCGAATTGCTTTTTAAAATCGTGAACAAAGTCGTAAAAATACAAAATTGCGTATATGATCACAACCAGTAATTTAATTACTTCTTTATACCTTTTCTATTAAAAAAAACTAATATTGTGCATTTAAGCATCGAAAATGTAAACCATAAAGAAGGGCTGGGTATTTTTCTATTAATCAATTTAAAAAAGCGACTACTACTTCTTCTTTTGTTACTAAATACAATATGTATAAATCGCTTATTAGCCTGTAATTATTAAAATCCTTCCTTTGACAAACTTTAAAAGTAGGATTCATTTCAAGGAAAACTGCATAGTGAAAAGGTCAAATATAAATAAGGCTGAGAGTCTGGTTGAGTTTGTTTTGGAAATGTCTGATCCCACTGCAGCCTTTGTAGCCAATTCTAACGTACTATTTCATTGTTTCAGGTGACTATAGTGTAGTGTTAGTGCCAATCAGTGCCAGATGTGGATCAAGAGGAGACAAAAGCCACGATTTTAACCAGGCACTGTGAGTTTTTCAAATTACACAATTTTTACTTGAAAACTGACAGTGATTTTTTTTGTTTCAGGCAGGGGGAGCAGTTACTGCACTGTCTGGTACGGTGAGTGATGAAAATTAGTTGTTTTGCATGCGTTTTTCATGATTTATATGTTGGGTCGCGCAATCGTTACAGTACTGGGGCGTGCGTAAGGGGAAGGGGGCGTGACAGTGTAGTGCCTGTTTTGAGGTGTGTAAGTAATTTTGAAATAATTCTAGAATCTCGGATAATAAATTATATAAAATTTCKTACTTTTAGTTTATCACCATATTTTTATTTAATCTCTTTTAATTTTATTTAGTTGAGAATCTACACACAAAACTTAGGTAGGTGCATGAAGTCTGTCTGAAATATCCACAAAATAAGCGAGCCTAACATTCGTTTAATTTTTTTCAGGGGATCTTCAACAAACTTGAGCGTTACGACGTATTTTTTTTTGAATTTGACTTTTATGTGCGTGTTAACAATAAATAAATCAAACTGACCCTTCCCCTCTTAAATCATGTCTGCTTTCGAACAAGATTACTAAGTTTTTTTCTGAGTTTATGTTCGCAGGTCCATCATTTTGAGTTACCAGATACTCCAGACAGAGAGGAACTAAATTTGGCTACAGAAACAGTACACTTAAAAGTAAGTTACATTAGTCGTGTTTCACTTATGCTTGATACATTAGTGGTCTCATTTTCAGTTTAGTTTAAAACATTTTCTTTGTTTCAGTTTGGACTTCTAGAGTACACAGGAACGAAAAACAGGAGTACTTCAGTATGGCAGTAACATAGGGTAAGATAATATTCCATAGAAATTATACTTATTATACTTAGCTGATCCTTTATACAAAATATTTACTGCTTAAATTTTATTACAGAAACTTGTGTCACAAAATTCAATGCAATGTGTTGTCTAAAATGGTCTTTTACTAAAAACTCTTTGTATTTAGTACTACTATGGTGTCTAGTATCCTTGTGTAGCATATTTAAAAATTAATAAGCAGTATTGCTCCCGATTCTGCCAAATATATAGAAGTTAGGTCGTAGTTGTTCACATTAGGATAGACATATAATAAGAATTTGATAATTACAAATCAAATTGTATGGCGCACTGAGAATGAGTTAATTTTTAGGATATTTCACTTCCATCTTCCAATAATTCTTCTAACATACATTTTATGGTTGCACCATATTCTTAAACGAAATAATTCTTCATTTCCTTAGCAGAACAATCTTTTAAAACAGAACATTCGCTTAGTAACATCAAACCTCCGGTTTTCTGAATTATACAGGATGTTTCACAAATGATAATGACCCTGACGAAATTAAAAATGCAACCCAAAATACATTTGCAGAGGTAACATTGATAATAATTGTTCATCGTCTTAAAAATATAAAACGTAGAGAGCTGTATAAATTCGTAAATTTTGACATAAACTTCAATCACATGCTTTACGTAAATTCGGTATTGTAAAACAAATTTTATTTTTGAAAAATGTTTATTCAATAACATTAATGTAATAAATGCTCAAAATGTCGCCCTCCGCTGTTTTCACAAGCTTGAATTCGTGCCCAAAACGATCTTTTAACATGCATTAACATTTCTGGAGTGATGGATCTACATGCATCACGTATTTTATTTTCTAAATGTTCTACACTTCCAATTGGTGTTTGGCATACTTGCTCTTTTACCATTCCTCACAGAAAAAAATCCAAAGGAATAAGGTCCGGGCTTCTCTTTGGCCAAGGATTAATTGAACCTCTTCCTATCCATCGGTTAGGCAAAACCAAATCAAGATGATTTCGCACTATTCTATGATAATAGGCAGGTGCCCCATCTTGTTGGAACCATAGATCTTGTCTTACTTGTAAATTTACATTTTGAATAAGTATACCGGTAAAATGTTTCTTAAAAAATTTAGATAAGTATTGCCGTTTAAACTATCGCGAAAAAAATAAGGTCCAACAATTTGATTCCCCAATATTCCGCACCAGACACTCGTCGAGTAGATAGTTTGAAAATGTCCTTTTCGAATCCAACGTGGATTTTCTTGCGCATGTTATGTTTGTTAACTCCACCATTATTACAAAATCTTGGTTCATCTGAGAAGCAAATATTGTCATAAAATCTCACATTCAAATTTTGGTGTTCCCGAAAAAAGTTACAAAAAAGCCAGTCTCCTTTAAGGCCTGAACCATTTGCTAGTGATGCGGATAAAATTGATTGCCTTTAATTATTCGACGTACTGAAGACAGACTATCTATCATATCTGTTTTTTCATCATTTGAATACATTTGGACTTTTAATAAATACAGTGACAGGAACCATAGCGCAAAGCCGTCATGGTTTCCCAATTTATTTTTAAAATAATACCATTATGTAAAATAACCACATTGACTATGAGAATGTATTTTGGGTTGTAATTTAATTTCGTCAGAGTTATTATCATTCGTGAAACATCCTGTATAAATAGCAGTAGCTGTCACTTATTCCTCATAACTTTGAACTATTTCAAATTACGGGCAAAATAAACCCTTAAATAAACGTCTTGTTCTCCAATAAGGACGGCGATTTTTGCACCTCATTTCATTAACAGCGTGTAAACGACGCTCTGGATGCTCGGGGCGCTTAAAATAATGAACGGTGGATATTCATCGTCATGGAGCAGGTGTCTTACCTTAATGAAAAGACTTAATTTAATCCCTTGTCCTTCTGCCCGTGAACAAACTGAGTAGCTATATTTCATTGCGGCACGTCGAAGAACAAAACCGGGGAAAGTCCAAGCAAAGAAAGAGGGATAACTATGCAAGGCTTTTTTTAATCGAATGTAGATTTTTTATCTGGGGATGTAACAAATTGTTCAGCTCTTTTGTATTAAATTATAAAATACGTTGACGATTGATTTCAAGACTCTGGAACTATTGCGTCTAATACAGTTTTCCACTGAGATTTCGTTCTCCTCTTTCGTAATCAACGATTTCTATTCCGCCAGCCCATCACATACTAACGAGGGCTCATCAGGCGACCGTATTTGACCAGAGGCTTCGCATTATTGGTACGCCTTCCTTCCGATATTGCGTTTTCCGGCCTAATCCCCGAAGAATTTGATAAAGTACACGGCATCCTTCCTATACAGACAGGTTTTTATATTCCGCACGCGTACCGCGGCATAGTGGAATCTGTGTCATCCCGGTCCTTCGAGTATGGCAAAAAAGAAAAATTGCTTTCGCCTGGGTTGGGTATCGGATTTTTTCCCCTTACTTCTCGTTGATGAAGGGTTCCTTAATAACTGGGGAGAGGTTATTTCACAAGAGGAAAGCAACAATTTATAATTTATAGGAAATATGTGAGAACGTGTCCAAAAACTTAGGAACAATCTGTTGATTTTATCTATTAAAAATAAAGTAATAATCTTACAACTGGATAAGGAGAATCTAACAGGAATTTTTTATATTAATCTTCCCGGGACGAATCACCATTAGGTTTTTAAATCAACTAAAGTTTAAGATTATGATTAGGAAGGCAAAATAAAGAACTTACGAGGAAGATATATCAAAAGATTTGAGTGTTTAACCCATCTACCCTCCAAGAGCTAATTATAGACGCCAGATTGTTTTGTGCTTCTTTGGTCTTTTTCCCTATTTTTTAGAGGTATTATTTTAGTCATTCACAGTTCAGTTTAGATCTATTCCACACCAGAATATCTTTCATGCTACAAATATTGATGAAAAACTTAATTAATTAAGATTAAACTGCTGGATTCAATAATGATTACGTAATCTGTTAACATTCATCTGGGTGTAGTAAGTCTTTTTTGCCAGGATTTTGAAAAGTCCGTATTCCAAGGGTAGCCACCAATCGTGAATATATTTTTTGACACACGAGGAATTGCCAATCGCCTTTTAGGTTTTCCCACATTTGAATTATGCACTAATTTATCTTTCGGAAACTCGGACCGCCTGCGGTCGCCGCCACCTTTGATATGCGCATTTTATATCGAGTTGTGTTTGTGTTGCTCGACATATAAGAGGAAATTGCGTAGCAGAGGAGACGGCCTGTTTAGGTATGCTTCATTTGTCACCTCCGCCAGCAGTTTTGTTACCATATTTTATTGTGAAGAGGGAGCCTTTTTTTCCAGGGGAAAAGGAAACGAAAGCTTAGCATCGCGACATATAACTGAATAAAAATCGCGTAAGTTGATTGATATATTGTACGACAGATGGATATGAGAACGGGAAAATAATAAAGATACAGTGGTTTATTATGTTTAACTTGTATTTACACTCTTTACTTATTCACACATGAAATATTGAGATATATTTTTTGATATTGATAATAACTAAAATATATATTGCTTAATAACTGAACTGGGCTGTTGAAACTTTTCAGAAAGTATACCATACCTCCTTTAGTTTCCGACACATCAATGAAAATTACGAAAAAATGATTATATTAAATTTCGTCCAGTAATTGCTAAATCTGTAAAGCAATTTTAAATTGTTGATACGAAAAGATAGCAATCGTTACAAGTTGTCTAATATAGACCATAGAGTGGTTAACTTCCGCTTTAAAAAATCAGTTCCTAACAAAATAACTTAAATACCCGTTCAATTTTGAACTGGGGTGGTAATTTTAAGTGAGCCATGTGTCTACATGGCGACGATATAGCCATCTTCTAGGAACCAGTTTGCATTACAGCCCAAAAAATCCCAAAAATACTAGCTCATTTATGAAGACATCTAAAATGAATTTCAGAATTTATTCCACACTTTAAGTACTCACCATTATAACAGTTAATCAGATCTATATAAACTTCTATTCGAAATATTAATTTCTTTTTACGTTCAGAGAAATGTAATAACATCTACCTCTAGTGAAATACAGTTAAATAAAAAGGCAGGAGTCAATATCATATTCATGTCTCGAATACGTCTTACTTTAAGGAGTTCAATATCTGCTTCTCCTGTCCAATATTAAATTTGCCCAGGCAACGTGAGAGTTCTGCAGACGCAATTTTATAAAATATCGATGCAGTCTTCTAAACAATCCGCCCGAGAAAGCAATATCGTAAAAGTTGAGCCATTAAACCAGAAAGGTTTTCCAATATTTCATGGAGCTCCCCTCACTTCATCATACAGTTCATTTAAGTTGGAAAATTTAAAGTCCTATCGGCGACTTAGTATTGCAGGGTGTAGAAGCGGCTGTTAAAATTTGCGGATACCTTTAATACTAAGTGATGAAGATAGTTGTTGCTTAAAGATATGAAATAATTATACTAATAACTGGTTTTTCGTTCCTAAGTCTTAATAATAAAACCCCGCAAAATTGTATCAATTAACACCCAACTTTCACTACTGTATGTCAATATTGGTCTATGAATGGACTTTGTTTACCGTCATTTTTGTCTTGTCACTTATTTCCTTTTTACTTATTAACGTCCTATTCAGAGAGTGATAGAACTTTATTGCACTAGTGATTCTTTAATGTATTTCTTCATCAATACTTTCATTGTTTTGTATTGTTAACTCCTAGGTACTTAAAACGTTTGATCTGTTCTATTTGTTTCCTATTTATTGTTATGTCTATGCCTTTGTCCTCATTTTCTATACCCATTGTTTTAGTCTTGCTCGTATTTACGTTTCGTTAGTTCTATATATAATTTTCTAGACCCTAATTTAACTTCGTTGATCTTGTTGTGTAGTTCCCACAATATATCGTCCATTACCATAATAAACAGAGTTGGGCTCAACACCCCCTTTGCTTTCATTCACCCACTACCTGGAAATCCAATGACTCCATGTTACTTGTTCTGACGTAATTTTTTGTGTTTGCTGTATAAACTCTCTAAGCTTGTTATTTTTCCCTTTTTTCTTCATGCTTTCCCAGACCACTTTTCTAGGAATATTATCAAATGCTTTCTCTAAGTCCAGAGAATGCTGAGACAGATACCTTTTTCTTTGCCTATTTTTTCAGCCATTTGTTTAATCGTAAATGTATGGTCCTGCTTAGCCCTTTTCTAAACGCCGCTTTGTGCTTCGTGTCTGTGTTTTTCCTTTGGCTACTAAGATTTTCCACACACTTCCCTCGCTGTGCTCACTAATATTTTCTTAAATTTCATCCCAGATTTGTTCTATATCATGTTGATTTCTACGCTATTTATTATTTAAATTAACAAATCCATCTACTATTTCTATCAATTGATATATAATCTATTATTCTTTCCTGCGTATTTGTGTATATGTTATGTTTGGTAGAAATGTATTCCCCATCGTTCTCTATTCAGTCCAATAGTGTATGTATAAAAATATTGTTAAAGCCAAGAAAACTTCCTACTGTTGAGCATATCCATGTACCACAAACGAATTTATTCTACCGATTCCTTCAAGCTGCACGTTCTTCTAGATAACTTTTCTTGCGCATTCCCCGTGCAGACTGCAAAAGTTCCAAACTCCGAACGTAAAACTTCCCTTAACCCGTTTTGCTTTGGATGCAATAAAACGCGAGTTGCCTGCAAAACTTGCCAGGAAGTTTAACAATGACTCAGGACGAGGGACGGCCTTCACGTGTGGAGCAAATGCACCGTGAAACGAACAACCCCAGTGCCTTTCATGACCCACTTTGATGAGCGAGGCCACATCAATTTTTCGGCAGGGTCAAGAACGGGGGTATAAATACGAAAGCTGTGGAGTGGCAGTTCGTGAAGCCGAGCCTCCGTTTGATAAAGATTTTGGAGAAATTTACTACACCTGAACTTTTTTGCTATGCCAGTGAGGCAAATTTTTGACAGTAAATAATACCTTTTTGTCACCTAACAGAATGAATCTGATAGAACAGGTACTACATTTTCATTAAGATTTTCATACGCAGAAAAATAAAGGAAAAGTAAACAGCCGGAAATGTTGTATGCTTCTAGTTTTAAATCTTGCTGGCATATAAACGTCTTGGTTCAAGAGAATTACACGAGATAACCCGTAGTAATAATGGCATATGACGTAGTTCTGCATTAGTATATATTATTGTTATTCACATTAATTTTACATAATATTATTTAATACGTTTTTGTTAGAAAAGCACAGTTTGCAAATCCTGGAAAAGGAAAGCATTCTTCTTGTATACTGATGAGCTGGGTAAAATTTTTAAATGGCTTTTTATAGAAAATGGCTTATTTTAGAGAACCTTTTTTAAAGACGACATAAGAACAGAAAAGATTAATCGAAAAAAAATAATTTTGACGCCCTTAAATGTGCAGACTAAAGCAAACGGCACAGGTTGCCCCTTTCTCTCTCCCCCATCCAATTCCACACCTATTTTTCCATTTGCTCTTGGACGTAATTGGGTTTTGACGATGACAGCTCAGGCTTACTCGAAAGTTCTTCGAATCTCCCGAAGATAGCCGCGATTATCCCCGTCATGTGAACGGGTGCGTTACAGGGTGCCAAGGGGGTTGAAAGCGAGAGCCTCCAGGATCCAGCGCTCCATTAAACGGGCATTGTACACGGGAATTCCGCATCGTCTGGCGGCATCCATCATTCTTTCGGGGTGGTGTTAACGGGAACGAAATAGCGACGTGAGGAATTTGTAGTTGCAAGCGGGGGGTGAAACGGGTTAAAGAATTACTTCCCTGGACGATTTTGGGTTTGATTGTTCGCAATCTGGCTTAGCAATTTTTGAGGCATAATCTTCACGTTTCGAACATAAAAAAACAGTACCCTAATTCTGTAGATTTGCATTATCGTATAAAGTTTTGCTTTTATTTCAAGGGTAATGGCTATTTATTCAGTATAACAACTAAAACTGATTAGCTAAACTTGTTTTGCCATAACTTTTTATACCAACGGATTTTCAATAATCTGACCTAACTGGATTAAAGAAGAATTCAAAATAAACAGTAATGGTACTCTTTTCTCATATGTTTAAAGTGTACTATTTAGTCAGAGAATGACAACAAAGATTATACCTGTCACAAAAGAAGCACAAATAATATAATCCTCAAGTAGGGCTTCATGAAAAAAAAGCTTATTTACTTTGTTTTCTGTCACTTAGAAAACTAGCTTCTTTGGCGATCCAGTTAAAAATAGTTGTTTACTATTGCAATGATACTGAATACTACTGTAACTTTTAATATTAAATATACAGTATAAAGCTGTATGCAGTTAGCTTGTGCTTTTCTAATTTTTAGGATGTGTCATAACACGATTTCTGCTTAGTTTAACCCTTCCACCTTTTTCTATAAAGATTTTTCAACTACTGTTATATAGAATACAAATCAGAATCTGTCATATATATATTCGGTGATGATTCCAACTTTTGTACCAAATTTCTAAATTCGCATTACATTTTAACAATTAATACAGAAAAACAAAAAACTAAAAATAAGTTTTAGGAATCCAGTAAAAGCATTATCAGCACGAATTAAAACCCGGTGTGTTGTTAAAAATCCAATCAAATATATTTCAGTTTATTTAAATGAAGTTTAATTTGGTTAAAATATTAAGTAGTCGGTTTATTTTTTAGAGCAATGCACTGGCGATCTAAGAAGGTTGGCTTGACGCATAATGCTGGGGCATTTCTCATTCTGAGTTTTGATAATGTTAGTTATCCATCGAGTCTCGTTTCCTGGGGAGTAAAAATTACTACAATTGTATCTTTACCACCTATATATAATCACTCCTAGCTTAAATTTCTAAAGCTTCTAGTGTAAAAAGTTGAAACTTGAAACTGTACTAAAAGCGTATCGATTAATGCATTAGTCTTTGATATGTGTGAATTCTGAATCAGAAATCGTGGTTCTTTAGTAGAAGCTTTTAAGGTGAAATTTATGTTCCTTTGGTACTTCGTATGTTATCATTATACATTATGTGGATCACGTATCAACTCATCTTTTGTTAAACGTGAGAGCGATGCAATTGAATGCGCTAGATATCACAGAAGATGTTTTAAGTGGCCTTAAGAAAATCCATGAAGATTATTCATGGAATAAATACTTCATTAATTACTTGACTACCTATACTTGATAAACGCGTGTTTCTATTTATGTTGAATTATACACTACAGGACATTCCTGCTTTGCCCCCCTAGACCAAAAGTTGGGTACACCCATGCAATTAAATCTATCGCTTAAGTTAGACCAGTGATGTTAGAATCACAAACTTAATACAGAAACATAAGACGAGCATCTCTCCCTTAGCACTTGGGAAGACACACTCATTCTTTCCAAAAAACAATTTTAGAAGACCAACGAACATCCCCATCACCTCAGAGCAACACAAACGCCATCCCTAAATTAATGCATTCGCCGCCACCCTCTTAATCCGGCAGTTATAAAAACCCGGCATTAATTCCGTGTTTATGACGAGGAAGCAMCCTGGAACGGCGCMGGTCCGCCGGKGCTGGCCGCCGCGACGCCTCCCGTGCTCTTTCAGTCGCTGAAAACGCGCCGTCGTGATTCCCCACGACGAGAACCCCAAACGGATCGCGTTACGGTCGAGCACGTGCTGATGACGGTTCGTGACGGCGAAACAGACCGGTGCCTGGAGATCTGTGGCGCCAGGGGGTAGTGGAGTTGGATTGATGACGTGGAAATGGTAGGGAGGGTCTTAGAAATGTCAATTTTGGTTTGGTTCGTTTTGTTTTCATGAACATATAGAGTAGAAGTGGAACATACCATGCAGTGCGTTTGAATAACACTACATGGTTGGTTTAGCTCTCAAGTCTGTTTTATATGGTAATAAGCTTGTATCTAACATCAGATGCCTAAGAAAATTTGGCAGCACTACTCAAGTAACAAAGAGAACAATTATAGTAGTCATGGTGCTAATGGTAAAGGGAGTTTTTTTCTAATATTTTGGTTTCATAATGTATAATTTATAATAATTCATTTATTTATTGTACATTTACCAGGCAAAGTCGAGTTTATTCAGGTACAGGTTTAATTCTGTACAAATATATTATTATGTTTTTCGAAATATACGCTATCACTGTTCAAATACTGAATTTTGATTACTTCTGTAATCTTTTGTGAAAGACAGAACTTCTGTCTTCCAAATGCAAACAGGTCATAATTTCCATAATCCCTATTAATGCTATTGTACTTTCTAGATTTGTTTAGTAATCAATCAACAAAGTTTCTTTGCTAATGATTTTCATTTATTTAGCCACTTTTTATGGCAACGTAACACTTTTTTGTATTCTTTCTTATGTCGATCTGTATTGATCTTTTCATTTGTAAAATGACCAGGTCATTTCTTATATGGTATGGTCGCAAACTCCTTTGACTGACACTGTTTTATGCGATCAAGCGTTATCGTGAAAAGAATTACACCGCTGTCTTTCATATCTCGTTTACACTTTTGGAATCATGCATTTAAATTTTCTACAAAGAACACAAATACGTTTGCCTCTTGGTATTTGTCTATTGCCTGTTTGTCCATGCGGTCTTCTTCCATAATTGTAGCCACAATAGCAGCAAAAGTGTTGTCGGTAGCAATATGCGGTCTCCAGCTTCTGTGGTCGTTTTTAACACTAGTCCAACGGTTTAGAACGTTTACTCCATGAAGTTACTGTTACCACACACGACTCCTGGCAAGCTTCTTGTAACGCACTGTGAATTTCAGCAACCGTGTTTGAATTTTGATATACACACATTAATCTGCAACAGTGAAGCGTTCCGATTTGAGAATTTTTTAAATATAAACTGAGTGAACTACCTCCACTTTATATATAACTAAGGTGATGTCACAAAGATAGACTTTTATAATTTGCAGGAATTATGACAAGACTCTCGTATATAAGCCCGGCGATAACGCACGCTTATAACTATAATAAACAGACTTCTGGAGCGAACGGAAGTGATGACTGGAAGATGTTTGTTATAGATATGATACGCCCTACTACCTGTGCGAAACCGGGATGGGTCGTTAGTATATGTACACATATGTTAACTCAACAGTTCTCAGCAAATATGGGGTAATTAGAAACTTTGACTATGTAGGTGGATCGAATAGATCTATTTTTATTAACAAATATTCTCTGAATGCAGAATTCAGAGTACAGCGTTTCTGCAGTACTCAAATTTACTTAGCACAATAAAACCATCAGATGGTCTTCACACCAGTAAAAGTTTGTGAATTTTCTGATAACTAGTTAAGATTAGGTGGATGTCGACCGAGATATGTTTTGTTTAAATATAACGAAAGTACTAATTACAAACTCACATGAACAATTTTGTATTTACATTGCTAAAAGGATTCATTATCAAGTTACAATGCATAAAATTTAAAAATCTTTAGTGTAACGGTCTAGCTTCAAGTAACAGTATTATATTTGAAATATTTTTTTAAGCAGTTCATCGATTTCGGCTAAGCCTCAAGGCTTTTTGACCAACTAAACCTACACAGAATCTCTGCACATTCTACAAACTGTAAAACAACTCTAAATTTCTAACCCGCTCGGGATATTTACTGCCTAATCAATACAGATTAAAATGGAAATACCACGGGGCCGAATCGATACAGGCCAAGACAGCGGGGATAACTGGAGCGGCTTTTTTACAACTGGATCCTAATTACGGAAATAAAACTATCACGACAAGAAGCCAGGCATGATTACAGCTCCGTGTAATTTGTTTCTTTTGACGACTTCAAGAAAGGGACTCGGAATGAAAGGCGAAGGAGGATCCAGATGTCTTCTTTTTCGCCCTTTTTTTGAAAAATTATTTCGTAGTCTTCAATTCTAAATTTTATGAACTGTAAAACTCAGAAGCAAATGGAATGATACGAATACTTCTCCAATTCGTTGTAGCACTAATAATAATTCGCGTAATTTACGTCATTATGGTGGAATTAGCTCCACCAAAAATAATAGTAGTTCTTGGATTTCTGATAGTTTTGGGGAATCTACTGACTAACCATCAATTGATGATGGTAATGATCGCTGAATATTAAAAGGAACTAACTCCAAGAAACTACAAATTGCGGTAAAGTGGAAAAAACGTCGTTTGTATTTTGCACAATATACTATTGTCTTAAAATTCGAAACTGAGGTATCACCCAGGTTGTTAAGAATATTTTGGATTGGTTCGTTCCTTCACCCATCAATCGGCAATACTAAAAAATGTTGTTTCTCCAGCTTTTGGAGTTAGTTCCTTTTAATACTCAGCAATTCAATTGATTGCTGATGAGGAAGCTTTTTTCCTATGTGTACTGATGCTCTATTACAATGGGAAATATAGGGGTGACAACATTAAACTATTATATATTTCTTGGTTTTCTAGTTGTCTTATTCTGCCAAGAGAAGTAAAAATTGGAAGAGTACCATTTGCAAAGGTGTACTCTTATCCCAAACGCTTGAATGCTACAGAACTTAGGTATAAAAAGCGTCAGAGGGCTGAAACATTAAGTAAACAACGTAATGTTTGACACTTTTGCAAATTTTACATTTAACTACTAAAGTTGTAGCGTTCTTACCAATCTTTATCCATGGTGTCACTCTTGGGGTGGACATAGAGGTATCACTCTGAAAAAAAGAGTAGTTGTAGTAGTTCAGAACTGTCAGTATTTATTATGAAGTACCATACTTGTAATACTAGACCCTTTATCGCATCTGATATGTAGCATTCTATATTTAAAAAAAAGGTCAAATAGTTTGCGTTGAGCAACTGAAGATTTGATGTAGTGGCTCCAATAACAATAGGTAATGTTTACACGCCTCCTTATGGTAATCGTACTTGGAATCCAATGCTACCATTCTAATTATCATCCATTTAAGCGCACAACTATTACCTTTTGTTCCTTTCCCGAAACTGCACAAGCAGTACGTGTTCAGCGTTCCATATTTTTAGTGCGGTGGCGAGACATGTTTAGAGCCCATAAGTCAATTAAGTCGACAATTCAGCCTAATTCGCTTGGCGGCCCGAACAAAATGCAATTAAACTAATTATCAAGTTTGCAGTCCACAATAGCCACTCGTGTGTGCCATAGTCCGATATTTATCGTAGCAATATAATGGATGGTGCTGTAGCAGTAAAAACCCCGAATTGGCCGGTATAACGGGGCAATTATATCAGTTGGGGCCACAGTCGAGCCATGGGCGATTTGGGATTTTTGGATTGACATGTTAGGTGTTTTAGATTCAGTGGAATAATGTCTGTATCTGTCTGTACCAAGAAATTATTTGTTGGTCTATTTTGATATTTCGAACTTTTTCAAATCTGTTCCCCTAAAAGAAGTAGGTACTAATCATTGTGAAAAATAAAATAGAAACTTCATCGCTGTCGACTGTAGAAAAAATGGAACTAATACAGTTTATGGATCCCCAATTTTTTGCCGGAATTTCGGTCATTTTGAAGATAAACTGTATTTTGCATCCAAAAACGATAATATCGTTTTATTCCGGGCTAGGTATGTAGATGACATATTTTTAATCTGGGCGGACACATACGGCCATTAGATGTACTTACCTATAAGTTATCTGAACACAATAAACAATTAAATTTAATTCAGAATTTGTTCAGGTTAGTCCAAAGTAAGTGTCTACATGACCCACCACCAGCTTAAGTGGTTATACTGCTATTTATTTGATAGATTTCATAATATTCTTGTGGATGGTGTGTCCCTTTGCTTTCTAGAGAAATTTGCTCTATAAGTAAAAAATTGATGGTCATAGTAGAGCACAAAAGCACAAGGCAACAACTTGCAATTAATAAAGCAAAATGTAAAATTAAAATTCCCTGATACTTTATGAGTAGATGATATTAATCAGTTTTTTTGGCGGTATTGTTTCTCAGACAATTGACCAATAAGCTTATAACAAAACATATGATTTTCCTAAATTTGGAAGTCAACATACATTTACATTTGGTGAAGTTATCTATAATCAAGTGAGGTAAATTATTTCATATCTTTAGTATCATTAGTTAATGACCTTATTCTTCCTTTAAGAAAACTAATGAATGAACTGAAAATACATTTCCAAATTATATATATGTTTAGGGAATTAGTAAACAGACTAGATAC
This sequence comes from Rhyzopertha dominica, assembly GCA_025024175.1. NCBI lineage: Eukaryota > Metazoa > Arthropoda > Insecta > Coleoptera > Bostrichidae > Rhyzopertha > Rhyzopertha dominica. Next base: position 52,699,490 of record QCXZ01000041.1, read on the forward strand.
TAAAACACTGTGAAATCGTTTTCATGTAACATTCCAGAGCATTATATCGTATGCCATCCTTGTATGGGGACATTCACCCCATGCATCTAAAGCTTTCAAAACACAAAGAAAATGTAGTAGAATAATTGTAGGATGCAGTTATCGCAATGATTGTTGTAGTGACTTCAGGGCACTTAAAGTATTGACTGTACCTTCTATCTTCATATGTCAATGTTTACTGTACACCCATCAACAAATACAAAATGTTTTTCATGGCTTTGAAGAATTCCTTCTTTTTCATGAATAAATGTTTTGTTTGACTTGTGTTAAATTATTTGATTCAGTCACAGTCACTTTTAGATTAACCCAAACATGCGTATTATTTGTATTGATTTTATTGCTCACTGTAGTGTTCTAGAAGAGTTATACATATATATTATATTCATCCTTTTTGAAGTGTAAGGCTATTATTTCCACTTTATCCCACAGTTTTTGTACAATTTATTCATTCCCTTTAATGTGTTGTCCTTCTCGAACAAAATTTTATTTCATATTGTCCATAATTTTAAACAAAAATCAAAGTTGGGGTTTTGACTGCGAGATTGGGTTATGGGTAATTGTAATTTTGACATTAACTCCTACGATTTTGACAGTCAAATAATGTAAAACGAGATAATAATTAAGACAATCGTTATAATAACCTGCAATGAAGTTAGCCATGTTGTCTATTTCATCAAAAGTTACACGTCAAAAATTATATTTGTAGGAATGGTTCGGGCGAGATTTTAGAGAAAATGGGAAAGCTATACGAAAATTTATTTATGCCAAGTATTCGCAAGTGCATAAGAAGGAATATGGGTTATTTAGTGGTACTTTTTTTAAGTTGCTATCATTTTAAAGACAAGTAATCTGTAGCACAAAAATCCAAATAAGAGTTATTTGCAAAAATTCGAAAAACGCTGAAACATGAAACTTGAGGCTGAAAAAGAGATTTATTTCGAGATGATTTAAACACAGCACTCTGCTACTACAACGAAGATTTTTGCCACTCAAAAAATTACATGCGCACTCCCAGGGACCTCAGTTATTTCATTTTCAATTCGGAATATGCCCCACTGAAGTTAATTCCGTAAAACAGTGCAGAACGAGATGGATTTCCAGTCGAACAAGCAAACGGAAAAAGTCGGCCGTACCTCGGTGGGTACGGCGAAAAACCAATCAACTGCGCAAATATTATTCGCRGCGCCCGGCTGTCACGTGAAAGGACTCATTTGCAGATTAGGAATCAAATTTAGATCGGCTTTTCACGACCGTCCAGCGGTGGAATTGGAAAATGATGTTATTAGCGGGAACACTAAGTGGTGGGGTTTTTACGCGAGTCATTTTTTGCTTTTTAGGTGCCTCTTTAAATAATTTAAATTCTTTACATGTTTGTAATAAATCGTCATAGATATTCTTGAAATATACAAAATTATAGATAACGATAATTTGTACAATTTTGAATTGTTTTTGTAATTTTAGTTGTCCTATTCTAAATTCTTTATTTGGTCATTGACTTCATGCTTGTGCTTTTGGCATCCAGGCTACTTTTTTGTTTGAAGTCAAGATTGCTTATATTTAGATCTTGACAACGTCAGTTTTATAAATCCTTTTGTATTCCTTTTTTACATTATTGCATTGAACCCATTGCTTTCTTGCATTGCGTTTTCCTTGTAATTATGTCCCATCTATAAATAGTTTGTTCCTCTTCTAATAGAGCGGTCGGAGAGACCAGCACTTTGGGTATTCTGTAATTTGATTGTTTTTTTCTGGACTAAGACTAGAAATCAGATTGCCTGCCTTCTTAGTCCTTTTTGTAGTAATCTATCTGAATGTAAGGTATTATGTTGACGGCTACCACAAATAAAATTATATTATTATTATTATATTATTTGCCTTTTATTGTTTCTAGAAAACATGCTCTGAAAACTTGAACTAAATAWATTTAAGCAAAGATTTTATTCTCTGTTTGTGAGTATATTTACTCGGAACAATATGGAAGAATGAATGCTTTCTTTGAAAAATTTTAGTATTATACCATCCGCATCATCCGCCAATCTGAAGTAATCCCTCTTTTGCACATCCAGTTCTTTCCCAGCCATCTGTTCTTCTATCCGACAGATCCTTGTTTGAATGACAAACAAAAACAGCAGAGAATCGACGGTACGTAATTCGCTGGGTAAACTTTTTCATCGACGTGGTGACAGCTGCACTCGGTGAAGCTCTGTCCACATACGAACAGAAGGGCGGAAAATGAAGTTTGACTGCGGATGGGGCTTTTTGGAAGTCTGCCACGGATGTTTAATGCAACGGAATGACATGATCGATACTGAGGCATCTGAATAACTATTGTTTTGAAGCCCTGGTTCCCCAGATAGATACGTTAACGTACCCCGCATCAGAAATCAGTTGTAAATTCCATCTGCCTCCATAATTCCAAAGCTAATCGAACCTAAATCACCACGAACCTCTAATTAATCCAATGTATCAAACCCGGGATTCGAATTTCCCGATCAGCAACCCATTTACCCGTCACTCGAGACGGAGGTTGGGATGTTTCGCCAACAATGCGCCCTGCAAGTGCCGATAAGCGCGTTCTCTCCCAGATTTCCGAATGCAACTGCATCGACTGCGTCTTCGTTGGTGGAAATAGCGGCCTAGTTATAATGGATGCACGGAAAAATGCTCCGGGGAGAATTCCAAGGAGTACTGGGTGTTGTTTACCCCAGGAAGGATGGTGCGTGTCTCTTATTGAATTTGGTGCATTAGAGGTGAACGGGAAGGATCGATGCTGCAACGGACGTGACATAAGATGCAGTAACGAGGACGGAATATTAAATTTTGCCATGCAATCTTACGCGGGTAGGAGAAATAGAACTTTTGATGCTCCAGAATCTCGCATTTTAAGACTGAATGTGTTAACATTAGACGTACGTACACACACATATTTATACCTATGCTCTATACAACATCACCTACAAGAAATGATCAATATCAATAGGAGCAAAAAAATCTTCAGCTGTTTTGGCATGTTGCAGTATGATTACCAATCTTAGGCAGCAAGTGTATAGAAAAAATCGCCACATAGCGATTCAACGTTGCCCAAAAAGAAGTCTACGTTTTTGTCTTCTATATGTATACAGCAGTATAACGCTGTTATCTCTTTAACAATAACCGTATTTGGTGGAACCGATCGTCAGAGTTATCTGATCAATCAAGTGAGGCAAAGCACATACGTTCAATCAGCTTATTTCCAAGCTACCTAATTGATTCAGGATGTTTCACAGTGAATGCACCTTTGATTCCATTCAGCTTTTTAGTTTATTGGTTTATTATTCCGATTTCCTTAGTTTCTTTTACAACACCCCTATTCCTGTTTCCACACACTTCTTGAAGATTTTCATCATTTTTATTAGAGTTTTCATCGCTATTGTCAGCATTACCTTCCTTGTTTTCAAAAAACGTGCTTTTATAATTTAAAAATGTTTTGGCCATCCAAGTCTGTAATAAAAAATAAATTGGGAATCCATGACGGCTATGCGCTATGGGTTCCTGTCACTGTATTTATTAAAAGTCAAAATGTATTCAAATGATGATAAAACCGTTTTCCAAATAGAAGAGCTCTTGCCGATACAATTTTCAAGAGACTTGAACTAACTTTAAGGACAAACTGGCCACCACTGAAAAAGTCAAGAGGAAGAACATCAACAGGCCCTGGCAATAAAATTAGAGTATTGGAAATGAAAATGCTCATATTAGTCAAAGGGTAGTCTCAAGAGCAACCGGTATTAGTCTGTCTTCAGTACACCGAATAATTAAAGGCAAACAATTTCATCCGTATCACTTGCAATTGGTTAAGGCCTTAAAGGAGACAGATTATCCTAAAAGACTGGCTTTTTGTAACTTATTTCGGGAACACCAAAATTTGAGATTTTATGACAACATTTGCATCTCAGATGAAGTAAGATTTTCTAATAATGGTGGAGTTAACAAACATAACATGTATTATTATGCGCAAGAAAATCCACGTTGGATTCGAGAAGGACATTTTCAAACTATCTACTCGACGAATGTCTGGTGAGGAATATTGGGGAATCAAATTGTTGGGCCTTATTTTTTGCGATAGTTTAAACGGTAATACTTATCTAAATTTTTTAAGTAACATCATACTGGTACTTCTCCAAAATGTAAATTTACAAGCAAGACATGATCTATGGTTTCAACAAGATGGGGCACCTGCGCATTATCATAGAATAATGCGAAATCATCTTGATTTGGTTTTGCCTAACCGATGGATAGGAAGAGGTTCAATTAATCCTTGGCCACCGAGAAGCCCGGAGTGTTACATTAACACTCCGAAAAATGCAACAGTTACACCCTAGGTACATGACTCGACACCAGCTTGGGGGTTCAAAGAAAAATTAACCCCATCGTCCGGCTTTGACTGACCTATGTAGTACAACACAGGCATTGTTTTCTTAAAACCCACGAAACATTTCTTAAAAAATTGCGAAATACTTTAAAATTTATTTACAGAAAACGTAGAGAGTTTAAGAATGCAGTTCTTTGAAAGTATGACGTGATTTCCTTCGTTTGGTATCCTGTCATTTAATTATTAGAGTAACTGCAGCGTTTTTTTTTGTAAATCTTTTGCTTATTTTAACCATAGACATGTGGTCAAGACTTGCTACTGACTAGATGCTGCAGAGGCCCAGGATTATAAAGTTTTTCTCTGTTTTGTGGTCGATTTATGATTGAACCACTTCAAAATTGCTCATGTTCTCAAGCAGAACCTTCACACTTCGCCAGACACCTCTTATCTACTTCCTCGACAGTTCCGTGCTCGCCCACGGAAAATTTCAGTGCGCTTTCCTCATAAATTTCATAAAGTTGACACATATTACGTCCCGCAGTGATATATCATTCTGTTTGAAGAAGCTCCACGGTGCTGTGTCCTCTTGCATCCCCCTAAACAGCCGTCGAAAACAATAAGAGTTAGAGGTGGCGCTGGAAAACAAATTACGTTCTCGTTTTACGGCGTTTTTACCGCGCCCGGTAAATTATGGCTTCTGGAGGTAATTCCTGCCGGCGTGGGAAAGAGGCAATTTTAAAACGGCCGCTGCATACCGGGATTAACCCAATGCCTCGACCGGGAGACGTAAATTTGGATTAGCGTATGCAATATGTGTCGGATATGGGGCTAGAGAGAGGGGAAACAATTACTGTTGCATTTCTCCATTATTGCGTACTGGAAAGTTATTCTTTTTGCGGCTTGCGAAGTTATTTATCCAGACAAATATTTCATGGCGTGCCTGGGTCTTAAGCGAGTTCGCCGTAGAATTAAGCCTTCCACACCGCGTCCTGGGAATACACGGGTACCAACTTCCGGTCCAAGGCTTCTAAAGGCATCCCTTTATAAATCATTTATTGCCATCCCGTTCGACTACTTCCTCTCGTAGGAACCGATAATTACGTGTGCGGGAACAGTACGTAAACCTATTATAAGCGAGGAGAGTTGAAAACAACTTTGGCTGATGTGAGGCTTCCTAAAATGTGGTGGTCAAAAACAGAAAAATACAATTAAAAACTATAACTAACAGTGTATCAAATAAGATGGGTTAGATCAAAGCGGCGCCTCCACCAAAACTGACACTGTGAATGCATTACAACGTCAGTTCTTTTGTTTATAAAAAGGAGATTTTGGGCAATTATATGACTTAAATAAATCGATATTTAACGGTTGTAATTAACAAGAAAGGACATATTAATGTGGACTGGAAGAGATAGTAAGTAATAAAGATACATTCTTGGAGCTAAGAGGAACAAACAGGCCAAATGGAACGAATAATAAACCGCTTAATCTATCCAGAAATTTATGAGCTACTCTAACTACTAAAATGATGTGTGCAACAAATCTTTTGGCAAAATATTACGAGGCAACACAAAATTGTCATTAATCAAATATTAACATATTTTGTCACTAATCTAATGCACATCTTAAAAATTAAATTACTGAAAACGATTCTCGGTCTTTGATAGCACCCTTGTCCCCTTACGTGTCGCATCAGCCTTTGGATAATTCCAAAATATACTTCAAACATCTTGCTTCCCAACAATTGTCGTAAACTTGCTTTTGGTTTGCAACTATGATGTGCTCTAATAAAGTTTAATCTTCTACATCTGTAGCTTCTCCCCTGACATATTCAACATAGGGGCGTGAAACACCAGTTTTAGAAACCTTAGACCATAGTAAAAACTTGTAACATTTAAATCTGACATTATACGGAGTGTTTTTGATATTCCCTTCATTTCTGCGTTCACCAAAGACAAGTACTTTTCGTCGTCCACAAATCACTTTGTTGTTTGCAAAATCCTTAACAACATTCGACAAGATCGTGGTATTCTTTGCAACTAGACATTAAAATTTGGGGCATTTTTGTCTCTAACGAAATTTTACATCATATGTAGTCCTATACGAAGTTTGAAAACGGCGACCAAACTTTCTAGATGAAGTTCCAACTCTGTTTCTTATATTTTTTACCATTCTGTTGACTGTACGACCACTTTTTAGTAACCTTATGCAGGAAATTATTTACGATCGCAATCCTTATTCGTACGATAAATGGATAGATAGATTCGATAGATAAATAGATAATAGACATATTTGGACCTTAAAGAAGCGMACGATTTTCCGTTTGGGCAGTTGGTTAACTAGTGTACAAATGCTCTTACGCATATCTTAGAGGAGAATGATTTTGTTAGTGCCTTGGTTGTGGTAATGGAGTCCACGTATTTTAGATACAAGAAAAGTTCTACGAACAAAACGAGAGAGTACCAATGAATAGCCCAGTGTTAGTAAATCTAAGTAAACTTGATCTAGTGATGGAAAATATACAACAAAGATGAAAGTTTTCATATGAGAAGATAATAGAGAAAGAAACACGAAACATTTTTAAAGATCGTCATTCGGCACTAAAGTTTACATATGAAAATGAGGGTAGCCTAACTAGTGTTTGGTACCAAAAAGGGCAGTAATGTCTGGCAAACTAATCATCAGTTCTTACATTTTTGAATTTATTTGAGGTCTTCCTTAGCCTAGAAAGATTTAAGGAWTGAATTTTATCKTTGTTGTGGACTTATCGGGATCMTAAGCCACCTGCAGTTGAAAAAGAAATATGAATTTCACGARGCAMTAATAATTTGGAAATATTTGCTGAAAGTGGACCAATAAACCTAAGTGAATGGCATTTCTTTCCTTTTTGGTTTGGAATAATGGTATGAAATGAACAMTTAAATTTTGTTAAGTATTTAAGATATACAGGAAAAAAGTATTTTAAAAACTCTATTAAATAAAGAACGAAAGACGACTAATTTATGTTGATAAGTGTGGATATGATTCGCTACGTATAATTAACAGACCCAGGAAGCAGATGTTGTTGTTTATTTCTATTTCATGACTGAAATGTATAGAATTAGTAAAAGAATGGGAGAATTAATGAGATCTACTCGTTTCTATTTAAAAAATGAACATAATATCATCTACGTTCATTGCTTTCAAGAACACATGTAATTTAGAATAGCACAAAAAGACAAAATGGATCACCACCAAATAAAGGAGAAGAAAAGTTCATAAAAATTATATTTGTCGGTATCTGGCATATTGACATACTGAGCAGAGCTTTGAAGAAAGTAACCAAGTCAGCCACATCTTAAAGAGATATAACACCAACATTCAATTTGATCTTATAATAACCTCTACATTTCTAAGGCCATTTTAAACTGTTATATATGAAAAGATTCCAAATCTGACGCCCTTTCATGTCCTGTATTTGAAAAAAAGATCAGATCGGCAATAATAATTTTATTACCGCTTAATTGATAAGTGAGCCGGCGCCTCCACCAAAATTGACACTGAACCATATGTACTAAAACGGTAGTTTTTTCTGCAGCAAAAGGTTATGGTATAGTTAATACCTTCCTTTTGTATAGTAAGACCTTATGTAGGGTGTCTTATATAAACGTGACGACCCTAACTTTTAGAAAGTATAGCAGATGGCAGGTTTATTATCTATTTCGTCATGTAACGTCCAAATTCGTAATGCAACTTTAAACGAATAGTTATAAAATTTGACCCTCACTGATTATACTCAAAAAGTAGGGTCGGTATACTTAAATAAATAGTTTAAACTCAGTTCTAGAATTCTTTTTATATACATATACTGAAACTGTCACGCCAATTTCCGCGACTGTAACAATCCCCAATCGGGGAAATTCTGCTCACGCCCTTCCGATTAGAGAAAACGCAATTAGCATCTGCCGGGCCTAATTGCACGTAGGCAGCCGGTCGGAAAAAGAAAAAGGTCGTCATTTACATTAAGAGTCGACGGCACGGCAATTTGTTTTGTTTCGTGCCATATTCGGCATAAAATTATATTCGAAATGGGCTGGTACGGCGCTCTGATTAATTGGGGGGGTGTTATACCGACCTCGGGAAGATTTATGCGACTAATTCGGGCAATGCGAGTGTGAAAACTGCCATCGGAGGTGGCATAAGTGGATTTTCTCACGGTGGATGATTTGAATCGAACTGTTTTCCAAGATTTTAAAAACGTTCTATTTTTAGAGCGATAGGTCGTTGCTTAACTTTTAAAGCTCACATGCTCTAAAGCAAGCAAAAAAAATCGGGACAGAATTTTTGTATACAAACCGAGAAAGACCGCTGAATTTGCAGGAATACCAACCGAGACCGACATTGTTAGAATTCGCAGCACGCGTTGGAGACCCGCAGGGAACGGGCACAACAAAAATTGCCCCATTCATATTCCTTATTCTATTCGCTCACATTTCCTGCTACACAATAAAATTCGAGGCCGGGCCTAACCCCGTTCGCGGCCCTTATGAATAACACCCTAATGTGTCTATATCCTGGCAAAGCCCGCTTGCTACCCGCTGATAAACGTCTTTAGCTCGGTGTGGCAAACATCGCGCACAGAACAGCAGGCCCGGTTAGTAATTTTATTTGTAACAAATTAGGATTTATGGCTTTCGCCGTATTCCTCTGGTGGGGCTAAAAGGGTTGGGACGAAAACCCTTACGGTGGAACAATGAAATGGTGTGCTGATAGAATTACGTCGCACGAAGTATGATTTTGGTGGTGTGATGGAAATGTTTGTTGCCTTTGGAGTGCGAAACAACTGGAATAATTTGACGAATCATAAATTAAATGGAAAACTGCTCAAAGAGAATATCAACGCAACATCCTTTAATAAAATAGCAACCCAGCACAACAGAAATGGGTATTAAAGGTCCACTAGCGTATTAGAAGAGTGTTAAAAGGCCTCTGTCTACGTGAAATAGACGTATTATATATAACCTTTTTTGTCACTTGGTTATTTATTGTCTACCTTTTTTCATGGAAAAAAATGTGATACTGCTCAGAGTCCCAGTCCCAGTCCCAGTTTCCATATAACAGGAACAGCCATTCATTACTGTTTACTTCTTTAACATGAAAAATACATCTACAGCCATAACTACAGCTACAACTAGTTGCAAACTTCCTATTACTACTAAATTAGTAAATGTCATATACGATTTGTATTCATTGTATCTGATTATGAATAAGACGCCAGTTGCTATGTTCAGAATGGTCCCAACTACCAATAAAAGCACAGAAAACATCTTGAAGTTGTCATCCAGCACGATGGAGACCAGCATACACAAACAGATCACGAAATACCCAACAATGGCGACTACCACCATGTAAACGGCCATCAAGTCGCCCAAAACTGTAGGTGAAGCTTGATCAGTTATAATGGCGGTGCTTGCGCAACACAATATCTACAAAAAAACAAAATTAATACTGTAACTGAGAATCGAACATACCTTGACGCATTTCTGATTTTTGGCAAACGTCATTCTTGGTGATACATACCACCTCGATCAGTTTGGCGATGAAATTAAAGTCTTTTATCAAAGATCTTAAGCACTTTACCATTGTACTTGTCAATACTTTTGACGTTTGTTGTCTGACAGGTTACTCAGATTACGAGTACGAACCAGATATATAGTGTTGATCCCTAATCGGGTGTTATAGAAGAGCATCTAACGAACACATAAAAATGAAATACTGACACACATTTTCTATTAACACATACTTAATTATAAGCGAATACTAAACCGCAAACAGGATTACATTCTAAAATACCTATCGGCAAAAAAGGACAACTTGTAGTGCAACTTACAAGTTTAATAATTTTCTCAGTATTCAACTGCCAAGTAAATTTGTCACTTTACAGGATGATTTACAACTCGATGATAAAAAAGCTCTCTAAAACTTATTACGCAACCAACAAGCTTTGTTATCGAATTTTAAATACTAAGTTTATATTTAATTCTAATGTAAAAATGGTTCAAAATGACCACCTTTATTATTGTTACAAAGTACTACAAAGACCTTGAAATAATGGAAAACATGGTAAGCATAAGGGTTTTACAAAAATGTGGAAGTAACCTTAAAATTTCACATTCATGTGACTTTTCTCCAGAGATCACCATCAAAGTTACTGACGTCTTCCTAAAGCAGTGGCCAGTGTATTCTTTAGAATTTGATAACTTTAAACTAACTAACTTATTGATAACATCTAGAAGATTCCAAATTGGGCGGAACTAAGTGTATTTCTTAATAACCTCGATCATAAATTATTGTAAACTTGTTAGTAAACTTTACGAGACTTCTCAGGGAATAGATTCCATTCAACATTTCTTGTTGTTTTTCTGATTTTTAAATAGTTTTATATCATTTTAGTTTTTGACACCGAAACACCACATTGAGAGAAAAATTGCTATAATAATAGTAATAATATATATACCCCCAGGAGTATGCATATTCTAGTTACGAAACATCCTTTACGTCAGTTTGCATTAAAAGCCCCAGGCTGTTTTGAACACAGTCCTTTTTTAAATCCCACTTGCTTTGATGTCAGTTTGATATGTAATAACCTCTAACATGGACGTTTACGGCTGAAATGTTTATCGTTGTCCGCTACCAACCAGACTGTTTTGAATGAGATGAATCAATCGCATTTTTTTTTGTTTCAGGTCACTCAACCACTGCGATGTGCTCTAACATCAGCAGTAGTCCTTCAGTGACGTCTCTTAGTGCTAAATCGACGTCCTTGATTTAACTGGAGCAATGTCTTGCCCCTTCAGGCGAACTTCCTCTCACGCCGTTTCTAACGGTGGGATTAAGAGGGCCCTAACTACAAGACAATCATCGTTGCAGATAGCCACCGTAGAAGAACTCGAGGAAGAGGATAAAAACACGTTAAATCTGAAGCATTTGAATTCTGCCGTGATGCTGCTGACTTCTCCGCCGGTGAGTGTATTTTTGGAGAGGAGTTTGAATTGTAATTTGTACCGATTGAAGAATATGATCTCAAATATTTAGATTTTTGTGTGCTTTGCTTTCTGCTTTAATTCTCTCCATCGTTCCACTTATAGTTGCTTCAAGAAACCTATAATATTCCCCCCTTTAGAAACTTTATTCCATTGCCTTCAAAGAGTTGTACTGCTGTACTGCGAAAACACTATGTTATGTTGCCTCCTGGTTGGTTCTTAGACATCTGATTTTCCACTGTTAGATTCAATAATAACTTCAAAATAATTTGTTTTGCATTAAATTGTTGTGCAATATTTATGTAAATTTTGTAAATATTACTATTTCAAATAGTTTAGTACAACAAGCTCTTCTAGTATTGCAAATTAAACTTTACATTAAGGAAAGATCTCTCTGCTCTAATATTTGTGCAAAAGACTTAATGGAAAATACGCAGTACATTTTTCTTCTTAAGATTAGTTTGTATGTTTCTAGACTGTAAAATATCGACGTATCAAATATAGTATATCATACCTAAAGCGACCTAATATTATCTACTTTTAAACTATACAACAGCCTGTCAAGATTAAAGGGATTGATCAGTTTATCGAGGGCGTGTAGTTAACATTACAGTCAGATTAAAAATTCTAGGAATTGAAACGTGTTTGATATCAAAAGTTCAATAAAATCGATGGTCCTTTGATGTCGTGAGTATTATTAGATTTTATCTCACCGCAACCCTGATTTTTAATAACTGTGGAAACATTCTGTTCCTGTTGGTTTTTACTTTACGTGCATGTGTTGCTTTACTCTCATTTGCATACCGAAATAAGCTTTTTTGCAGAAAGTGATGTTTAATACATGCTTGTGAGGTGCTTATGTTATTTTCGTATTACAAAGACAGGCTGCAGCAACGATTTGATTGCTAAGTCTACGAACGTAACGCCATTTTATTATGCTCTGTTTCAAAATAAGCTCCATTTTTCCTGGTAAATTGCCCTAAATTCCGTAACAGCTGCTGATATCAATCATAATCGACGTTTATGCCTCGCGTAATAATATTACTGCTGTCTATCACAATCGAATATACACCTGCGTTTTCATACCGATAAAATTCCCGGTGATGGTTTTATTATTTATACGCAACAGACCGAATTTCAGAACGTGCGCAAAGAAAACTCACCAAAGAAGGTTATTATTGATTAGAGTAACAAACTGAAGCTTAGAAAATTGGTGCTTTAATCAAATTTTCCCTATTACGTTAATTCCTGTATAATGATAGGATATCGGAATATCGTGTATATTTCATTATGTGTTTGCATTACTGCTCATACATTATTTAAACATATATTCATAATTTATAGGTTTATATGAGCGTAGCTTATAAAGCGTTAATTACAAATAAATTAAATAGGTATCTATGGATTGATAGTACGCGATATTAATTATTTACAGTATGCTAGAAACACAGTTTCAGAATACCGTAACTTATATACTAAGTGTTTTATCATGTAAATGTTATTAAGATAGCTATTTGTATTTATTAAGGGAGAACCCCACCAAGAAAGATTTTAAATTCATCGAGCGGACTTCATGATTTACTTGGAGACTTGTCAGGCGGTGCACAGCATGAATTTTAAACGCACAGCTCCATAACTGGAGCACCCTTGTTAGCAGGGAGCAAAGGAGCGGACCTGAAAACATTTCTTGCTGAGTATTTGATACGCTCGGGTGCAGTTACTGCTATATAAAATTAGGTTTACTTTGAAAACAATTTGACTATTAATAAACATAAGTATAGTAAAATGAAAAAAAATGTTGTCATTTTTAAGTATCCTCTTTAATTTTTCCGAATGGCCTTGTACATAAGGCAATCTCAACTTCAATTTATTTTGTTCCGACTGAGAATTTACTTTATTTATTAAAAATTGACCGACTATTCTTATTATTGCTGTAATCAGTTCTCACTAGCTCTGATTTAAGATGATAGTATGTTTCTTCGTCTAAAATTACTGTAGCTGAACCTTTATCTATTGCAGTAACTTTAAATGACTTAAAATGCATGTCTATGTTGTGCTGTCTACACCTCAACCAACTGCGGATAGTACTATTTCGCTGTCATTACAGCTCATCAGTGCAGTTTAGGTCTAGTGTAGACAAGACGGCATAGAACTGGTTTTGCAAAACCTCATATTGTTCTAGTATGTCAACTCTATCTTTGTGATTAAAAATAGTTTTCCCAAATTAAATGTCCAATCTTTAATTCTGTTGCTACATAGTGTTATCAAGGTAATATTGTTTAGAGGTGTTTTGTCAATCCACTTAAATTACTATATATAATAGACAGCTTAATTTATCATGGATGCAATTCCTTGTCCAACAGCCTATAATGTCCACATGTCCTTTGTATTGTATTGTTTTATATTGAAATTACTGTTTTCTATAAGATTTTCTTATTGATGGTTTTAAAATATCTTACACTACAGTATTCTATGCATAAGAAGCTTGTACCAAGAAGCAGCAGAGCAATCTCTTATGTGGTAAATACAACATAACTGAAATATGAAATTCATACATAGAAATCGCATATATTTAACTGCATTTGTATCTATAGTTGGTCTTATTCCAAAATTCTATCTTTCGCTTGTGTTATTATACAAAATTTTAAATTGCAGGTACTATTATTACACCACCCCCATTTCCAAGTCTTCCACTACATCCTAATTAACCGTCCCTCCCGAAAATTTTACGCTGTTCCGAATTCCCCACACGTCTCTATGCTGAAATCACCCCGTTCGCCTTGCAGAAGTTTTAATCTCTTGTCGACAAGTTTGCCAACGTCAAGCGGAATGACGGGATCCATTGCCCGTCAAATCTGACAAGCTACTTATACAAATACATACAGGGCTCACGAGTAATTTAATTAATTAGCACCGCGCATTCATGGAAGGGTGTCGTGATAATGTTTGGAGCGTGATTGCGGCCCACGGATACATTTGAATTGGACCGGTAAAAGATCATTATGCGTCCCATTGTTCGTCGATTTCAGGAGCTCGAATTGATGTTTGAAGGAAGTTTGTGATAAATAAATAAAATTTCTTAAATGTGTTGATACATTTTGTAAATTTCGTTTACATAAGCTCAAGAGACAAAAAGAAAGAACCGGATTGAATAATATATTAATTACTCCGTTTAAAATAAAAAGAAAGCGTTTTAGAAATACAGTCAAGTTTATCTTTGTAGTTTTTTCAAAACAAAAACATAAAAGCTACATTTTTAGGATTTATGATTTCTATTAAAATTGAGAGTTTTTTGTAGAAGATTTTCAATCATTGGATTATTCTGTAACATAACAAAAAAATTCAAACTCGATAATATTGCTACTGTACAATTTGATATACTGAAAATGGGGAATTGGTACAATCTTAACAACGATATAAAGCCAAGTGTGGAAAAATGTCAAGTAATATGTTTTAGTAAAACATTATCTGCTTTTATCTCCCTTTACTTACTGAAGAATAAATCTCTATCTATTATGGATGTTGTAAAAGATTTGGGAATATTTTTAGATGGATTTTGTTATTGGCTAAAGTAGAAAACTGTTAGGGTGTTTGACTCCTGTTTTTAAGGACATCACTTTAACATGATTTTTTTAATTTGCTAAATTTAAGTTAGAAAAAAAGCAGTAATTATTTAAATGATATTGATCTTGGAGCTAGGTTTGTGTCGCTCTCTCGTAGAGATTTTTACAAATATTACAAATATAATCGCAAAATAAGAAATATAAACTATAAGATACTGACATCAATGTAGTTTGGAGCTTCTCTCCTTGGTGAACTGAACTGAGCGGAGCTGAGAGCAAAATCGAATTACCTGTGTAATGAACAAACACACTTAATCAAGAATCTGCTCCTAGCTATCTGAAAAGCGACCCCTCGTTGCGTCGGGGAGCATTAATCACAGATTTCAAACAGAACTTGTTATTAATAACTCAGAAGGAAAGCTCTCATTAATAGTAAGACAATAGGGAACGATCGATTCAAATCTTTTGTGTCCTCCGTCTGATCGTGTTGCTCTAATAATGGCTTTCGAGACAACAAAATATTGTCAGACTTAACGTGCAAAACGAGCAAAGCAATGCCAATAAAAATGACGCTTAATATTGGACACTTTGGGAGGTAAAAGCTCGTTTTAACATACTTTACAGCCAATCACGATCTCTTTATTTGCTCGGTAACTTTCGCAACACACAAGAGCAGATTAAAACAGTTAGTAACAGTAGCATAAAGTTTAGTAACGACGTTTAAACGCTGCCAAATGAGCTAATCCGAACGAGAGGTGAATATAAAACAACTGGACGAGGGTTCAAGCTATTGACGAAAGAACACAATGTAATGGTTGTAACCAGCACGTTTTTACGATGCGACTGAAGTATAACTATCGCGACGGTTGCGAATAAGGATTCAAATCCTTCGGATTTATGCATGTCATCATGAATGCAACTTACTTGCAGATCAGAATTCATAGCGATACGTGCCAGTTGAATAATTCGCCAGTTGAATGCGCTCTTTTTTTGAAAACGCACGGCTAATAAAATGCTTCCCWTATATCMCCGTTTMTCCCCGACACCATTGCAAATCCCGTTGCGAGTTTTTACACAGCGCGGAACATTCATCGAACAATGGGTTAATTTTGGACCGGTAAGCGGCTGATGCAGTTCATTCTGTTTGACGATCGACCCGTGTCGAAACAGATGATGGAATTTTATCGCAATCTCGCAGGTTCATTGTGTTTGGGGTGAATTAAAGACAGGGGAGGAAAGAAACATCACCACGTAGGTTGAAAAGTGGTCTAGAGTACATCAGTACGCCTATTTTGAGCGAAAAATAATTTCCACCGAAAATTGCAAAAATAGCAAAGGCTAACAACCCCTTTGTTGTTTTTTCACCTTGAAACTTGATGGTCTCCGATTAGGCTAATTTTATGTTCATTTACTAATGTGGACCTGCTGCATTTGGGACTGGTGTCAGTTGGTCTCTAGCTGCAACGGTTCCTATGAAAAGTGGCCTAGTGTAGAAGGGTCTATTTGCGAAAAATTAATTTCTGAACGTCCTAGCTCATTTCTGACTGCATTTTTGGAATCTGGAGCTCAAAATGCATCGCTGTGCCGATTTTGAGCGAAAAATAATTTCCACAGAAAATTGAAAAAGAGCAAAGGCTAACAACCCCTTTGTTGTTTTTTCACCTTAAAATTTGATGGTCTCCGATTACGCTAATTTTATGTTCATTTACTAATGAGGACCTGCTGCATTTGGGACTGGTGTCGGTTGGTCTCTAGCTGCCTTGATACCGTTTCTCCATATTGATACGTCTTGATGAAAGCATTCATCGTTTTAATCACTAACGGCCCCTAGGTTTTCTGAGAAGTAATCCAAATCAGAATGAAGTGTATTTTAATGACATAGCGATGTAACATAAGTTTTTAGACAAAAATAAAATTAACACCATTTTTGTTCGCAAGTGTTCTCATAAGTAATCGATTTCCCGAATCTTTTGGAAAGTTTCCCTTCTAAATTGTTCTTCATTTTCTGCCTGGGACGTGCTTGGGAGACATTAGGTGGATTATGTATTTTGGGTGCAATCAACCAACCAATCTCTGGTTTTCCTGGCATAGTGACAAGATTCTAGATCAGGTCAGAACATGATTACGTTTTCTACCCCTCGGTGAATGTAAGAAAATGAGAATGTGTCTGAAATCAGGTCGTTCTATAGCTAAGATGATTTCCGGAATTTCAAATTTAAATATTTATATATCACTTAGATATTTTGGAAAAAGTGATTGTTTAATTACAACTTCTGAGGGTTGTATTTCTTAAACGGAGCTCTTTAGGGTATAAGTCGATACCAGTTTTTTTTTCTTCAGAATGGTGAATACTACCACTTCCCAAAATACTGTCACTTCCTGTATTAACGCTCAAAAATTTGTTCAAGCGCATCCACCAATTGTACGAGTCGAATAAACGAAATGGTCGCCGCACATTCCACCCCGGTCCTCCCGGTCAACCTGACGTATTGCTCGTTCCGTTGCTCTAATTCCGCCGGCAGATCTCCGTTTAATGGCTTGACCTGTTCAAATTCACCCCCGCCATATTTCAGCCCGTCTGGACCGAATCCATCCTGCACTCCGCAGCGAAATCAATTATGTCCGGCCAGAGGGAGGAAATTAAAATACATTGATATTTCCTACGGCTCAGGGATCGTTAATTTGCTGATTAGTATGCGAGGTTGAACGAAGGGTTGGGTAGATAAACCGTACGCGTGTTTGATGGAGATGCTAGCAGATATGGTGAATGTGTTTGCAAACTGCACAATTTGTGAGATTTTATCGCTTATCTAGATCTTCAACGTCATTTTGCTCCAATAAGTTTTTGCTCTGTATCCATTTAACTAATGTTTTAAGAAAGCGATGAGCTGTTTGTGTTTAAACACATCGATGTTGTTGACGTTCAAAGTAGCTTTCAACATTGTAAACAGTAATAACAGTTCACTTTAATACAACCTTTGTATAAAACATGAAATTAAATCTGTATCCGATTTGAGACCAATCAGCATATTGCCTGTGTTGTCTAAGGTATGTGAAAGCTTGTGAAGCTAAAATTATACCAGAAAACCAGTCTGGTTTTCGTACTCATTCCAGTACGACAACCGCGTTGACTAATTTGGTGGACGAGTGCTTTGGATCCCTCGATGCTGGCAGGGCAAGTCTTTTGGTCTCATTGGATTTTTCGAAAGCTTTTGATGTACTGGATCATGTGTTGCTTTGTAGTAAATTGACTTACTACGGTTTTGATGAGGTTTCTGTTTTCTTCCGATCTTATTTGCTCAATAGGTTCCAGCGAGTCTCGCTGGGTGGCGAAATGTCTGATATCGGCAGAGTGACGTCGGGATTTTGTTTTTAATTTACACCGCTGATTTACTCTCGAAGCTCAAATTTTCAACTTATGTGACATACGCTAACAATACTTACCTTTTACACAATTTCAACCCACAGAGCATAGAGAGGGCATGCTTAGAAATGAATGAGGACCTCGGCAACATAAGTGAACCTTCTAGTAATAGCAACTTAAAGTTGAACAGCAATAAGTGTGCTGTAGTATATTTCGCGCCACAAAAATGTTTTGTGAAGGATGATATTAAAGTACATATGGATCATAATCAATTGCAGGTATTATGAAAGCATCAAAAGTCTTGGTTTAAGTATAGAACCTTAGTTTTAAAAATCACGTGTCTTCTGTTATTAAAAAATGTTATGTTGCTTTAAAGCTCTTTTACTCTAATCATCTTATTCTCAACTTTAAACTTAGAAAAAAATTATGCGAATTTCTGATAATCCCTCACTTACTTTATTGTTTTATGGTATACTTTCCTTGCCTTGATGCCGTTAACAAATACAGGCTTCAGAACGTGCAGAATAACTGCTGTAGATTCATATTTGGACTAAAAATGTATGCTGATATCAGTAAGTGCATACAACAACTTAAATAGTTAAGAATTGATCAACTTTTTCAGTACTTTTTTGCAACTTTCTGGTTTCGTGTCTTTCGATCCTC
The DNA here is from genome assembly GCA_025024175.1 of Rhyzopertha dominica. NCBI lineage: Eukaryota > Metazoa > Arthropoda > Insecta > Coleoptera > Bostrichidae > Rhyzopertha > Rhyzopertha dominica. Next base: position 52,718,492 of record QCXZ01000041.1, read on the forward strand.
TTCGCCAAAATACTGGCATGATAAGTTTCATAGTCGTCGCAGCTTGCATTGCACTGATTTATCTCTTAGATATGTCCACCATTTATCAATGCCTAGCTTTCGAACCTCCCTATAAACGCGGTCTTTTACTTATAACGCTGTAAAATGTACACTATGATTTGTTACTAAAATATGATGTGTAGAAAGTTTCAAAAAACAAATGATATATAGGTTAAGTCATTGGCTTCTAATTATAGTCAAAACATGGTACTATAGTTGTCTGTTTTTCTGATTTGTTTATTTCTTACGGTAAAATCTTGTTTAACGATAATATATTTCTTCATTTCTTCACTGTGTTGTTGCCTTAATAGCTCCGGTTCATTCATATGAGGCATCAAAGGATCCTCTAGTTCTAACTGCAATTTTTGTGTCTTATTTTTTATTTCTTTCTCTTCGATTTGATCTTTTCAACCTCTCCTCGATTACCCAGTCTGATCATGGGTTGTTTTTTAACCTTTTTAGTTCTGTAAAGGAGTTAAGCAAAGAACATGTTATTGTCTTGTTGTTGTTATGTACAAAAGCGTTAATTTTTGATGGTGTTTACTATTGTCAAGGTTGCGATTACGATATTTCACAAACCAGATTTAGCTATAAAAAAGCTAAAAGTATTTATACATTATTTTGGGTAAGGAAGAAGGCATATCACGGTAAATCAAAATGAATCAAAATTTTCCGATTCCTCCGACAAATAATGCGCATTTAACAGGTTAGTTGTGTCGCATAATCTCACAGGAGCACCGGGATCTACTGTGGATTCCGCGGTGTCATTAATAAACCCCTGTGCGACAGCGGCGTGCAAATTTTGTACCCGAGGGTGCCGTAAGTTTTTAATGCCCCGGAATTGGGTAATTTATCAGGCCTGTCATAAGTTGAAGTTTTTTTATTAAGCCGTGCCGCGTGCAGTATTTATTAAATTTATTGGCAGTCAATGGAGTAATTGTGTTTTGCGTCGTTAAATCTAGAATAGTGGATCATTCTCTATCTCTGTCATTAGTTATGTAAATGTAAAGTGGATATGTACGTACAGTTTTGCGTCTTCGTATAAATATGCAACTAAAAATCCAAGTTCAAGTCATTGTACGACGAGTTAGGGTTACTTAAATTTAAGACACTGATTGCTTCGTGCGTTAGTAACATTAGAATTGGGATTAAATCGTACCTCTAACGATAGTGGCCATTTATACTTCTCTTTGATGATGGAAATACTTTCAAAAATAAATATGCTGGTTCCAGAGAAATTTTGTTATATGACACTTATAAAGTTGCATTCCCTAATTATTACTCTTTTCTTTTTCTCTCAATTAGATACATATTGTATATAACGTTAGCATTTAATAATTGCCAACAAATTAGTTATCTATTTTCTTACCCAAATTTTTATTTTTTCTTCCCATAGTGCCTCTCTGTTAAATAGTTTGTACTGAAGAATAGGGCAACTGTAACAGGTCACTGACCTCTTTAATGGGCGATGGGCATCCTCTTCCCAAAAGTGAATCGTAAAGATTGCTTCTTCTTCTGGAGAGTTTCTTCCTGATCGGATCCTTCGTCATCGCGTTGGTCTTGAATGGGACCTCTGAAAAGCATCGATTTTTCCATCTTGTTGGTGCTGAAAAGGATCGATTTGTTGTTCATCTTTATGAGTCATGATCCCAAATAAATGGCCATTGTAGAAGTATTTAACTTCTTTTAACAATAGTAGGCTCAAAACAACCAATATGTCCCCATTACGTGTCCTCAATAATTCCGTACGCCACTCGTATAAACTTTGCGGTCTAACCAGATGCCCAAACAATACTTACCCTCATCATAATCCGCCTAAATCGATTAAACACACGGCGTCGCGGCGCTCCTTTGCGGTTCCACATAACGGGACGTGCGTGCGGTCCGTTTCAACCGCAGAAAACGCCAAGACCTAGTATTAATCGCCGCCGTACGGTATCAGCTCCGTTTTCGTGATGTCCAACCATAAATTCCCCGAAGAGGAGCCGCAAGACATACGTTTTAAGGACGCGGAAGCGCCGGAAGTCCAGTAATGGGGGGCCGAAGCCAAGGACCACTTTAACAATACTTTAACGGAGTGAACCGGTATCAGAATTGGGATCTGGTTTTTAAATTGCACCACGCAAGATGGTGACGCTTAAGAGAAAAGAAGATATAATACCAAACGATTGTTGGCTTTGCGCAGAAATTGAGGATAGTAGCTTCATTGCTACGAAGAAGGTTGCTCAGAATGGGGTGTTTACTGTTTACTAAATTCAGCTTTGATCGATTCGTATGTTGGTACTTCGTTTCTATCATACTAAGAATTTGTATAAAATGCGGTAAAACTGCCATTGCCAAAGCTATCTTCACTGAGAAGGTCAACTTCAGTATTTAATGTTTTATTACCTATCGTAAATATACAGGATGTTTCACGAATGATAATGACCCTGACGAAATTAAAAATGCAACCCAAAATACATTTGCAGAGGTAACATTGATAATGTTAATTAATGTTAATGTTAATTCGTCTTAAAAATATATAAACTGTAGAGAGCTGTATAAATTCGTAAATTTTGACATAAACTACAATCATTTGCTTTAAGTAAATTCGGTATTGTAAAACAAATTTTATTTTTGAAAAATGTGTGTATTCAATAACATTAATGTAATAAATGCTCTGTTTTCACAAGCTTGAAATTGTGCCCAAAACGATCTTTTAACATGCATTAACATTTCTGGAGTGATGGATCTATATGCATCACGTATTATATTTTCTAAATGATCTACACTTTCAATTGGTGTTTGGTATATTTGCTCTTTTACCATTCCCCACAGAAAAAAGGTCCGGGCTTCTCGGTGACCAAGGATTAATCGAAACTCTTCCTATTCATCGGTTAGGCAAAGATGATGTCGCACTATTCTATGATAATGCGCAGGTGCCCCATCTTGTTGGAACCATAGATTTTTTCTTATTTGTAAATTTACATTTTGGAGAAGTACCGGTAAAATGTTACTTAAAAAATTTAGATAAGTATTGCCGTTTAAACTATCGCGAAAAAAATAAGGCCCAACATTTTGATTCCCCAATATTCCGCACCAGACATTCGTCGAGTAGATAGTTTGAAAATGTCCTTCTAGAATCCAACGTGGATTTTCTTGCGCATATTAATGCACCACTATTATTAGAAAATCTTGCTTCATCTGAGAAGCAAATGTTGTCATAAAATCTCACATTCAAATTTTGGTGTTCCCCAAAAAGGCCATATACAAAAAGGATATACTGTCTCCTTTAAGGCTTGAACCAATTGCAAGTGATACGGATGAAATTGATTGCCTTTAATTATTCGGTGTACTCAAGACTAATACCGGTTGCTGTTGAGACTACCCTTTGACTAATATGAGGAGTTTCGACAATAATTTCCAATACTCATTACCAGGGCCTGTTGCTGTTCTTTCTCTTGACTTTTTCAGTGGTGGCCAGTTTGTCTTTAAAGTTAATTCAAGTCTCTTGAAAATCTCTTCTATTTGGAAAACGTTGTCTGTATAAACGGGCAGCAGCAGAAGCATTTTTCTTTCATTCACCATAAATCAAAATCATATCTGTTTTTTCATCATTTGAATACATTTGGCTTTTAATAAATATAGTCACAGGAACCATAACGCATAGCCGTCATGGATTCCCAATTTATTTTGGCTATGAGAATGTATTTTGGGTTGCATTTTCAATTTCGTCAGGATCATTATCATTCGTGAAACATCCTGTATATAATCGTTCACCCATCTATCTTTAGGTATAGGGTAGTCTATATGTCATTGCAGTGCATTTTTTAATTATTTTGTTTATGTAAATTGTAAACAGCAATGGACGTATTGCTCGTCCTTGACATAAACCTTCCTTTATGTCATTTTCATCTCATTTCATTTTTAATTATTATGTAGTTTACATTTCTTTTATATAAGCTCTTATTAGTTTGTTGCAGACTCCTATCTCACTCAATGTTTTCCACATTTCTTCTCTAGGCACTCTATCAAAGGCTTTCCCAAGATCAAGCGTGGCAAGAAAGATACGACAATTATCTTCAGTTCTCCCTCAAATTTCGTGCCCCAACCACATCACCGTCCAGATGGACCCGTCTCCGCGAGCTACCGGGCTTTGTTGCGGCTTTCATCAGATACATCCAGAGACAAAGGGAGTGTCGGCAATAATTAGGCTCATTAGTCCCGTGTATCAGTTCTGAGGGTCGGCAGAGCAATACGCGKCTGAGTGCCTCCATAATTGTTCAAGTCTTCGGAATGCCAGTAGAACGCTGTGGAATCGTATCGATCGTGTGTAGAGAAATTAATTTCAAACGAAGTTCGGAGTTGTTTGAAGTATGTTTTGATATGGAGACGCCAGAAACAAGAAGCGAGTTTCAAAGGAGGAATCTCTCTCGTATAGTCGGAATGGAAGCAGGATGAGAGTTTGTTAAGAGAAACGATCTCGTGTTTTGAAATAACGGCAAGCCTTTGAATAAGTAGATTTGTGTCGTGTTCGGTGGATTCAGTACAGTCGTCTGAGTATATTCACGGATTTATTTAGTATTAATCAATATTACTAAACGACAACGTTCAGTAGCAAGTTCAACTGCTAAGGATTCAAGAACAAATCGCCGACTAGAATTCAAACAAAAACCAAAGGCCGGATTACGAGGAACGTTAATTATCCGAATTTATAAAGAAAACCCTTCTTCAGTGACACGAATCAAATTGCGTTTGGCACCGGTGAAAAATGACGCCAAGATATCCTGGGATGTAATTAAATTACCGTTACGGGTTTGATTAATAAATTGCATTAAGAAAGGGGGAAGGAACGCTGGCGTCCTGCGGGCTTATTTCATCTTAGACGGGAAGGAAAGAGTTACGAAGTAAATCCACTGGCGTTTCGGTATTTTACGAACAAAGCGGGATGTTTTCCTCCACGTAAAACGAAGCAAATTGCGGTGTCAAGAAGGTGTTTCTTTTGCGTGTAATTGAACTAGAATAAACTGCTAATAAAACAGCATGGCCTTTATTTAGACACGAATTTCAATACAACAATGATTGAGGGAGATAAAAAAAGGACAGGAAAAAGTAATAACATGTTAACAATTTACAAATAAAAGGTCTGTAGCAGTTATTCAGTACACACAGTTTCTGAGGCATCTCTTGAGCTTATATGACACCTACTTGAAACCCTGTTATTCAACACAACTTGCAAAGAAACACACCATCAAATGCCTTTGAAAAATCCAATGTTAACGAAATACTTGACTCTTCCTTATCAAGTAAATTGGCCAGCATAGTATTAGTGATGTAATTAGGGCGAAACCCTGATTGCTTGTCAGGGTTTGTTTAAAATTTTTGTACTTGATTACGGATCTACAAGTCATGAATATCTTTTCTTGTGAAATATATTTTGTCTCTATTTGTATAAAACGGTTCTGCATAACAATAGAGTTTCGTTGAAATTTGTATATACGTATGCCATCAACAATATACACCTAGGGGATTTTAAAATCAAAACTGACACATCCAATCGTTTTTCAAGAACTTGTGCTCATCGTATAAGAGGAAGATCACCAGTTTCTATTGAGAACAGCTTACGAAGCCACGTATCCCACCCAAGCATGAATAAACCAAGTAACACATGTTCTGTTTGCCAACCTGTTGAACGAACTTGCCAGGATCTGCTCAGGCGGTCTAATTATAACTACAAGTTCGAATTGAGGAACTCCGAGCACTCGAAGGGTCGACTTTGCCGGAGTATTTATTGGCGTTCTGACCGTCATAAATCAGAGCTGCCAAATAATCGTCAATAAAGTGTGTTTTCATAGACCATTCTGGCGTTGGATAACTCGAAGGCGTCGTTTTTATAAAGCCGGAATGGATTTTCCACTTGTTCAATCTAAATCATTTCTTTTTAACTTGTCAATGCCATTTGAAGGTATATTTTGTAAGGAATAATAACAATAATAGTGTACACGTGAAGATACAGATAAAAACAGATTCAAGACTGAGGCATAAACTGCAATGATCCCTTACATCAATTTTTCATGATATTATATTGTATATAGAAAGTGATATCCAGGGTAGTGGAGTCCGAATATGCTAGATGATTACTGTTGGACACTTAAAAGGGACATTCCAGACGGTTTCTCAAGAACTGTTTTCGATGGCTAATGATCTGATTTAAGTTGGAAATATTTCTGTTATTTGGGTACTATCTCTTTTAAAACATCCACTGTATGTAGTCAGTCTCCCTTCACATAGTACCCCATCTTTCACCCTTTGGTGCCTCATTCCACAAAGAATTCTCTCTCTTTACATTCTTGACTTAAAGAACAGTCAAATGATTAATCCAGTAATTACACTGAATTTGTGTTTACGTTCAATAAGTAATTCATGACTTGCGTTTCTTTTACTGTACAAGTTGCCAGTTCACGATTTATGTTTTCAGGTATATCAGTAAACTAAACACTTAACTATAACCGTACGGAAATTTCTCACTTCTCCGTTGCAACTCCCGCGAAGTTACTGCTGTTGCGACACTTAAAAAAATAGAKCGTCTGGCGCTAGACACCCGTCTGAATTATGCAGATGGCAAGTTATGAAGGGAGAATTAAGCTTCAACGTCTCAGCGCACAGGCTGGAGTTGAACGAAGGCGTGTGGATTAATCGAGTTTCTTTTGTTTGAATATGGCGCAGTTTGGATGAATTAGGGCACAAATGGTTTTCTCTAAAAGAGCCGCCATCGTGTCGGTGGTATTTCCAGTTCACAAATCATCTTTGTGCGTTCGTTTAATTGAGTTTGCTAGATATGCGTGCCAAAAAGGTCTGATTTTGATTGTTCGCATTGAAAACTTGTTTGTTATTATTTTCTCAAATGTAGAATAAGCTGAGTAGAACTAAACTAAATATTATGCCTCATATTTAGCCTTAATACCTGAAATGATTCTTTTACAACAGATTATCTGTCATCTGCAAATGGTACCTATTTACTTTTCATTTTAGCATAAAACTGATTTTCTTTGTTGCCATATACGACCTATTTTGCCATTATGATTGGTCTAGCTTATATGCTTAAGACAATGTCGATGGCGCTTGTAATATTCTGTCTTCTGTGATATATCATATATTTGACGCCTTGGTGCCGAAAACAGTACCTAAACATAATATCTGTTTTCCTCATTGGTTCTTCATGAAGCTAATTAGCAAGATACGACGAAAGAATAGATATCATCTACTGTATAAGATATATAGGATTGAATATGATCTGTGTATCAATCCTAAGAAAGTTTGGAATTTTGTGTGCTTTAAAAAATGAGAGCGTGATTCCTAGCATTATGCACATTGATGATGAAGAACTCAATACAGCTGATTCCATTTTTAATGCCTTTCTCGAGTATTTTGGAAGTGTTTTTGTCAACTCCAATCATGAGCGTATGTCAGATTTTGTGGAGCAAAGCGTTCAGCATTTGTACTTAAGATGATGTTCTTGTTGCTTTAAAGTCTTTACCAAATAAACCCTGTACTGGATCTGATGGCATTCTTTCTTATATTATAAGAGATTGTGCTGTTGTTTTAGCTGAACCGCTGCTACACCTATTTAATCTAATATTGTCATCGTCAGTATTTGCCGTTATCTGGAAAAAAGCAAGGGTCTGTTCCACTTAAAGAAAATGGAGATTCATCTGACACTCAAAGTTATAGGTCCACTTCTGTCTTATGTAACCTTTCTAATTTTAATTATGTTTACCCTAGTATATCACCTGCTCAGCATGGCCTTTTGAACAACAAATCTACACTCAGTAACCTGACAGTTTTTATACAATGCGTATCTAAAAAAATTCACAACCAGGGTTAGATGGATGTCACATATATGTGGGTTCAGAAAGCATTTGATATAATAGAATTCTTTATCCTTATCAACAAGTTAAGAAAAATGACAGATTTCGTTTTCTTTCCTATTTTCACGATGGTTTGTAGGTCAAAAGAAACTGAATTTGTAGGAGAAAATAGAGTTGTGAAAAACATCAATTATTTAAAAGAAATCAATTCTAGGTGGAGGTAGGTGAGTGCAAGTTTGTGTGGACAATAATAGACAATCTTTACTTTCCTGGGGGAGACTATCCCGATACACCCCCGTACAGAAACTAAACGAATCATTCCCGATTGMGACCGCACAATCTGGGTTCTCCAATCGCCGCCCCGTAATTGCAGGTTCGGACTTCATTTACTCGGGAGAGGGCGAAAAACAATCGCGAAATTAACTGTTGTTCCCCGACGTGCTGTGCCCGTGTTACACAATGGACGCGAACACGCTCAACACATTCGGCGGCGGTTGTTTGGCATTGATCATTCTGGCAGCTAGCTCCAGAGAGCGGATTCCGTTTGTGGATTTAGCCGGAGCGACGCGGTTTTTCATCCTAGTACATCGATCCCGGCTGTGAGCTTTGGTTCACATCTCTTCGCGTTTGGGTAAACAACGCGAACTTAGTAGATTTCCGTCATTTAGCTTTTTATTCTTTGCTGATTACCTACATAGTGAAATATAATTATTGCCTGAATTCGTTTTTAATGAACACACATGATATTTTATCCGGTTAACCGTTGAGTGGGGTGTCAGGTCAGAACTGAGTCCAAAAAATGGATTTACAAGGATCAATTTAGCTCAATTTAATTTTTTCAGAATGTTATGATAAATTTTTCCGGAAATAGTCCAAAAATTGTGCACCGGAGCACCATTTTTGACGTAAACTCGGATACATATCTTCCACTCTTTGAAACTCAACAAACATATAGAATTTTAGTCGCCCTATAGATTTTTGAAGACCTCACCGTCCTATCATCTCAAATCTATCTATCTACCTAACAACTGATTTTTTTCGACAAAAAATTCTTTTTTACGTAGTTACGCCCACCTTTGGATTGTGATGTACCTACGTTTCGAACCTGATGCCAAATTCTAGCGCGTTAAATCGCTCCTATTTCCTAAATCGGAAGTCTGAGGACCCTAGTGTTATGTATATTCTGAACCAGCACGTCGAGATCTATCTCCTTGATTTTTTTCAGATTTTTTGGAGACTTTACGAAAATCGACAAAAATTGCATACATATGGTCGGAAAAATTGACGATTTCTACAAAATCTTCAAAAAATCTGAAATAATTCGAGGAGATAGATCTCGACGTGCTGGTTCAGAAAATATAGAACACTAGGGGTCGCAGACTTCCGGTTTAGGGAATACGACCGGATTTAGTATCCAAAGGCCAGGTTCTAGCGCATTAAATCGCTCCTATTTCCTAAACAGGAAGTCTGAGACCCCTAGTGTTATATATTTTCTGAACCAGCACGTCGAGATCTATCTTCTTGAATTTTTTTCAGATTTTTTGGAGACTACGAAAATCGACAAAAATTGCATACATATGGTCGGAAAAATTGACGATTTCTGCATAATCTTAAAAAAATCTGAAATAATTCGAGGAGATAGATCTCGACGTGCTGGTTCAGAAAATATAGAACACTAGGGGTCGCAGACTTCCGGTTTAGGGAATACGACCGGATTTAGTATCCAAAGGCCAGGTTCTAGCGCATTAAATCGCTCCTATTTCCTAAACCGGAAGTCTGAGACCCCTAGTGTTATATATATTCTGAACCAGCTTGTCGAGATCTATCTCCTTGAATTTTTTCAGATTTTTTGGAGACTTTACAAAAATCAACAAAAATTGCATACATATGGTAGGAAAAATTGACGATTTTTGCAAAATCTCCAAAAAATCTGAAATAATTCGAGGAGATAGATCTCGACGTGCTGGTTCAGAAAATATAGAATATTAGGTGTCTCAGACTTCCGGTTTAGGAAATACAACCGGAAATAGTGATTTTAACTCCGAAAACAGTGCACCGGAGCGCATTTTTTGACGTAAACTCGGAACGGATGTCTTCCGCTCCTTGAGATTCCATACAGAATAGAATTTGAGTCGCTCTATTGATTGCTGAAGACCCCATCGTCATATATCGACGCGCTATGCTTTTACGAATTATTTTCGCGCCCAATGAATACGGTTTTCGATAAATACGGCCCTGGCGTCCACAGTTGTCGTCTCATCTCAAATCTGACGGCATAGTCGGCTTTTTTAGCTAAAAATACCCCACAGAAGGTTTTTTGCCACAAAAAAAGCTTACGACCACTTTCGGATCGTTGCGTCGCCTGCGTTTTGACCCCGCAACCGAAATCATCATCAATTCTAAACGGATTGTCGTAGGTCAATAAAACTTGTGGAGATATGAGTCTGAAGTGTTCAGCAATAGACAGGGAGGTAGAATTTTCTTTACTGTTAGAAAAGTGATTGTAAATTACGACCTAGTTATATATTGCAAGGATTATTTTGCCGTTGGTTGTAATATCTCTCTCACAAGTTATGTCAAAGCCGGCAAGACTGTTTCATTTCATATGTATGTCTGTTAACCCGATAAAATATCGCGTATGTTTGTTTATTACTGTTATTATTATGAATTTGAGTAATTCGCACGTTCTGACGCCTTTGTTATTTTGTCTGAAAAGAATTTTGTCGTACACGTACCGAAAACAACGCGCCCACCCTGTACTAGCTGCTTTAGTATTTTATTGCAGACAAAAAAGCTTTGATAAACATCGATCCACAAGTAATGGTTTCAGAGACATAGAAGCTTATTCTTTTTCTTGCTTCCTTTTCTGTTTGGAAACAACTCATAGTTGGCTGATGTTTTATGAAACAAACAGTAAGCATTTGACTGTAGTGAGTGCACAAGATTTCGATTGCTATGGCTGTTTACTCTAATGCAGAATTAACAGACATGCATTTAGTGTTTGGTGCTACGAACGTCATTGTCACCGAAATGCTTCCTTACATGCTTAAGCTCGCGAAACTGCTTTTCTACTTTACTAATAGTTCCTTAAGATTACTGATAAAAAGCAGAAATTTTTTGCCACCATAAGTGAAAAGATGTATTCGAAGAAAGAGGTGTACTGGCACTACTGAATAAATTAATTATTCTGCAAATGGACATTCGCCCGTGGATAAAAAAGAACCCTTGTCATATGTCTAATAAATTATGCCAACTAGTGCATCAGGACTTCATAGAATCAGTAGCAATTTGCTGAAGAATATATCTAAACATACCACTAGCGATATTCACAAATTATATATTTACACTATGAGTATCTTCTGCATAGTGAAGAACGATGTGATTTACTTGTATTTGTTTAAACAGTTTTTGTTGGCTAAAGACATTAAAGCTACATCGCGTTGCTCCGGTAAAATTACAACGCCCCACTTTGTATCTCGTAAGACACGTAGGGGAACAACAACAATAGCGACACGCGGAAGTGTCTGCAATTTATTTGACTCATGCCTCGCATCATAATTTGTAACTTCACACGAGAATTTACATATAGATTAAACCGAGTGTGCGGCCCAGTGCCGTGTTCTACTTCGAGGGAATCTGACAGAAATATATAAGAAAGGGTATTTTGGGGTGTTGCCTTTCCATTTGTGCAAAATATTAGAAAACACAGAAACGAATTATTTCTAATTGATTACTACAAAAAATATGGACAACTAGGTGTTGTCATGTCTATGCTTTTCCCTTCTACGCTCATTGTATACGCTGCCATATCTTTATAAACCCCCAGACGGTTCATGTCCAGAAAACTGATGCATCCTTCCTATCCTTCTAACAAACAGCACGTTATACCTCCTGATGAGCCTGTCCATCCATCTCCTTGGGCTGTCTAGTAGCGTTAAAGCATCATTTATCGATCAGTAGAGGTTCTTTCAGTTACACAGACGTTGTATACAATTCCATGGATTCTGGGTTCTCCTAGGCTTATGTAGATGCTTTATTCAGACAGTCTTGAGTAAAATAAAAATACAATTTTATTTTATATATTTATTTCTTAATCACTTCCACTGTTATCAACGTTAGTTTCTCCTGTAATGTATTCACTGGTAACAAATCTGGGAAAATTGTCGGATACATAAAAATGTTCTGCCTCTTAACCGTGTTTGAAGTAGTTTTCCTACTGGTGCTGGTCGATTTTTTCTATACTATGTGGCCAAATTTTCTTGCGATTCTATCAATCCTGTATAGGTTAATGGAAGATTAACTCCTTTAATAACATCCAGTAACTGTTTTTTTCGTTACTCTTGCTGGAATTTGAATATCGCTTTTGTTATTCTGGTTAGGGCTCTTATTTTATTTCCACGCCTAGTCCTTGATGTTTGGTCAACGCATTATTTATGCCAATAGATGGATAGGTCTCAGGCAAGGTGTGTAATTCCAGATTTGACTTCTTTAGATTCCCTATATGGGATTGTTTAAAATATAGAATATATGTAGGCCGTCTTATTGGACTTATTTTGACTGTTTTTATCAACTAAATGACGTGTACAGAAGCAGCAAACAACGAAATCCGCCAACCCAATTAAAACCATCTTCGATTGGCTATAAATAACGCAATCAAGTCACTGCAAACATACACACTCCTTGCTCGAATGACGTCCCGTCCTGGTTATATTGATTTCAGTGTCAGTTTCGTTTGCGATTGTCCCTTTGTCTTCCGCGCGATCGGATTTTCTAATGTAATTTGGTCGCCTGTCGCGCAACGCTTAATGCGATCTGACGGCATTAATTGCAATGCCAGTAATTACAGTGATGGAAACAGCGGCGTAGAGATGTTAACTTGCAAATGGATGATCGACGTGTAAAAAGCCGTGCGATAATTGACGCAGATGGGGGCTGTATAGCTCGCGCGTTGTTTGGATATGACTTGATTGCTTTTCTTTTGTTGGCGTGTAGAGTGGGCTTTTCGGGCGCTGGGGAAATACTAGATAAGGGCTGGTATTTTCCAGTCCAATACTCCTCCAGACGTTAACGGATTTATGTGCTTTTAGTGGGAATTCTAAAATCAAATCACTAAAATGTCGAATGAAGACGAAGTTTACAAAATAGCATATCGAAGATTTGAAATATATCGCCAAGAAACTAACATTCCAACACTCTACGAGAATGTTTTACTCGCATATTTCTCAAATTTGTGTCAATAAATGAATTCTTCAATTTTATGGTTTCATGGCTCTGGCATTATTGATAAAAATTACAAGCAACACAACCAGTAAACTCGGATCATTAACTGTAACAGGAAAATGCCTAGAATATTATAGAAAGTATGCATGTGTATTATGGTATGCATGTATACAGGGTGTTCACGATAACAGTCTACGAGTTATACGTCATAGACTAGTCATTTAAAGCGGAAAGTTTCTTGATTTTTCGAAAAGAATTTGATGGTGTTTACAAAAATTCAACTGAACATCATCTGTCAAAGATATTGACTACAAGTTTGTTATTTTAAATAGAACGACCCCATTTTTATGGCGCATTCGATTAAGGGCGTCGAATTAAACAAAAAAGTATCAAGGTACCACTACCCTAGAGTCATTTGTTTTTGAGATATTTCAAGTAATTCAATAGCGAACTTTTTTATTTGAACTCGTAGTAATAGTGGTTTAATTTTTTATAATAAACTTTTAGCCCAGCTTGAAGTTTTTTATGTACTCCTCAATTGTCAATACAAAATTATTTTTGTATGCCTCATAAATCATACCTCTTATTAAATTTGCGTGATCATCTTTGAAAACCCTCAAAGACCCAATGTCTTGTCTGTCTTGAATTCTGTTTACTACTATATTTCTCACAGTTGATTGTAATATTTTGGTCATTCTACTGGTTTTTGTGATGGTCCCACTTTCTCCCTCTGCATTTTTATGTCTTCAATAAATATTAAAAACKAWTTGTTTAGCTTCGAGTGGTATAAATGATTATGATTCTGTTTAATGAGGTTTGACGCTTCTTTTCTATAACTAATCTTTTTTGTACTCGTGTATACCATAGCAATCGTCGAAATTTTTCAAATATTTTGAGAGAATATGTCATGTCCATAGTTTCATTTCTCTAAATATTCAAGTTAAATTTTGAAATTGAAAACTAAAACATTCTCAGCTAGAGTTAAGATAGTTTTGTGCAATAATGGGCATTATTTTTTTTGTTTACAATAACCTTGTCTTTTTTTTAAACGTGTGCCTAGACAAGGAAGAAAATATTAGTAATTTCAACAAGATATATCATACGTTCTGTCACAACCAAAGCAATAAAATAACATCCTAAATACTAAGTTGAGAAAATGATAAAATGAGTAGAAAAGAACAAGTTGCTTATTAAATTGCATTTTATGGACTCTTCAACAAAATGTAAGCCCAAAAATTAAAAAAAGAATAGACTCTTTTTAGATTCTCTTGACATAAAAAAATATTTTTCACTAAAAGTCTTACTAATTTTTTTTAACAACTACAGAAAACAGTTGAGCACCACCCCAACACAATTTGCGGTGTTACCGATACATTTATTCAATCGCTGTTCACCCCGTCAGCATAAAAGCTACGACCCCTGTTTTCCCAGGCCGCCCCCACCCCATTCCAAGGCGGAGGGATCCCGCTCCACATGGCCCAAAGCGATTTTCAAACAACTTACTCGGGAACTCTACAAACAGTACGTTTATGCTGCATCGGATTATCCAGACATCCGCGTGTACCATTGGGGTTCCCAGTCGACGTTCTTTGTCTGGATAAGCAAGAACTAAGCCGGGAAATGCTTTTAGGCGCGTTAGGGGGGTTCGATAAAATCATTTGGTGCAAGTGTATGATAATTATGATAATAAAAATAATACAGTCATGTAAGAAGAGAAGATACTCTATTAAAAGTTTAGATATCAATAATACTCTCTACAACTTCCATATATAAAACCCATTACGTAATAAGGAGAATTTGTAACTTTCTAAACGTGACCATTAAAGGACAATTTAGCATCAAAAATAGCATTTAGGTCAGTGATACTCTTATGGTGTTTTAAGTTTAAGTTGATTTTCTATTTTATAAGAGAGTCCCAAGTTTTCTTTTACTTATGTAAGTCATTATACTACATTTATTTATATTTAACATTGGTCATCAATATTGTCTTGCAATTGTAGTCAATTTTGCCAAATATTTTCAAGTCATCTACGAATAATAGCTTTTCACACTTATATTAACTAAGTAAACCACTACGAGTAAGAATACATTAATTTATCTATGACGGCATAAACTAATAATTATCGTATACAACTTCTTGTTTACGATTAAACGCATAAGATGGAACTGGGTCAATCAAGAATGTATTGAAACCAAAAATCTAATTTTTCTATTAAGAAAAATATATCAGTCTAAACGAAGGCTTTTGAATGCCCATGTATATAATATAATATATAACTTTGACCTTCAAGGGCACTCAACACATACGCAACATTATTTATAATAGTACATTGGCATCATTGGTGTCAGTACTTATATAAACACTATAAAAATAATCACTAAATGCACTGGCTATTCAATAAACTGTTTTCAATCTTATTTAGATCAAATATAAAATAGGTAATAGAGTATAAATTAGTACGTGCCTCTTTAACTTTATCAGAGAAAGGTTGATACACAATTTTCTTAAAAAGTTGTAGATTTTAAGTGAATTTTGATATTATACAAAGGACGAAATAGGCTCTCTATGACTACTAGATTATCGCATTATTTGCTAGTGCTAAATTAAGAAAGAAAACAACATTAATAAGTTGAGAAAGAAACATTGAAAATTGATTAATAGGTGATGTTTTTTATCATCACAAGATGGGGCATTGAAATAAAACCAAAATTACACAATTTTTATACAAGAGCCCCAAGTTTAATAAAAAAGTCTATAAGTGATTCTGAATATAAATGACTATTACGTAAACATAAAAGTTGGATTAAATATTACTCTGTTTCAAGTTATATAAATCATAAGTAAACCAACTAATTTTTCGCAAATAGACCCTTCTACTCTAGGCCACTTTTCAGACGAACCGTTGCAGCTTGAGACCAACTGACACCAGTCCTAAATGCAGCAGGTCCACATTAGTAAATGAACATAAAATTAGAGTAATCGGAGACCATCAAGTTTCAAGGTGAAAAAACAACAAAGGCGTTGTTAGCCTTTGCTTTTTTTCAATTTTCTGTGGAAATTATTTCTCGTTCAAAATCGGCATAGCGATGTATTTTGAGCTCCAGATTCCAAAAAATGCAGTCAGAAATGAGCTAGGACGAACAACAAAGGGGTTAGCCCTTGCTTTTTTTCAATTTTCAGTGGAAACTGGAGATCTTACTAACATTGTTTATATGATTAAATGCAATGATCGTCGTCGGAAATTCAACATCAGTAATTTTTAATCATTGTTTCGGTTTGGATCATACATGGAAATGGTACATATTAATAAACAAACAAATAGCATAAATAAAAGAAGCGATATTAACAACTTATCAAAAATTTACACCTATTTACTCCATTTTAAAAATTTTTGTGTTTGATAATCACCGTCGTTGTGCCTGCTTGCATGCTTCATGTCATTGAAATTGATCAAGTTATACCTATTATTTGTATGTTTTGTCATAATTATATTATTATTTTTGAATGTAATTTCCCTTAATGGTACAAWTAAATTGTTCGTTTTCTGTTACTTTGTGGTTGGTTTCTGTGATCCTGTTCAGCGCCCTTAATTAATCCATAACTAGAAGTAAGTGTTACGTGTTACATGTAGTTTGTATATAAATTAAATAAAAGATTTTAGGCCCTGACGAAGGAGGCAAACACCTACGAAAGCTTGGCGGAGGATTTGTAATTTATTGAGAGCGACGTCCTGATAAAATAGAATCTACGAGTATTAATCATATTAAGAAAGTAGAATTTCGTTCTTGCAAAGAAGCCTCGCCAAGTTATGTCAATCCTAGTGGCTGTCATTTAGCTAAAGATCGGAATTAAAAATATTCTGGAGTCTTGAAAGTTTCAGATTTAACATTAATCTCTTGGCAATGATGATTGAATTTGAAAGGGTGTGTGTCATATAAAATCGCAGCTCTCTTTCTCGTAATTTTCGCACAACGAAAGCGAGCGAAATAATTCCCCCATTACGCAATGGAAATCTTATTTTCGATCTCGCTAATCTATCGAAAAGACCGTCGAGACGCAATTAAGTTGAGCCTTAGCTGGAAAATTGCTCAAACAATCCAGAGAAGCTCGTAAAATTTTGAACGTTCTTTACGGTTATTGAGTAATACGGTAGGGGAGGGGTTATAATCGGGTCGCTTATTTGATGAGACGAGAGGGTCCTTCGGAAGGAGCCTACGAAAAAGATGAACAATTATGAGCAAAAAGCGCCGCTTTTTTCTTACGTATTATTTACGAGAGGATGAAGACGTTTGTATGTGCAGAATTAAAAATATGTATTGTCTGTTAAGTAGTGTCTGTGAATCGAATATGACAAATTAGATAAACAAATAAGAAGCCTGTACAAGGAGACTTCTTCTCTTTTCCAGGATTTGCAAAGTGTTGCAAGAGTGTATTAAATAATCTTGATAAGTGAGCCAAATTAACATTTTATGGTGAACACAGAAATACGCATTCTAAACTGCATTGAAAATAATCCAAATACGAGTGTAAGATTAGTTGCAAATCAGAAGAATATTCCAAGGGATTCAGTGCATTAAATACTGAAAGAACCACAGCTGTATTCTTATCACTACCAAAAAGTTCAAGCTCTATCTCCTGAAAACTGCATGACTCGTGTAAACCATTGTAATACTATTATCATTCTCTGCAGCAATGACAAAAATTTCCTACATTTTATTCCTATCACGAACAAAGCTGGATTTGGGCGAGAAGGTTTGTTTAATGTTGATGAGAATCTTTATGTGCAGAACGTGGTTTCCAAAACTGGTTTTCTGTTAGCATTGTAGAAAACTATCTAATTGGGTCATATTCCCCCCCTAGATTGAACGGTGAGATGTATTTAGATTTTCTAAGAAACGATTTGTCGACTACGATCGTTTTTGCTACTGTTTCACAACCGTTTCTCTTAGCTCCTGTTTCGCCCTCTAGCAGTTTCATTATTTGCCCTCTCCGTTTAAACTGTAAAATGCAACAGCTGAAAAGCTCCTTTCACGAGTGAATGAAATAACCGGACTGCCACAAAAGAAACACTACGACGAGCTCTCACAAAAGCACCGACATGAGTCGCGTTTAATTTATCAAACGGCAATGTGAACAACCGTGCGAGGGTAGGTATCCGATTTTGCTCGGAAAGCAATAAATCTTATGAAATTTCATGCGCGCTCTGATTAGGAAGGACGAGATATCTCCGGGCAGGTATATAATTTTCCGGCAGATAATTTTCTTTTGTTGCGAAATCGGTAATATGGCATCAAAACAGGACTATAAGTCAAAGAGACACAAAGGCGAAGATGTACCGCAGATTCGAGTAAACAAAGGAGCGACGGCAAAGTAACGAAGGGCAAAAGGAAATGAGATGCCGTCTGGCAAAGGAGAGATCCGGGAATTTAATTTTTTTTAAGACTGGGAATAATTTATAACAGGAAGCTGCCTCTGTGGGGTCGTTAGAATAAATGTCTTACTGTTGCCATGCTCTTTGCCTACAGATATAAAATGTTTCGCACAATCGCATTATTCTTCAGATTCAGCTCCTACTGAGTAATCCGCGATAGATGTGGACAACACAAACCATCTTTTATTTTTTTGCACTACCAGATATTAAAAAACCAGAGCGTCTTAAGTCGTTATCTCTCAGCTGGTATTGCTCCCACATATGAAGATGAATGATATGAAATCGTATTTTAACCTAAACAAATTCAGCAATGATATCCTTTCTTGTTGAACGGCTAGAGCCACAGGAAAAATTACTGCTTCCGAAAGATCAGGGCGATAAGATTAAAATGAATGTATGCCACTCCACTAGAAATACACGTAGGTTCAAACCCAATGTATTATCTAAGGAAATAAGGACACTTAAATATTTGAATACAGATAAGTCCATTATAGATACTAGTGCAGATTATGACACTAAAGTTAGAGAATTGTTAGATGAGGAAATATATCAAAAATTGTCTCGAAATCTTACCTCAAAAATTTCCTAAATTACTAATGATAAAACTTGAAATCTTTCGAATGAAGAGAAGTTTTTTAACTGTTTTCGATTGCAAGGTATCTAAATTGTATAATTTTCCCAAAATCCATAAAATTGATGCCCCGATAGAACCTACAGTCAATACGATTAGCAGTCCTTGTGACAGATTGGCAAAACCTTTTGCTAACTATTTAAAACCTTATGTAGTTCAATCAAGAATTCTTCAGACTTTATTTCTTTTTAGAAGCTGATAATTTAGTTTGTTTTGAAACAATAGATGTCGTCAAATTCAAACTTAATAGAGATCAACTATATTTCTTATTATACAGTAATTTATATGAACAAAAATCAGGTTCACCTCTAAATCCTATAGTGGCCAATTTGTTTGTGGACAATTTTGAAGAGGTACGATCAACAGTTTTCAGAAACAAATGAAGTAGGTTAAATGTTTTAAATACGTAGGAGTTTCAATAGAAAACAATGGAAGTATGAATGAAGAAATAAATGAAAAAATAGTGCCATAAAGTTGTACCGCTCACTAATTAGTAAAACGGAAATAAGTGACAAGACAAAAATGATGGTATACAAGACCATTTATAGGCCAATATTAACATACGGTAGTGAAAGTTGGGTGTTAAGTGACAGACTTTTAAGTAGACTGCAAGCAATAGAGATGAAATATTTAAGACGTGATAGTGAATGAGAAAAGTCCAGCAAAATTAGTATGGGAGGCAAAAGTACAAGGAAAGAAAAGAACAGGAAGACGCAGAGGACATGGAACATAACAGTGACCGAGACGTTGAAGAAGAGAAACCCCACCTGCGACCAAGCTAGAAAGATAGCAAAGAATAGGAGTAAATGGAAGATGGGTTAAAAAGGTCACCGATTGATCCTAATTTAGATTTAGTCTCTGGCAGATTTTTTTTATAAAAGAACTGTAACTATTTCAACTATTATACTAATAAAAGGCGTTTTCGGATGGCTAGGATTTTCATTGGTGTTTCCCAATTGGAATTCTAACAGTATGGAATCTTTTTTATTTGAAATTGTTGTACATCTCGATCGAAACACCTGACATTTCATACCCAAACCAAACTCACCTCCTCCGCTAGACACCACAGCAAACATTCCTGAAAGCCCCCTTTCAGCGGCTGAAAGCGTCCGCTCTCGAGCCGCCTTCAACTTCCACGGAACTGCTGACAAACGAAATTAATCTTTTTCAGAACGAAATCCTGCACTCCGCGCTCACTTCGCTGCTGGAGAAGGAGCGGACCTCGCAGCCGGACAAGTACGGATGCCTGTGAGTGCAAGAAGCAGCGTTAATTGGCGCGAGTAATTATTACGGGGGTTCTTTTCAGGAATCGGCTTCCCGACGACGTCAGCGGCTGCAGTCACTACGCCTACTTGGAGGATGTATACGACGCAGTGTGCAACGAGCCCGGTAAGCTTCTGTTAATTGGGGAGGGGGGGGATTTKGGGGTTGGAATTTGAAAAGAAGGGGTCGATGAGCTCTTGTGTGATTTGAGGGGTGAGAGGGTTTTAATTTTATTTAAGTTGTCTATGTTTTTAGTTTGTTTATTTCTCATATTTAACTAAGTTTGTATTTTTTTGGGGGGTTGATTGGAATAGCCTCGCTAGACTTCGCCCAATAGTATGTTTAAATTAAGTGCTATTATCATTACCATCACATAAATCGATTACTTTCAATCATTCACTACACTTATTTTATGATGATTTTGACCCGTGAAGTATATCGTAAATATTTTTTCTTAGTCGAGCTGTTATTGTCAGACGCCTCTTGAAGAAATTTTCCAGTGCCATTTTGTTGCAATACTCTTGATTATTTTGCCATGTTCAAAGTAGCTTCTGTTATTTCTTCTGCTAATTCTTTACTAGCACTATCACTCATCTTTTAATATTTCAATATTAAGAACATTGTTTTTGCAGCAACGATACGCTGTATAGGTCACCTGTTGGCATAAAATCATTAATTTGGCAGTAAATATAATCCCTATTTTTACTCGGCCAAAGTTGATTATCAAGCTCCCCGGATACTTAATTGAAAAGTTCACCCTAAGCTAACAATTGTGTCATGGCCGTTTCATTCCTTTTTTGTCTCTCAATTCAAATAAACACTTAATATTCCACTTTCCCAACGCAATTACGAACTTCACCCCGAAAATGTAAAACTTTATCAGCCCCAAGAAAGCTGTTAATTACGTGAAATATTAACGAACCCAATCGAACGCTTTAAGGCCCTTTCTCACGTAACATTCCAACATTATTGCCTCGTTTTCTCCTAATCCCTTTGTGCGCCCTCTCGCCTCTACTGCGATATAGCAACCAGCGACGTCGAAAATAACCCTCTGCCTTTATGGATGATCGAACAATGTTCCTCGCGTCGTTCCGGGCACAATACGTAAAAATATTTCCAGCAAATAAATTTGGGCTTCGTATAGCTCTGACAGGATAGTGATTTGTTTCGGGGCTCTGTGTCCTTTGATACCCGAGAGATGGGAATAACTCCAGGATACGTTCGATTTATTACGTTCGTCAGGAGTGGCTCAAGATGCTGGGATTTGAGATATTGTGCTGTTTGAATGTCATATGAAATTTCCTGCGTTTTTGACAGACAATTTCAAGCAACTTTTGCAACCTCGTACGTCAAATTATACCACCACACCCCCAAATTCTGCCCATGTTTGTGTCTTTGCTTCTTGTACCATTTCCTTAAACATATCTCTTTCTACAATTCTTTTTAATTTTTTTACTCCACCACCATGTTTGTCTCCTACAGTAATCTTTTTGTATGTACCACATGTTTCATTCGTTTATATAATTATGATTTTTTTGAAACATCTTCCCACGTTTGTTCCACAGTTTTTTCTTGATCTAAATCTTTTCTGTTTACGGCATTTTTATCTACATTCTTTCATACTCCTTTGTTGTATCCTTTTCTTTCAATCTGTGGGTCTAAACAACGTCTTAGCATTTTGTTTGATTACATCCCTTACATGATTCTTTTTACATGCTACAATAACGTGATAACCGTATTTCTACTCCCACATATTGTACTTCTCTCTGTGTTTTGCTACTATAAAATTATTTGTTATTTTTATTAGACATATATTTGTCCCCAAATCTTTGTTTCTTTGTTTGACAATCCCGTTTACTACTGAATCAACTCTGTTGTTCTTACTTATTCGTTCTAAAATTCACATTTCGTTTCTGTCTTTGCATCTTCATTTGTTCCATAAACAGTAACTATAGATATGATCCCATCAATGTTACATACTATTTCGATAATTAAGAAACCTTCGGGAACTGGTTATTAGTTCGTCCAAGCTTTATAAAATACCAGTAAAAATTGTAGAACGACTTAGTTATCTTCCAAATATGTCCATATTTGAATTGATGAGGTATCTCAACACACTTATCCCTTACCATTATCCATTCTTCATCATGTTTTGATATACTCTTCCAGGCGTAGACGAGGCAGACTTCCTCAACCTTTTGGGCGAGGAACTAATAGCAACAGCAACAAGTGGCTGTCTCGAGAGGGCCTTCATGTGCTTGGGCGGAGACCTGAGGGAGTTCCTGGCCACTTTGGACGGAGTACACGACGTCCTTAAGTACCAGGAAGAGGTAGAAGACGGGGACCACGAGGCAGCCTTCATTTGCACGACATGCGAGGACTGCATCCAGCTGGATTTCACCACCGAGAGACCCGCCGTAGCTTATTTGCTGGTGGGGAGCCTCAGAGCTCTGGCCAGGGTGCTGTATCAGACGGAGGTGGATATAGAGATATCGGCGAGCGAAGATGACGATAGGAATTTCAGGTAAGCAAAAGGAATGTGGAGAAAGCTCAGTTAAATGCTTATGTCGATTGATGTTTGATTGGGGAACTATAAACTCTTGAAATATATCGAGAAAATCTTATTGATTGTTGCTTAAAATAATTAAATATCCTACAATTAACATGCTATATTTAAATTGCAGTACCTGCTTATAAATGAATAAAAACATTTGATATTATGTGGAATATTCGATCTATGACTGGTGACTTTGTAGAGTGTCCTTTGTTCCATCCTGGCTTGAAAAGCTTGAATTATGACCATTCAATTATAGATGAAATCAATAATATTCTGTTACTTATCAGGGACACTATCTGGAAAAGCACTGTCTATAGCAGCAAGAGTTTTGCCTTTTGCTGATAGCTATGACGTTTAGTGGAACGTCTTTCAGGAAAAAAGACACTATCCAGTACTTTTTCGTTTGGATCTCAAACAACTACAAATCAAAAGAGTTCAATATTTGAATGCATGTATTGAGAACGACCTTGTTCTTACGAATGTTAGTTTTTCGAGTTTGAATAATAAAATCCAACGTCTATTTAAAAGATTTCCGCCAAAAAGGATTATTTTCCTGTATAAAATACAGGTTTATTAAAAAGTGTAGTTTAAGAAACTTTATTCTTGCATTGAGCTTCTAATTCTTCTAATATTCGAGTCAAAGCTCTTAACCAAATACTCAAATGGGGTGATATCTGGTGCATGTGCAGAGCATCAACAATTAACAATAAGTTTAGTACCACAAAAGACAGTATGAGATTTAATATCACTTCGTTTATGCTGAAGGTATACGGTATACTTCGTGTCAGATTAACAGTTTAAATATCATTGATACAATAAATACAGTTTTTAACATTTTCTCCAAGTATTTACCAAGACGTACTTAACCTGTAGTGATAATTGGATAGCCTGAAAGACGATTAATACAGCACCAATCTCCACTAACATTACATTTCGAGTTCACACTCCGGTCCGTGCAGATTATTCCCAACTTCCACACGTACGTTCCGGCTACCCCTTGGGAATTCAAAGCGCCGATAAACTGTGCGCCAGTTTTGCATCGCAAATTGTGTCGATCTGACCGTGTTTCGTGCATGTGCACTCATTAGGAGGCCGATATTTGCGCGCGGCAAACAACAAATTTAATTATCTCGGGGGGGTGCGACCGCCAGGTTATATCACCGTTTCTAGTGGCGTTATTGCTTGCTCAGAGTTCATTATCTGGTGTAATGAACTGATAAGTGACGCGGCGCGTCGGTTTTCGAGATTGAACGCTTTCGGGAAGCGTTCTGCAAAGTGGGTTTTGGAATGCGCTGCCCGCCAGTGAATGCTGCGGAAGGGCATGGTAAAATTGCATAGGAACGGCTTTAGAAGATTCTTTTTTCCAACATCTGCCAATATATCTGTCTCAGGTAGCCTTTTTCTTAGAACAGTAGCAATTTGTTTTGTTTAATCCTAAAAACTGTTGGTACAAACTTTCTGCATTTTTGCTTTTTGAGGTGGACGTTTCAGGACTTGTTGGGAATGTAGTGGATTTGTTCCACTGGCTGCAAAACCAGCCCTCAATTTTTTTCGATAATTCGAAAGGTTATCTTAGTTTTCGATGAAAACATCTTTGGGAATCGAACCACGGTATTTGTTCTTATAACCTTGAAGCAAGTTTTTCTCCCTGCCGTTTTCAGCGGACTAAAGTAAGCAAGATCAAATGGCTGGCACAGATGGGTACTATTTGGATGTAATAGCMAAAATTTTAGATTATTTTCCATGCATTTTCAAGTACACAAATTTTAATATCMTCAATAGCTTTTTCAAGAAGTTCTTGCGAAAAATCGTGGTAACTTCGTTTCTTGCATTTACGTGTTTCCATAGTGGCTGCCTCAAATTGGCATATACAATGTCTTAAACAAAACACAAGCATCACCCACCATAGTCAAAGTAACTATTTCTGCCCATCCTTCATCTGTGTTCCTCCACTGGCAACGCTCAGCAACGCAGCTTTGTAAGCGTCTAACGACCTTTGTCATTTCCTGTTAATCCTCCGCGACGCAAGAAGCTAAACGACGTGGAAACCCGGAAGGCCATTTCATATCCAATATATGCATGACCCGAATATGGGGGCTCCGCGAAGCGAGGTTATTTCATAAACTTCGTTCTGCGAGATGTAAAATTTAAAATCCCGCGTCTAGCAATATATCCTTGGGAATGCGCGCACTTTTGCCGGTAAACAATTTCTTGGGGACGGCAGCGGCAGTATTGACCTACATAGTTCGCGAATTCGGAGGTTTCTCGGGAGGTTTTACAGGCAATTTATAGAGTTTTAAAGTGGAATGTTTGCTTTGGAATAATACTGGAAGAAAGCGCTATGAAATGCGAGTTGTTTGTATTTGGGAGGGTTGCGACGAAAACCACGAAAGCTTGTGAAAAATATACTTCATAAAAATGTAAATGGCAATCCCAAAGCTACCTAGCTGTCATTATATAAGGGTACTACTTCCTAAAGGAAGTGATCTGTAGTCTGAAAAGTATCTAAATTTCTTCTTACATCATAATAAGCTTTTGGTATATAGGCAAAACCAGTTCTATACCATGATGTCTGCATAAGCGAAAAGCGAAGAAGATCTATCTGCAGTTGGTTCAGCCTTTTCTGATACCAACAAACATCTTTTTATGAGCTTCTTGAGTAAGGATATCTTTTTTTTGCCTTAATTGGTTGAGTGCTCACTGTTCTAAGTGTAACCTTTTCACTTTTAGTGAATAAATACCACATAATTTAAAGCAAGCTTTCTTATTCTGTGAGGTGTAGTTGCCTTAAAGTTGTAGTTGTTTTTGGGAAAATTATCAGTGCATTTCCTTTCAGGAGTGACTATAACGATCGTCCTGAAACAGCATCATCGATAATAAGCTCATATGTGCTGTTTGAAGGCTGACATTATAATTTTAGTAATATCGAAATTCAGAAGCATATTGGACGTGAAATATACAGTATTACAATGCATGTATTTTAGTTAGTAAATACTGTTTTTGTTCAACATATTATATTATGGCCTGTTAATAATTAGAATAATTTATTTACCCCTGTTGCTTTTATTCCAAATTATTTTGCACAAATAACACATTTTATATAATTTACTGCGATGTTTTCATTTATTTATGTTATCATTTAACAGCATTCTTTGAAGTACTTAAGTGTTTGGTCCACAATTTTTGTTGTCGTATCTATTACTAAAGGTTACTTGATTATTTGTTGCCAATTCTTCTTTAAAATTTCATTTTTTAAGTGGTACGTACTAGTAGCCTGCTAAATACAGAATGCTTTATTTGTAGTCGTTGATTTGAGTAAGCCGAGATGATAACATCTGAGTGAGCCAGTTTTATATAAATAAACGTTCCTTATTGGCATAGACGAGTCCGAAATTTTTTTTTGGATTGTTGTTATAATTTTTTTGAGTTTTAAAAGGAATCTTGAACGACATAAAGGTTAGCGGAGACAGTACATACATAGAATTAACAAATAAATCGGTGTTAATGCAAGTGACAATAAGTGACACATATTACAATAGGTAATTCTAAAATATATGTAGTACATAAAGTAAAATATTTGGGATAGGCGATAGATTAAAAGATCAAGAGGTTGGCATTCTTTCTTTCACATCCTGAAGCAGAAAAGTCGTAACGGTAATAAATAAATTCCCGTACACTCAACACTTGCATTCGGCGCCTCCACCATTATTGACAGTGTACGTTAAAACACAGATTCTGTTGCTTTTGCAGTTTTCAAAGATTCTTCTCAGCATGACAATATTTTACTTAGGTATTTTTAATCCTGGAATCCAAAAATGACCGCAGAAATAAACTAGAACATTCGGGGAATGTTTTTCGGCTTATAATCCGTTTATAGCATTCGTAAAGCAGAGTTTTTCGGGAGATGTCTTATACTGTAGCCATCTCAAAAGCTAGCGATTTCAAAGTTGGCACTTTGTCACAGTATTAAACGGTCTTTCTAACGCTTTTAATAGCAGGTCGCGAACACTAACAGTTATTCTTTATACGATTTTTAAAGTAGAAGTTTACTGCCCTGTGATTTAATTTGGACTATTTTTAAGTGGTACGTACTAGTAGCCTGCTAAATACAGAATGCTTTTTTTGCAGTGGTTGATTTGAGTAAGCCGAGATGTGAGTGAGATCTGAGTGTGCCAGTTTTATATAAATTGACATTCCTTATTGGCATAGATGAGTCCGAAAATTCGGAGAGAAAATTGATGAATTTATACTAATGTGTAGATTCAGTTGTCTTTCTCTTCTCTCTTCGCCTTTATTCTTAACCCCGCTGCCACGATAAAAACAGACGCAACCCGTCAAGTCCCCCCATCCTGACGTATGCCCCCGTCGTTCATAAAGCGTTAGCCCGAAGAACAATAACGAAAATTTATAGCCGCCTCTGATTCATTAGCGCGATGAGGGGCTGCAAACGCTCGGACGTTCAATCTTAATTCCTCTCCCTGCGGCCGTTGCATAATTAGAAGCAGAGTCTCCCCCTTTTTTTTGCTCAAGACCGTTAGCGGTAATGACGCCATCGACACCGAAATTCGTTTAATGACTCGTCTAACGAGCTCAACGGGGGCCGTTCGGGAAACTACTCCGGCGAATGACAGGGAATTATTTATAAGAAGGTGATGTTAACCTGCGAAATCGGGTGCGGGAATGGATGTTCTAAGCGCAGATTGCGCTTGCTGTATGTGCAGCTAGTTATGGGGATTAATACTAGACGAAGGATTACGTTGAGAGGATTTAGAGTGCAGCTTAACAGAAACAGTTTTTCTCCTATCTATTCTATACTCTTTTTTGACGAACGTCTTGTTTGAGATCGCAGCATTCTGGGCAACCTCTAATTTATCAGCGAAAGTATGAATTGACAATGTATCCAAAGTGCTGGTACGTAATTACTTGACCTAGCGTTTTTCAAGTACACAAATGTGTATACACCAAATTCTGTCAAACTAATCTCTAATACAGGGAGTAGAAACTAAAATCTGCATTCCCTAAAATGTGCAAGTTAGGATAAAATATTTAATCGGGTTAACTTTGGCTTTTTAAATAACGAGAGAAGTCGAATGCTTTTTGTTATATACAGATAACTAACAATAAAAAAGTACACAAGTACAATCTTCTGTTATTTCCCCTCTTCAATAAATCAAGGTATGTACATTTTTAGCATAAAACTACGTGAAATTAATTTAACAGAGTGCAAAATTGTGGTTGTTTTCATTTAAAAATGGCAATAAACGACTTTCTAAAACATTATTTCTTAAATACTTCTCATATAATGAATGCATCGTATGATTCAGTATGAAAATTCTCCTTTTTGAGAATATGTCTCTTGGTTATTGCCCTAACAGGCCTATTATCATTAGTTGGATTTAGGTAAAATACAATTTTGGCTTCATGTAACTGCTGCTTATTCCCAGTTATTGTTTTTTAGATTTTTAACGCAAAACTTTAACCACTGAGCAAATACCATGCCATCTAAAACAATATCATCCATAGCTGGTAAATGAAAATGCCCTCTTCTTGTTGTTTTGTGTAACTGTCTAACGCCTTTCTGTAGGGGTGAACTATTGGATTTATCAGTGTTTATTTGATGTTTAACTTTTCAACATCCGATACTAGTAAATACATCTTTAAAGTCACTCAAGATACCTGTGTTTGTTTTAACATGTTTTCGGGAAAATCGCTGTCACTATAAAGCACTGACAAAAATTATACAGGATGTTACACGAACGATAATGACCCTGACGAAATTAAAAATTCAACCCAATATACACTTGCAGAGGTAACAGTGATAATAATTGTTCATCGTCTTAAAAAATATAAAACGTAGAGAGCTGTATAGATTCGTAAATTTTGACATAAACTTCAGTCATTTGCTTTAAGTAAATTCGGTATTGTAAAACAAATTTTATTTTTAAAAAATGTTTATTCAATAACATTAGTGTAATAAATGCTCAAAATGTCACCCTCCGCTGTTTTCACAAGCTTAAATTCGTGCCCAAAACGATCTTTTAACATGAATTAACATTTCTGGGGGGATGGATCTACATGCATCACGTATTTTATTTTCTAAATGTTCTACACTTTCAATTGGGGTATGGTATGCTTGCTCTTTTACCATTCCCCACAGAAAAAAATTCAAAGGAGCAAGGTCCGGGCTTCTCGGTGGCCAACGATTAATTCAACCTCTTCCTATCCATCGGTTAGGCAAGACCAGATCAAGATGATTTCGCACTATTCTATGATAATGCGCAGTTGCCCCATCTTGTTTGAACCATAGATCTTGTCTTACTTGTAAATTTATATTTTGGAGAAGTACCGGTAAAATGTTTCTAAAAAAAATAGATAAGTATTACCGTTTAAACTATCGCGAAAAAAAGAGGGCCCAACAATTAGATTCCCCCATTCGTCGAGTAGATAGTTTGAAAATGTCCTTCTAGATTCCAACGTGGATTTTCTTGCGCATAATAATGCACCACTATTATTAGAAAATCTTGCTTCATGTGAGAAGCAAATGTCATAAAATCTCACATTCAAATTTTGGTGTTACAAAAAGCCAGTCTTTTAGGATAATCTGTCTCCTTTAAGGCCTGAACCAATTGCAAGTGATACGGATGAAATTGATTGCCTTTAATTATTCGGTGTACTGAAGACAGACTAATACCGGTTGCTCTTGAGACTACCCTTTGACTAATATGAGGATTTTCATCAATCATTTCCAATACTCTAATTTCATTGTCAGGGCCTGTTGGTGTTCTTTCTTTTTAGTTTTTCAGTGGTGGCCAGTTTGTCCTTAAAGTTAATTCAACTCTCTTGAAAATTGTATCGGCAGGAGCTTTTTTATTTGGAAAACGTTGTCTGTATAAACGGGCAACAGCGGAAGCATTTTTCTTGCATTCAGCATAAATCAAAATCATATCTGTTTTTTTTTAATAAATACAGTGACAGGAACCATAGCGCATAGTCGTCATGGATTCCCAATTTATTTTTGAAATAATACCATTATGTAAAATAACCACATTGGCTATGAGAATGTGTTTAGGGTTGCATTTTTAATTTTTATATCCTGTATATACTAGCTATATACGAACTACTTGATAAAATGTATCTGCAAAATTAGTATTCCTAGAAATTTCTGTAGACGTTTGTTATAATATTTTTCTTAATGTAAAATTTTTGTTTTGTAAACACCTTCACCTTCTTTATCTTATCTTATGTTTAGTAAAACTTTAACACTGTCGTTCCCTAATCTAAGATTTTCATCGGCTGATATTATAAATAACTAGCCTATTTTCTTCAACACCTCGCAAACTTCTCTTCCAGATACAAGATCACCCCCCTAACCCCCTCACACAACGAAACCACACCCGTATCGCCGCGAAGAGCGCCCTCAACCTCGGTAGGGGACCTGCAGATGGGAGTGGCCTCCTTCTGCAAGGCCTTTCCCTGGCACTTCGTCATAGACCGTCGCCTGGAGTTGGTCCAGCTGGGTTCCGGATTCATGCGACTTTTCGGATGCCTCTTGACGACGTGCGGCACGGCTGCGGCGACATACTTCGAATTTCACAGACCCAGGAGCATCACCCTGTCGTTCAGCGAAATCATCAAGAGGGCGAACACTCCCTTCGTTTTGGCCATCAGGAGGATCCCGCAGGTTGACGCTTTTCCTGCGGAGGTGAGTTTTGTTGTCCCGTATTGTGACGTTTTTGAAACAGTTCGAATTAGCTAGCGTCTTTATTTCATTATTTTGTGTTTCACACCATCATAAACCAAGTCATTTTTATGGATATTTGCCAGTATTTTAAAAAGGACCAGGTTATTTTATTGCTTTATTGCTTTCGAAGCAGGAAACCCCATGTTTATATCTGTCTTGCACTAGCACACAGAGGCAGGTGGTTAGGTCAACTTCTGCACATTTGAAATAAACTAGCTCTTTCTTCTCATAGTTAGGACATTTTCATGGCAATATTGAAGACCTTTGTGCAAGGCCAAGTCACAAATCAACATTTGTAGGGAACCAGGTTATTTTATTGATATTTTACAAACTCGGGTGCTTTCGAAGCAGGAAACCCCATGTCTATATCTGTCTTGCACTAGCACACAGAGGCAGGTGGTTAGGTCAACTTCTGCACATTTCTCCTCATAGTCATGGCAATATTGAAGACCTTTGTGCAAGGCCAAGTCACAAATCAACATTTGTAGGGAATCAGGTTATTTTATTGATATTTTACAAACTGGGGTGCTTTCGAAGCAGGAAACCCCATGTCTATATCTGTCTTGCACTAGCACACAGAGGCAGGTGGTTAGGTCAACTTCTGCACATTTCTCCTCATAGTCATGGCAATATTGAAGATTTTTGTGCAAGAACCGTCCAAGTCACAAATCAACATTTGTAAGAAAGCAAGTAAACACGTTCTGGATTTTGCAATTAATTTACAACTGGTATACAGACTCTTCAAACCCTTCAAACTTGTCTTGTATTTTACATCAAACGACCAGGGATAGTTGAAAATACACAATAACCGTTGAGTTCTTTTGCCTTCTTATGCATATGCTGGGCGCCATTTGGGTATGTCCTACCAAGACTGCTAAATAATACATAATACCCAGTACAAAAATTCTTTTTCACCCAGAAGTGAACTTATTTTTAAAATACATTCAGTTATAGGTAACAACTTCATGTTTGTTATTTCCCTATTACGGTTTTGAGCTTATTTAGTGCCTATTCAACATATTCAGTTGGCTCCTTTTTTCTGACCTACTTCATTGGATTAAAAAGTATGACTTTTGATCATTTCTATGGGACATTCTGGATCGGGTAACCAAAGGTCAATGACAATTATTACTAGGCTAAATGTGCAATATATGTTCTGGGACTAAACTAACAAGTTGAGGTAAAACAGTTAACAGTTCAAGTAAGTTGAAAGAGTAATTATAGCTCTTAAATCAGTTTTGTTTGTTTTTGATACTCTACATACAGCTTTGTATTTATTTACCTTGGTAAAGAGTAGATAAGTTGTTAAAATTTTTGCACCTCCGATTTGTATAATTTCATGCATATTTACTAATCTGGACCTCCTGAATTTCGGAATGGTATCCGTTTGTCGCTATGGCTTTATTTGTGTTTGTTTCGTTTTATTATTTTCGTCTTGAGATTATGCCATGAACAACTTTTTCCAGGCCAACAAAATAATCTTCTAACTTGATGTAACTTAATTACATCGAAACTTTTGCAACATGTACTTGACCCCATAAAAAGTTCCAGCTTTGCTAACAAGTTTTCCACCCACCTCTATGACACCAATAGTGTACTTCCGACAAGTTTTTCGATCACGATCCAGTGGCTATGTAAATTTATCCAACGTCAACCGGATAGGAAAATCTACTAGCTGCATCCACCAGATGGGAGCCAGCTTTAGGAATATTTGCATTTAGATGCACTTCATTTAACGGTGGATATCCAGGCGTGTGGCGCGTTGCCTTTAAGGCGACGTCATTATCATTAGCATTGAGCAAAATGGTGATTATCTCCATCTCGCAGATTGGGGCGCTTTGTTCTGGACCTCCTTTGTTTCGTGTCTTATTTATGCTGGAGTTTTAGGCGTTTTGAGGGTAAACAGATGGAAATTTTCGGCTGGGGCTGTTTTAGGAACGTACACGGTGGAGGTAAACAAATATTTGGAAGGGTCGGTTAAAATTACTTTTTGATTGTTATAATTTTTGCGAATTTTAACGACATAAAGGTTAACGGAGACAGTGCATATATAAAATTAACAAATAAATCGGTGTTAATGGAAGTGACAATCAGTGACACATATTGCAATAGGTAATTCTAAAATATATGTAGTACATAAAGTAAAATATTTGGGATTGGCGATAGATTAAGAGATTATTAGGTTGGCATTCTTTCTTTTACATCCTGCAGCCGTAACGCTAATAAAAAAAATTTCCGTGCACTTCACGCTTGCATTCGGCGCCTCCACCATTATTGACAGTGTACGTTAAAACACAGATTTTGTTCCTTTTGTCGTTTTCGAAGGTTCTGCTCAGCATGACAATATTTTTCTTAGGTATTTTTAATCCTGGAATCCAAAAATGACCTCAGAAATAAGCTAGAACATTTTTTTTCGGCTTATAAACCGTAAATATCGTTCCTAAAGCAAAGTTTTTGGGGGATGTCTTATACTGTAGCCATCTCAAAAGCTAGTTCTTTCAAAATTGGCACTTTGACACAGTATTAAACGTTCTTTCTAACTCTTTTAATCGCGAAAACTAACAGTTATTTTTTTATACTGTGTTTAAAGTACAAGTTTACTATCCTGTGATTCAATTTGGACCATTTCTACGTGAACCTGTGCATCTAGTGACCAACTGGAGCTAGATTTGGATTCAGAAGGTCAAATTTAGTGAAGGAGCCAATACTTAGTCACTTTTGGCTCAGTTTTGGTCCTCATGGTTCTCAGATCGTTTTCTGTGATTTTGAATTAGAGCTCAAAACTCGAAACATCGGTGTATTTTGAGCTCCAAAATCCAAACGTAACTGTAACAATAGCTTTATGAACTTCAGTACATACATCAGTCTGTCTAGACAAAAGGCGTCTGTATAATTAATATTTTGGGTTCGCGTAAAGCCTTAGTGTTGTGTTATACAAGGCAATATAGCAGATTTCACAAGCGCAATTCAATTAAAATCAAAACGAACACTCGCATTCCTATCTTCATCAAGTCCGCGGTAATTCGAAATAACGCAGTGCAAATTCCAACAGGGTAAAATAGTACGAGCCTAATTAAACTAGCCACACAAAGGAGAGTGCCTTTAAACTACCTCGGCGTCCCGTTTTATAAAGCACGGTCCAATCTCGTCACAATTTTCCGCAATAAACAGCGCCATGTCATTATTCTCCGTTCAACAAGGGCTTACGCTTTTTTCGTGGACGCATACATAATTCAAGGGGAAAGAACCCCAGGGAAGCGGCTGCCTACCTGTATAAATGTAATCTGCTTTCAGAAAGGGAACGGCTACCTCGCGTTTAGATATTATAATAACCTCATGATGTTACTGTATTCTCGCTCCAAAAACTAGCAAGCGGAGCCTCATGTATGTAATGGGAGAGAAAATCCAATTAGTTCTTTTTTGTTTCCAGGGGCTCGAACTGAAGGGGCAAATGGTGTACTGTCCTGAATCGGACTCGGTTCTATTTATTGGATCACCGTTTCTAGACGGTCTAGATGGGCTCACTGGGAGTGGTCTTTTTATCTCAGACATACCACTGCACGACGCCACAAGGGACGTCATCCTGGTCGGCGAGCAAGCTAGAGCGCAGGTAATTTAATTAGAATTTTATTTCCTGCAGTGTTTTCCATAGAAACCAAAATAGGATGAGTGCTATTTATTCCTCTGACTTGTTTCTTGATTATTAATCTGAGGTTTCGATTTTTGTCTGAGATTCTGCCTATGCTTTATGTAAACCTTGTGTCCTAACTGTCCAGTGTCTACTCTGTAAATTTGGATGTCCAACTACCATTGCTTTCTGTGTTAGCTTAACACTTTACCTCTAAAACGCTGAAAACACATCCAGACTAAAACATTATTTAGAATTGATATACACATATGCTGTAATGCAGAGAAATATGGAATTAACTACTTGTATAGTTGAATGTGAATACAGCTTGCATATACAAGTCTTACAAATTTCATTGTTTGAACCACTGACATATCTATTTCGTGAGTTTTCGCCTCAAGAACAGAAGACGAAAGTATATCTGTGCCAGAGCGCTGTGTATGCTAATCCAAGAAAGTTTTGCTTGGAATTTTAAAGTAGGAACCTTCAAAAACTTGGCGCAACTTGTTCCAACACTTGAAGGAATAACTCCTGTGGGTTATAAAAAAAGAAACAACCGCCACAGTCAGTTTTTATTTGGAGCGGAAAATTCAGGTCCCGCTGAAATATTGAATTCTCCGTCGTTTAAAAAATGAAAGTTTTTAACTTGTAGAGATCAGCCACATTAAACGGGTCAACCGGATGCCAACGCAGCAGTAACAGTTTACCGGCTCATCTTTTTAAACGACGTATCGCATAACTGAAATGGATATGTCAAATTTTATTGCGACGTCCTTTCGCATTGCCGATAAATTATTCAATTTTCATCTACTTTTATTGGAGCGACGCGTACCGCGACGGGCCTCCATGGCCTCCCACGCTACACAAATAGGATTCCCTCCGTTCAAAGGACGTAATTACGGCCTCGATCCATCTTTACCGGGAGAGCGAAGAAGTCGTCGAGATTTGTATTCGGGATAATCTGGTTGGGGAGACGTGTATCCCGACATTGATCTTTGGTGGGGAAAATGCGTGGAAGACATATAAAATCATATAATCATAACGAATAAAGAAAAAGGACAACCATTTTATTTGAAATGAAGAAAGAACAATCTATAAAATATTGTGTTGCGAAAGTAAAACAAGTCCTTCAATAAACAAATAGAACATGCACTCTGGGTTAAAATAACAATAATTATTGGACTTCAAAAAATAAATGAGAAAATCCTAATTCAGGGAAAATGTATAGACATTTCTATTGCTAGAAAGTATTTCCAATGTTCGTTGCACTTGGTTTTTCTTTACAAATCTTCAACATTTGGATAGACATACGTTTATTTTTGTCAAAAATTTTTCATAAGAAGTCCAATAAAATTCTATCTTTTTTATCGTTGTCATGTTTTTACAAATTTTTGCAACAAAATTTTTAATAATTTTTTTTGGGTCCCTTCATTGTATTTCAGGCACACGAGTGCAAAATCCCCTATGCCCAATTTTAATTGTAAGTTATGTTCAGTTCTTGCTCAGGCTCATTATGGGTATAGTCCATATTTTCTCTACTGTCTCTTTTTCAGAAAATCTACTTCGTTTTTAGAAAAATCTTCCAGGTCTACATCTGTGTCAGTACCATGTAATGGCACATAGTCAACTTCATTAGAGTTTGTAAAATACTTTTGTTTGACACATTTCTTGCAGTCGCTTCTTTGTTATTTCCCTTTCCTTTCTTACTTTGCCTTATATTTGACAATATATTCAGTGGATAAATCCCACTGGCCGCAAAACCAGCCCACAATTTTTTTTCGATAATCCGAAGGCTTACTTTAGTTTTCGATGAAACATCTTTGGGAATCAAACCACGTTTTCAGCGGACTAAAGTAAGCAAGATCAAGTAGCTGAGCTTTTTCTATTAAGTGTGCTATTTAGTATACTATTTTTTCTGCTCGTCTGAATGAAAGCTTGTTCTTTTTAATATCATCAATAGCTCGTTGAAGAAATTCTTCTGAAAAATCGTGGAAACTTCGATTCTTTCATTACGTGTTTCCATATTGGCTGCTTCAAATTTGGTATTATATCTATATAATGTCTTCAACCTTACAAATATCAGAATAACTAAATTGGGGCAAGTGTTCCAAGTTGGGCTACTTTGTACATTATTTAAAAAATAAGTTAAACAAACATGGTTGAAACTTTGAATGATTAGTGACCCTCATGCACCACTATTAAAAACTGCGTTGAAGAATTCCAAAGAGGAATATCAGATGTCAAAAATCAGTAACGCTCAGAAAGATTGTAATGTAATCCTCCGAAAAATATTAATTTTATCCATGATACAACTTTTTATGGTACAAATCTTTTTAATTAAAGAGGCAACACTCAAATTTAATGCAAGTTTACTCTGAATTCTACCAGTTGTTTTCGAGTATTCATTAACAGAGGTACCCCAAACGTAGGTACATTGCAGTATTAAAACACTCCGTTACTGCCCATCCTCCCCATCCCGTGTCGCGTCTCTAAAACGTTAAACAAAATTCATCCCGTGCAAAAACTACTCCCACGCCTCGTCATCAAAGGCTTGCTAGTGTAAAGGTACCCCACTCTTTTTAATTATTCACACAAAACAGCCAGGGGGCATTCACTATTCATTTTGAACGCCGGCTACTGGCAAATTCGTGTTTGCCACCCTTAGGGAGTACCACAGGGAAATAAACACACGGAGTATTAGATTTCGCGCGAGATTGGATTGTAATTAAATGGGAGACAATAAAGCGGGTGATATGGTGGAAGAATGGAATTTTTGTTTCAGTTAAGTGGATTTTACTGAAAAAAGGAAAGCTAACAATAATAGCATTTTATTGATAAAACATTGTTTTTTAAGATACAGTACGTGATTTCATTTTGGTGACCCTAAACATTTAATTAAGATATGTCGTAGCCTACAGAAAATTTGAAAAAAGAGACCCATCTGAAACGAAGTGTTCCCTTTTATATTATTAACTCACCCACTTACATCTTTCAAAATGGCTGACTAACGAGTTTAGTAGCCTACCTACACCTCTAATAGATTTTTTGGTTAAGAATTCCATAGAGTTTATGGACAAAATTAGGAACATCAAACTTGAGGAGGGTGAGTTAGTGGTCTCATTTGATGTAAGATCGCTATTCCCCAGTGTACCTATAGATGTAGTGCTGAAATACCAGTGATTAACGACATTGATAAACTACAAGCAAGACAAAAAGCATTTATAATGAGGTTTACAGCTATGGCTTACGATAATGCCAAAATTTTCTGTTTCCTAGCAGCAAGCAAACAACGTATTTTAATAGTAAGCGTAAGACTTGTTAAAACCTTTGACGGTGAGAGGCAGTTCCGAAAAAGAGATGACATCATCTAATGTTAAAAAGTGAAATAAACTTTCATCCTCCTTCCTGTAGCAATTTTCAGTCGAACCTGCCAACAATACAGCACATCCCCCGATATCCGTTTTAGGATATCCAGAGCGCCCTTTAGGTCACAAAACGATGAATGTTTTATATTTCCCGTTTGAACCGTCTCCAGCGTAAACTGTTTTGCTCGATTTCAGGATGGCTTGCGACGCCGGATGGATAAGCTGAAAAGTTCGATAGAGGAGGGAAACAGGGCAGTTGACAAGGAAAGGGAGAAGAACGTTAGTTTGCTGCATCTGATATTTCCGCCGGATATAGCCAAGAGATTGTGGTTAGGTGAGATGTCTTTATTTATTTAGGGGACTGGGTCGCGCTAGCTTTAAAGAAGATATTTTTGTTGGTGGATTGTCAGAATGATGTTCTTAAAAGATACAAAGAGGTAGGAGATTTGACGTCAGTCATTCTACCATTCCTCCGTTCGTAAACACAATATATGTGTAACGCGTTGTACAAAAAGCTGGCATAGGCATAGCAAAAGCAATACAGACTTCAAACAAAAGTAATACAAATCCTGCCATCTATGATTAATTTAAAAGCATCCTAAATACAAACGACTTCCATATTTTTACTGGAAAGTGTCCGAGCAAAATTTACTAAATCTGTGGATAAATTCCCAACTTTCCTCATTTGCTTGCAGGAGAATCCATAGAAGCCAAAAACCACGACGACGTAACGATGCTCTTCAGCGACATCGTAGGCTTCACATCCATATGCTCAACTGCTACACCCATGATGGTGATCAACATGCTCCAAAACCTATACAATCAGTTCGACGTGTACTGTGGACAACTAGACGTCTACAAGGTAAGCAGCGACGCTTTCCTTTACAGGGTTCTCGCTTTAAATCATCCCTTTATCTCTACAAAAGCGCTACCTACACGGTTATTTTTCTGCGGAGAAACGCGATAAATGCCACCTTCATCCAATCTCTTAATAAAGGACCTCGGTCGGGATGAAAGGGACAAACTGTCGTTTTCACTTTCGAGGACCCCGCCCCGAGGTTGATACATGTAGGGTCGTGCGCTTTTGAGAGAAAAAAGGGGAATTTCAGTCGAACGAACGGAAGAGAGCGTTAATCTTGAAAATCGGCGATATTGGGGAGGAAATAATTATTGAACACATGCAGATTTAAGCGTTTTTGTTGAAGTAATAGTCATAACTTTTGATGGATCGTTTATGAATTTTCTCCGCTCCAAAATTTCTTACTTGCTGACCTATCGTTGGGTCAGGAACTCATAGGTTAATTTTTTAATAAAAAATCCATATATTTGAACCTCACCAGAAAGCCAGCTTCTTTCAGTCCTAGTAACTAAAAGGTCTTTTACACGAAAAGGTCCAATTTTTTTAGAATTTTGACTGTATACGTCATATTTTTATTTTACTATTTGCGCAATTTATAATTTTGACACTGACGAAGTTAAATCAATTTTTCGCGATATTTACTATACTCTAAAATTATGTATAAAACCTCAGGCACCTAATCTCAACGTTAGAAGTAAGTAAAATCTCTTTGTTTCTGCCTGAAAACTTCATGCTTTTTAAGTATCCTCTTTAATTTTTTCTATAGGCCTTGTAGATAAGGCAAACTCAACTTTAATTTACTTTATCCTAGCTGAGAATTTACTTGATTTGGACCAACACTTTTAATAAAATTTCACCAAATATTCTTATTGCTATAACCATTTCTCACTAGCGCTGATTTAAGATGATATATTTCTTTTTGTGAAGAATTTTTGTCAACATTTCCATAAGAAATAAGTTGATTTTTTCAGTGCTGAGATAATTTGACAATCGTGTCACCTAGGGAGATTTCTATTAAGTTTGAATTTGATGATTTCTATCATTTCAGGTATAGGTACTTTCGTAAAAAAACATGTCAAAATTAACTAAAATATCAGCTTCTGGAATACTTAAGCCTTTTATAACGCCAAAAAAGTCTGAGGAACCTTGATGATACAATTGGTTTTTCCAGTATAAGGTTTGAAGTTGGCAAATCATACAATTTACGTACCTTTGAATCCCAAACACTCAAAAAAGACTTCTCTTCATTCGAAAGATTTGAAGTTTTTATAAGATCCTTAATAATCTTACTGTGGATGAACCTTTATAAGCTCTAGTAACTATAATGGACTTATCTGCCTTTGATAAAGATTACAGGCGTAATCGAAACGTCAGATTAATAATTTTTTCTTAGTGTTTTAGAGTGACAGCAATCCTTCTGAAAATACATATACCTATATCTAAAATCATGACTATTACATGATTCTTTTCAAGAATGTTGTTAAACTTTGTAATAGAAAGCAAGTTCAAGGTGTTTCAAAAGCTGTATTTACTACTATACATTACAAATGAAGTACATTACTACTTACCTTTGCAAATAACGTAATTGATGTTCATTCGGTTTCAGCTCGTGTACTGTCTGGACTAAAATCAAAATCCTCAAGTAATATCTTCATAAAGCTGCCTTTAAGAGGTCCAGTTGTTGCATATGGCATCGAATCTGACGAAATTTTCCAGTTCGACATGCATTTTCATTCTACTGCACTTTTATGGCTTGTTTCACTGATCCACAAAGAGAAAAAATAACTAAATTCTGGTCCCTTCCTCCCTGGCGCATCATGTATTTGTTCGGGTTCAGGTCTCCCGCTATATTCGGAGTAAAACAAGTCGCCTGAAAGCTTTCGATCGCGAGGGATGGTGAGCTCAGATTTCGCCTAAATGGAAGCTCCGATAGAGCGCGCCTTCTCCACGAAGGGGGTGCATGAAATAAACAAGTCAACAAGCGGGAAATCGGCCGAACAAATGCTGAATACGAAATAATATATATGAAAAAAAATGTGCGCTGGGAGGGCGCATAAATTCAGATGTTTGTGCCTTTGAAGAAGGGATTTTTATTAAATTTGGGATATCTGCTTTTAGCCAATACATATCTTACCCTTTAGAAAGTATTGTGTTGCATTTAGCACTGTAATTTATACTTTTATATATGAATGCATTTTTGCTTCAACGAATCTGTTACTACTTTTATAACCTCCGAAGTCACTACACTTACATGCTTGCCAGTTTCATTCCCAATATCTACACAAAGAAACTAAACATTCCCAACAATTATATATTATTAAAACAGACCTATTTACATCTTTAATTAACTACTGCATAACTAAGAAGCTAACGTTTACCTAAACGCCTCACATTCAAGTCTTGTACTGTCAGGAAGTCGCAGAAATTGTACCGAATCGACACGTCTTGTAGTACCGCCACTCACAAACCCGAACAATAAAACAGACTAGGACTAGGAATCAAATAGTACCAGATAAAAAGAATAAACCACTGACGGAACAAGGAATCTAAAAGAAGTATTATTGCTTAATCCTTTTCTACTAAAATTTAGTTAATTCATACCTCTTTCCTTGAAGGTTCCACAATTTAAATGAACTTCAACTCAATACAATGACAAATCTAGGTGTACAATTATCAACTGTGGGTAGGTAAGAAGACCACATCAGTATCAATCTGTACAACTCCAAAAGTCTTCTTTCCAAAACAAAAAAAATCTCAGCGGAATCCCAATTCGGCAAGTTAATTCAATCTAACTTTATTTTCTTCCTATGGAAACTTATTTCTAATATCATGGCACACCAAATTTGGCTTATATGTAACTAACATGAATTTGTACCGTAATAAAATCATGAACCATTGTGTACTTCACATATTCATATATCATTTCCTACAACTATAACCGCGGTCAAAGTAACAAGATCTTTCTGGGGATAAATATTAATATTAATTCTAAATAAAATGTTATAAAATGGAAGTGTGGTACTACGAATTGCTAAGTAGTCGTGAAAAAATTAAATAAACTGTGAACTGACGTCAGGAAAGAATATCTTACTGTTGCCCTTGTCTGCACCCTCTTAACCACCCCCATCTCTCTCAACCCTCGCTTTTCTATTCCAAGCGATGTAAATCTCCACGTAAGCCCATAAAACCACTAAACCTCGAATTTTTTTCCAGGTCGAGACCATAGGCGACGCATACTGCGTTGCTGCGGGCCTACACAAGGTCAGCAACACCCACCCCCAACAGATAGCATGGATGGCACTAAAAATGATTGATACTTGCGCCTATCACCAGACGCATCAGGGGCAACCCATCAG
This sequence comes from Rhyzopertha dominica, assembly GCA_025024175.1. Taxonomy (NCBI): domain Eukaryota; kingdom Metazoa; phylum Arthropoda; class Insecta; order Coleoptera; family Bostrichidae; genus Rhyzopertha; species Rhyzopertha dominica. The sequence continues at coordinate 52,760,430 of QCXZ01000041.1, forward strand.
GGTAAGAGCCGGCGCTTCATATCTGAGGGGCGATGCGAATTTAATGGGCTTAGTGAAGATTAGAGTGACTGTGGGTTGATGGATCTGTAGAGATTTTGATCTGTTTGTTTTCGGGGATCATTGGTTGATATCAAATGATGTCTTCATTCGTTTTCAGGATATTACATTTTGTGAAAAGGTATATGCGGTTTTTTTTCGAAATTTTCTATCGATTAAAATCGTTCATATCACTCAATTTTTTCAAACATTTTAAAGGAAAGCATAGTTGTCTCTATCCCTTCTTGTTTTTACTTTAGAAGTCTAATTTATGGGGAGGGTAATAGAATGGTTAATACAACATGAGTGTTTGAAATCTTAACACAGATCGAACCATGAAATGATTGATAACTATTATTTTTTGAACAAAATTACGTATTCATAGAAATTCGTAGAAGTATAAATGAAAGTCGGCTTTCTTTTAACTTGATAGCTACATAATTCATAATTTCATGATATCATCCTGACGTCTTATAATGGTTTCCTTTTGTAAATGCTCAAACGAACAGAAATTTTATAAAAAATACGCTATGGGTAAAATTGTAGAAAAATGATACGTCTAATCTTGGCGAAAATCTCTGTATTACAAGAAGATGCTATCTTTAAAGAATTTTACTACTAATGCTTAAAATTTGCACCATCTATTTGCAGGAATTTTAAGACCTTTTCAATGGTTACTGTTACTATCAGCTTAAGAGATATACTGCTCTTCAATTATTAAAGTAAATTCAGGTATTTCAGGTACTCACCCACTTACCTCCTTTTAAAATGGTTGATCACCGAGTTAAGCAACTTATAGACAAAATTATGAACATTAAATTTGAGGTCTTGAGGATCTATTGGTGATTAACTACATTGATAAACTCTAAATTCAAAAATATATGCAATTGACCTCTTTATGCATGTCCCAGAGGTGTTTCCAAATCAGCGAGTTTTTCGTACAACACAAAGGAACAGCCATGGGAAATAGTTTCTACTCCTTGCTGACAAACTTATTTATGGGTCGATTCGAAACAGATTTTAAAAATAAAAACCAGTAATTTCCTCGACTTACTCGATGATGTTTTTGCCATCTTTGACACCGATAAATATAACATTGATAACCTTTTAGAAAACTTAAATTCCCTCTTGACAACCATTAATTTCACTATGGAAAAGAAGAGCAAGGAAGTTTTCCTTTCTGCTTTGAACTTGAGTTAATAGAACAGTTAATTTTTCATTATCAGAAGCTAGCTTTGAAAAAGGATTCAAATATATCAATAATGCTGCAGTTGGTAATGGGCACAGTAGTAAATAGTAGAAAATTTACTTAAGAAAATACATCACAAAAGCAGATTGTAGATGCAACCAGTTTGTCTTTACCAACTACTGTACAATACAAATTACAATTCCATTTGAATTGGATCCCATAACTTGTAAAAACTTGAAGCTAGCATCTTTATCCAAACGAACAAAGATACGTTTTTAGGCTCTCTAAATCATTGTGGTTAGAGTATTATTATAATTTTACTTGATTTAGTTTAATGATAGAGTAAACTTACTAAAGCTGCCTTAAAATTTGATGCAGAATCCAAAAATGGAATAATAAATGATACATTTTATTTAGTTATACATTACAAGAGACTCCCATATATAAATTTTTAGGATAACATTACGTGTAGTGTGCTGGAAATGTGGTATAACTAAAGCAGAAGAACAAATGCTTCACAAGGCATTTGCATTACATTCCTATTTAGTTTTTACGTCACAACATACAGCGCTCTATCTTCACCAACTTCATTTCCATCCTTTGCATACCCTCAGAATCTTCCACCCCGTTAGCCACCCCCAATCATACCCGAACACCCCCGACCAAACAGCCCTCGCCAATACCTGCCCCGTTTTAATCCTCAAAACGATGACCATCCCTCTGGACCACCAGGACGCGGCTAATCCCAGGAGCAGTCGTCCGAGAGATCGAAACTCGATTAACTCTGTTCGCAGATGCGTATCGGCATCCACACTGGGTCCGTGCTGGCGGGGGTCGTGGGTGTGAAGATGCCCCGTTACTGCATGTTCGGACACAACGTGACCATCGCCAACAAGTTCGAGTCGGGCAGCGAACCCCTAAGGATTAATGTCAGTCCCACCACTTATGAGTGAGTATGGAAGGAACTGGGCTTAGGGGTAGAGGAGGGTGAATTTAGGAGCCAAAATTTATGTATTTACTACAATGTTTGCAAGTAATTCGTTTCGTTTTTGAGTGCATTCTGTTCATTACTAGCTACAGGCAATGCCATCTAGTGGTGAAGCACAGAGTTYTGTTAATACAGACTTTTAAGTGGGAAAGTAAGTACCTAATTCGCTAGGAAGAATTCATAGGGTGTATTTATACCAAGAGATAAAAATCAACACTCAAGTAAGAATTTAGATGGCAATGCCATCTGTCAGCATTACACTGACATGATGACAAAGCCACCTAGCTGCCTTAACGGGTACTACTTCCTAAAGGTTGTTGGCCAATTAAAAAAAAAAAAAAACATTGAACGGATAGCTTATGATTTAAAAAATATAACAGAGAACCATGTGGCATTCAAGTCCGTATAATCTAAGGAATTCAACATTATGTCACTTGATATTAAAAAACAATCACAATTAACATAAAATGACGTTCAGAAAATTACATATAGCAATAGGCAAGCAAATGTTCAATGTGCAATGTTCAAACAAACCAGCAATTGATAGGACACATTATTACAGGCGTTTCTTTTTTCATTTTTGAGAACATCAACTCTTAATCTTACTTTTCCGCGGCGTTATGTAAACTTTCCATACAAAGTTAAATTTCTGTCGAATTTCAAAAAAAGGGCTTTGGGAGGCTGCATCCTTTCTGAATACAGCTCAAAATACCTTGCGATTGATTATGTAATACACCTTCACCGTATCTCGACGCTCTGAATCTGTAAACATATTKTCATTTTTCAGGCGTTACTTGATTTGTTGTGCAGTACTCTTTGTCAATATGGTATTCAGAAGAAGTAAAGTTGATAATGATTGCGAGCAGAACAAACATCATACCAAATTACTGTTAACACTAGTGGATAGCTTGTAAAAGAGTGCCTTAATAATGCGCTTTCCAGTTTTGGATTGGACACATGCGGCTTAAAAATGCCCAATTTTGCCCCATTTAACCCTCGTTCTATTTCTTAGCGTTTACGAGATCCCCATGTAGAGAATTGAGTTTGAATCACCCTCTATATATCTACTATATGGATAACTAACTATACTATTAATTTATATCGTCGATGCTCTACACGTCGAATAATATGATAACACTAAACTTATTAAAAGCCAACATTGCGGCCAAAAACTGACTGTAAAAATACGACACTGAGAGTGACAATTCTCAAATAAGTATATAGAAGTCTGACGGACACTGTTGTTACCCTTGTGCCCACAATTATTTTATAATTAAAAATGTATTATTCTTTTCCCGTACATATATTTTACCTATCTTTTAGTCGTTAGTAGACGTGAACTTATGATTATTTCTATTAATCAACCTTAAAGATTTTGAATATATTTCAGCTTCTGATGGTGTCTTTCAAGAGAATGAGAACCAGATGCAAGTTGGCACAAGATGGTGTCCTTTCCTTACTCCGACGACATATATACTAGTTCACCAAAGATAACTGTTGCATATTAACTCAATATATTAATTTTGGTTTGTTTTGGTTTGGTTTGTTTTCACTATTCAATAAAGAGTTAGTTAGTATTTTTGTATTTGTCCTGTCTGTGACATATTTATTTGTGTTTTTATTAACTATATTTTCACGTCTAGCTTGATAGGTTCTTCAGAAAATTGCTCTAGAAGATTTTCAGAAGGACTGGTACCGACGAGAGCATCAAAGGAATCAAACCACAACTCAAGGAACATTAAGAGGGTTTTACTTCTTCAAGAGCAAGTGGATAATTCTCCTTGATTATTTCCGTAACGCTTGCTCATCATTACCACCTTCATTTTTCTGTTTCAGGCGTTTGCTGGACACTAAAGGCTTCTCCTTCGAAGAAAGGGACAGGTCTTGCCTTCCGAAGGAGTTTCCTTCTTACGTACCCGGAACCTGTTACTTCCTGAACGATTACAAGTCTCCGGCATTACCGCCAGAAGTCCCGCTCACAGATCACGTTTCGGCCGGCATACAGGAGCTGGGAGTATTCGGAGAACAATGAAGACTGTAAAAATTCTCGCAATAAACGTTTCCTTTTCTAAATCGTGATGCCTTCTGATGAAAAATCTGTCGCTTTTTGTACAATGCTGTGTTCTAGGTTATAAGGCGTAGAAAGGGGATGATACTGGGAACGGATTTGCAAGGTGTTCCCTGTAGCAGTCCTTTTGTAGCTAAATACAACTTACCATCGATATTTGTTCCTAAGAATTAATGGAATGTTGAATCATAAAAGTCGTGTTGTGAATGCTTTTCGGTTCCGACAAGTCGTGAATGTTCTGTTTTCATCTATACTTTCTCTCTTTCAATGTACGGGGGATGGTAGAAATGTTTTCTGCCACTGGCATGAATATTTTTTATCTGAAGTTCCTAAAGTTTAAAGTGTATTTCTAACACCACTACTTAGTATAAGAAGTTTTATTAAAAATAGGTTTGATAAGGATTACAGACTAAATTGTAATAGTTGTATTCGTAGAAGAAAGCGTTATATCAATTTTTGATTTAAAATTTTTACAAGAATTGGACCAATTAATTTTTGTAGGACTCAAACATTTTAAAGGGCCTCGAATTGGTTTAGAACTTGGAGCAGATAGCAGTACCTAGCCTCCATGCTAAAAGCATCGACTCAACATTTGTGTTGTATACAAACGTTCATTAAAGAGTTTTAATTTTACATTCCTCAAGGACAAACAATGCTAAATTTGCTGTTTTTTGCGAATATTTACTTGTTGAGATGCTTTCGAATAATATATGTCAACAGTTATTAATTAATGACGTCTCCATATCTATCGTTTTCTGGTAGTTTTTAAAATTGTGTTTTTCTAGTTATCGGTCGCAATCAACTTGATTTATTTAAAAGGGATTAGTCGCGAAACCAATCATACAAGTACTAGCAAACACATATATATATATATATATATATATATATATATATATATGGTAATAGATAGTTAGGTACAATATATAATAGTAAATTTTTTCATTGGGTGCATGGATAAATTAAATAAATGTATAATTTAATCTGTTTTGCGTGTAGCTTCAACTAGAGTGATTGATGATTGTATTTAATAAGTGGTGAAACTTTATAAGAGATGAGTGCAATTATTGTTATTCAAAAGTGTGAGTAAGATTTACTATCAAACTTATTTTTTGTGAATCTTCTTAAACAAGTATTTGTGTTTACTTCCTTCCAAATGAAAACATATATTAGACCTTTTTTATTCTACTGATACCTCTAATGTATCCAAAACCTGAAATATTTATTACACCAATTTCTAGTCATTTTTCGTTGGAAACCATAGATCAAGCAACATTTGCTAGGTATGAAATTTTCTTTTACCCCTCGTACAATAATTAATTATTAATACCTGTGTTTACTATTTCCTAAACAGTTATTTTTTGAGTCTTAGTCTTTCACCTCACACAGTTTGTGTCTCCAGTGGTTACATCTTTCAGGATGTCACAAAATATCCTCAAACCGCAATAGCTAAAGGGAGTAACGGACATACTGTGAATTTTTTTTTGAAAGATATCTCGACACTACTGTGATACTCAGAAGAAACAATTTCTTGAGTAGCTAAGAAAATGGGATAAATTGTTGAGTTAACAGAAGTCTATTTAGTATTGGCATTCTAAAAGTTCATTCCATAAACCAAAATTGCATATTATGTTAACATATTGTTTGTTTGTTTGGTACCTATTTGGCATGTACATAAACCAACAGTTTAGTATTTGGTTAATGCCCATTGCTCTCTAGCCTATCAGTTAGCAGAACATCACTCCCCAAAAGATGCATTGGATAAGCAACAGTATTTTCCTTGTGTTCTGATCATTTCTCTTAGAACAGAGAGCACCACCTGGGACCATTGTTTCTCGCTTTCGCAAAAGCTTGTACAAACTACTATCAGCAATACTGTTTGTCCTCACTTGTATATACTTCATTGTAGTACCTAGGACTTTCTGACGAACTGTTTCCAACTGTAAATAAATGTTGAGTAAAGCGATTGTTCTAAATAAATAAAAAAACTCTTGAGCTAAAAGCCTATCCTTTGGTTGTTATTTGTGTCAAGATCTCATGTATGTGTAAACTTTGTTACTTTGAGGAAGCCTGCAATAAATTGGAGAATTTCTTTGTTTGGTTATTTACTTTCCAAACGCTTAACGTTTCAAATAATTTTTATAGATGACTACTACACTTAGTGGTGTGGTTATACACGTTACATTTGAGTCAATTTTTTTTCACAATTACTTTAGAACATTAATAAATGTTTTATAAGATCAATAATAAAGCGATCTTTTGTCACAAGTCCTTGATACTTAGGGTATCGCTATACTATAAAGATAAGCTGTAATATAAAAGTAGATATGCACGCAAATATAACTTAGTTTAATACTATTTTCGATTAAATCGTTTTCAGAAACCGTTTTCCCTGAATTCCAGGATATTCGAGGTTTATTTTAAAATATCTATGCTCAAGTTCCTTAATTTCATGCAGATTTTTTCAGACTTTAATTAGGAGAACAAGGAAGGCTGTAAAACATGAATTTCACAATGAACGAGAAAGATATATCCTTCAGCCCGTGACCCGCACACAAGATAGACAAACGATCTATAATGAACAGTTTCAAATGCAGTCACGCCTCTTCCACACCATTTGCATTTATTGCACATCCACAAATTGGTCAAATTATCATTATTCGACAATCACGCAAGCGCACTTGGTACCTTCAAATCGATAACGTTAAACCGGTACGTTAGAGTCAACATTGTTGTTCCTACTGTCGAGGCGATTCCACCAAAATGGTAAGTCTCCAAAAATGTCAGCAAGCATCGTCACTGATCTATTTTTAGTACGGATTTGTCAACTACGCTCTTGAATTGTTGGTGGTCCAGACTTTTGGGGAGGAAACATGGGAAAGGATAAAGTACGTCTGTCTTTTTACAGGATCAGTTCTAATTTTGGTGATTTCAGGAAGGCGGCTGAAGTTCAGATGGAAGGACAGTTCCTGGTCAGGCAAATATATGAGGATGAGATAACGTATAATGTTATTACTGCTGCTGTTGATATACTAAGTATGACTCCTGAATATCTTTTGTTTCTTTAGTTTTAATAGTATTTTCTCATCTCAAGAATGCTCTCGTTTGTTCTCTCTCTTTTTCATTATTTATTGTTTCTTACCTTCATTTTTCTTTTAAGTTCAACTCATATGTGCCTTCTCTACATCCTTTATTCATTTCAACCATTTGGTCTCCCTTGATACTGAATATTCTTTCAGAAATCCCGGCAAACACCATCCTGGAACTCTTCGGCAAAACCTTCTTCGAGTTCTGCCAAGACTCCGGGTATGACAAGATACTGCAAGTGCTAGGGGCCACCCCAAGAGATTTCCTACAGGTAATTCTTCCTTTTAGAGGTTTACACGTCAATATAGCCTACGTTCGTCGTAGAATCTCGATGCTCTTCACGACCATCTGGGTACTCTCTACCCAGGGATGAGAGCTCCTTCGTTCAGATGCACTGAAAGACCTGAAGATGGTGCGCTGGTGCTTCATTATTACTCTGATAGACCTGGGTTGGAACATATCGTCATTGGAATAGTCAAGGTAAAAGGTTGGACATTATAGGTCTTATGTGCATTAAATTTTTGTGAACAAAAATCAGGTTGTGCGGTGGGTTCACCGCTAAGTACTATAGTGAAGTCTTTTGCTTGTTTGCAAAGGGCAATACCTCTTTTGAGACATTCTCGTATTTATGCGACAATTTGGTTTATGGTTCTCCACTTTTAATATGATAAACTTGTCGACTACACAGATGTTATAACCAATGCTCTGGCATTCTTCTGTAGGTTCTTTATTATTTGTATTATATCCTACATGTTGTTCCATTTGTGCTGTATTCCACTTTACTCCTTTTAGAATTGTTTTCTGGAAATAAGGGTTGCTTTCTTAATGTTAGTTTGCAGCATACTTAAGAATAATTAATAACTCGTAAAGTGGAATAGGTAGCGACATGCTGTTTTCGCACATTCGAAGAACATGATTAAAATTCAGATTTTATCAACTTTAAATTTTAGTTCAGTTAATTGGATCATTCAACTACTTTCCATAGTAACGGTCGAATGAATGGTCGAAACTTTTTAGACCATATCATAGGTGGATTATATGTGTATTATCATGACCCAATTTACTGAAAATCAAAAACTAACAAGAAGAAAATCTCTACTCCAAAAATGTTTTTTTTGTACACATTATGGTTCATTCTTTCATGTTTTAATGAAATGGCAAATGGCAAATGGACCTACAGAAAGACGCCAAAACAATGGAGAAACCTGTGTGATATATTTTTCCGGTTGATTCATCATACTTTTCTTGTTACTATTCTCTGGATCAAAGCGGCATAGAAATCTTGCACTGTGAGAGTAAAAAATAAATGTTTTGTACAATTTCTTTCACCACCCTTAAATGTTCTGCGATTTGTATAGTTTTTCTTGGTCAACAGAAGTATTCCACTTGCACAGTGATTGGTGTCTTTAATTATTGAAAATCTTTGGTGTCTAACGAATGATGTAAATATTAATAAGCATTCATCCCTCAGACCGTTGCCAGCAAGCTCCACGGTACAGCAGTGGACGTCCAAATTCTCAAAACCAAAGAAGAATGCGACCACGTCCAGTTCCTGATCACAGAGACCTCTGGCCCTCCTAAAGCTCAACCCCCGGATATCGATGAAATCGAGACCCTTTCCCTGGGTAACAACCCCTCAACAAATCTAGCTCATTTTGCAGGAATCATTTTTCAATTTTCAGAACCGAAAGTCAGTCCTGCCACTTTCTGCAGGGTGTTCCCGTTTCACATAATGTTTGACAGGGATTTGAGGATCATTCAAACGGGAAACACCGTGGCCAGAGTCATCCCTAAGGTGACGGATCCTGCATGCAGGATAACGACGATCCTGGATCCTGTAAGTAAGGAGAGAGCTGCAGAAAGGATCCGTGTGTTTGCGCTATACGGCGCTAGAGCGAGCAGGGTCATTGGTGAAAGGAGAATATACTGCGTTTCACCTGCAGTTGCTCTGAATATTCAATAGTTAAAAAGTAAAGCCAGTAATGCTTGTAGTTTTTTCAAAATTTTTATTCTTTTCGCTCTAAGAAGCGTGGTTTCTTGAACAACGAGAGAATACGTTCAGCCATATTTGAAATAACTTAATCAATACTTTAGTTTGTTGCGTGCGCATGATTCCAACAACTCTGAAAGGAGCACTGATTTAAGAGTTACCTGACAAAAACAACATCTGGAGATGTAGATTGCTTTTAGGCATAAAAGCACTTATAAATGCACATAGAACATTCCTTGGACAAATGTTACAGATGAAAAAGCATAACTAGGATGATACTTAACATAATATTTTGTAATAGCTCAAACAGTATTTATGTAGTTTTGAAAGTTAGGTGTTAACTAATAAAGCTAGTTTTGTATTCCATAACAATATTCAATTTTTATTGAAATTATCTCGCTTGTAGGACCACATAACATTTAAATGCAAGATTTAGCTGATTTTCCATGCAAAACCCTCAATTTCCTTAACAGATTGAAGAAAATGTGATTTTATATCTCATTTATAACGCATGCATTGTGACTCCATGCCACCGGTGTATTACTCTCTTTTAGGTTCGTCCTCATCTTGATCTGACGTTTGAAAACATTCTCTCCCACATAAACACAATTTACGTTCTGAAAACTCGCCCAGGTGTTATGGAAGTCAACGCTCCGGTTGAATATCGTTCTTTGAGACTCAAAGGACAAATGCTTTATGTACCAGAGTCAGACGTGGTTATATTTTTGTGCTATCCAAGCGTGATGAATCTAGATGACTTGACGAGGCAAGTATACTCAGAATAAGATACTCTTTCACTAGTACCATTTTTGCTTCTTCTCAACTCCATCCGTAGTAAAAACAAAAAAAGTTTGGTTTTTCAACCCAGTCATCTTTAAGGTCATCATACTTCTTAGCAGTAGTGACCAGATTTCTTCACTGAATTACTTGTGGTGTGTAAAACTGCATATCAAGGCAGCTCTTTTCCAGGCGTGGTTTGTATATTAGTGATATACCTCTACATGATGCTACCAGAGACTTGGTATTGATGTCCGAACAATTTGAAGCCGACTACAAGCTCACCAGGAACCTGGAACTGCTGACAGATAAACTGCAGCAGACTTACAGGGAGCTTGAGAGAGAGAAACAAAAAACCGACAGGTAAATATCGAATTGACGTGTTCTACAGGGTAACAGGTAACTGGTAACCTTTAAAACCTTTCGTTTTAAAGCAAAAAACCAGCAAAATTTTCTTTTAGTGTTTACAGAATACACACTACTAGAAGGCGTCATACCTATCTATTGTACCATAGCCTATTCAACTGGGCTCTCTTTTCAATTTGTATTGTATCGAAGCTGAATGCCCGTCCACAGATGCAACAGCATATGTCGTTTTAGCTCATTTTCATATCAAAAGTGGCTCATACAATTTCCGGCGACCCACTTTCAAAAATGCGGAACACCAATTCAAAACGGTCATATTTCGAAGGAAACGGACATATTATGTGTTTGTACCGTAATATTATGGAGATTTATCCGAAATATTGGTGAATGTGGACTGCCACTTAGCCACCTTTCCAGTTCAACGACTTTATTGCTTTGCATACGGAATAAATCATTCTAGGCGGCTAGTTTTTCACGTAAACATAAGCGTTCTTTTCTGTTTTTAGCTGCCCGTTACTGTTTTGAAAGCAGTTTAATCGAGCCTGATGAAATATGTGTACTTTCTAGAGTTGTACCTCGTTAAATCAAGTTTTGGGCACTTTGACTTAATTCATCGAAAAAMAGTTAATAAGAATTTCCGTTTTATTTATTGCTATATTAATTTTATTGGGCCAATTTAGGCCCATCATAATGATTATCTTGAGTTTTCATGGCAAAAATAGTTTTATATCTATTTCAAAGTTTTAAACAAACTCTATCTTTATTAGATAACAAAATTCACTGGCATATAAAACTCTCTTGAAATGAAGACATCATTGTTTTTTACGTTTCTTAGTTTTTAAATACATGCTCTTAAATTTTCAGTTTACTGTACTCTGTGTTGCCAATAAGTGTTGCCAATGAGCTGCGCCACAAACGACCAGTTCCTGCTAAACGGTATGACTGCGTTACCTTACTGTTTTCCGGTATAGTTGGATTTGCGGCATACTGTGCCAGCAATACAGACTCCAACGGAGCAATGAAGATAGTACAGATGCTGAACGAGCTTTACACCGCTTTTGACACCCTAACAGACCCCAAGAGAAATCCAAATATCTACAAGGTAAGTTCAAGCAGAAGAACGGGTATAATTTTTTAGTTCCTATAATCGAAACTGCTTTTACTTTACCTGATCTATATTGATAAACTATTTCTTTTTCTGTGTGCTCCGACTCCCTGTTCAAGCCAACAGCCTGAAATTTCACGAAATAAGATCGAGTTTCTGTGAAGAATTCTTTTAATTATTAATAGATGACAACTTCATTTATTTCAGTCCTAAATTGCAACAGAAATTCAGGAATTTGTAAAATATGGTATTAAAAAATGGAAAGGGAGAAATAGTTAGGTTAGTTGTTATCTCGACCTACTGCAAGCACTCTTTTAATGAACACTCATTATAAATAATTCTGCGGACAATGTTATTTATATTTTTATAAAGAACATCATAATTAATAAAATTTTAATGTTTGTATTTATTATGACCCATGAGAATCGATTGAAATACAATAAAAAACATGAAGTTTACTTAGTTCTTTTTAATTTCAGGTTGAAACAGTCGGAGACAAATACATGGCAGTCAGTGGTATTCCAGAACCTTGCACAACACATGCGAGAGATATAGCGAGATTGGCCCTCGACATGATGGACCTAGGAAAAGAAGTGTTGGTAGATGGAGAGCCAGTGGTAACTCATTTCTTTCAATCCAGCGGTACAGATTAAAAATATGTCTATTTTAAGCGTATAACTATTGGAATACACTCCGGAGAAGTAGTTACTGGAGTTATTGGACACAGAATGCCCAGATACTGTCTCTTTGGAAACACAGTTAACTTGACTAGTCGAACTGAAACCACCGGGGAGCCTGGGAAGATTAATGTGTCTGAGGATGCTTACAGGTGGGTAAAATTTAATCTTCCAGGATGTCTATGTATCTCTTTAACGATTTAGGTATCGGTAGCATTTCTATCCCTCCTGGTAGTTGGAAATTCATCCACAGTCTTTCCCTGACGACACATCTGCTTAAATGTTTGAGTTCCGGTGCACTTAATCCACATCTAGTTGCAGGAAGAACACCATCTTCCACCAGCTCCGCATATCTCTCTGATAACGCAACCTCATTTCCTTCTTCTTTAGCCACCAGTATCCTGGGTACCACTCTTAGTAGCAACTGAAGGCAAGCAACCAGATTAAAAGGATAGACGTGCTCAAACTCGCTCAATCGATTTAATACTACTTCAAATAAAGATTCTGTTGACACATTTGGGGAAACCAGAGCTCCAAAACGTAGTAATATATGAAGCTTATCGGGCACTCCTAGCTGAGCTAAAATCCGTACTGCTGAAGCCTTCCCACAGCTCTCGAAAGGAACATCGATAAACCTAATCGTGCAGTCTCCACACAAAAATTCCAGTCCTGCCGTTGTGGCATGATCAATATAGAAAACTAAGGCACGTAAGTTCTCTTCCTGGTCGTCGAAATCGCTCTTCCAGCCTGCTATGAAGTGTGGTGCTCTGGTTCCAAAGATGGCTCCGATCGATAGACGTTCAAAAGTTTTCTCGCACGAATAGATGTTTTTGAGCAATACAGCTACTATTTCTGTGTCTTTTAATTGCCAATCATAGCACAGCTTAACCGCTACGTAAAGGATATTGTGAAACTTCCCCATTAAACAAATTCCTCCGTTGTCATTCTTCGTTTTGTCGTGGTACCTCAGTATCCCCAAGATTGCTTCCCTCACAGTCTTCTCGGGATTACACTGTTCCCCTAGAAGAAATGAATGAAGATATTTCATAATCACCATGTCGTTGAAGCTACTTCAAAGAAAATAAATTGTAACCTCTGCAACATCCTTCTATCATCGTGTTGAAGTACTCTACCATCTCTTTTCGTTTGTAACGAGCGTGTAGGCTACCCCTTTCTAGGTTGTTGAAGTTATCGAAAAAGCAGTCGAGAATGACATCCATCGCTGTACTAATGTCACTGCTACTTTGGTTAATTTTTCATGGCCATGTCGGACAATTGGATTAGGTGTTCTAAGGCTTCTTTGGATGGTCAAAGTTATAATAATCTCAAACGTCAAATTTGTTTGTTTTTGATGTTAAAATTCAAATTAAAAGGTCAAAGAACTTATTATAATTATAAACTGCAGTAGTAGAACACCATATTTTTTTCTGTCGTAATTATTGAATAGAAGCAGAACTTGAGTTAGAGTACAAGAACAGTTTTCGATGTAAGGTTCAGCAATTGAAGATGATTTGCAGCCACCTACTACAGTTCGTTCACTTGAAAGTAATTGGTTATTTATTTAATTATTAGTATTAAAACCATAGTGTGTTTACTACATGTTTTTTTTAATTTTGTATTTGGTTCAAGTTGAACAAGATAAGAATAACAGAACTTAATGATTTATTGCTCCGATCCGGATATTATATAACTCCGGAAGCCCTCGTATTTACGCTATAAATATGTACAAAAAACATCTTCAAGCCATTCCTTTAGCAACAGCACAGAATTCAAAACGACCTTGTCCGTTTTTTGCTGCTCTTTATTAACATGGTGTCGAAAGCTAATTTATTTTGCTAGATTCAACTGATAGTAATCGTAGAATGTCGAGAGCAAAATCCGTGACGTGAATTGTTGGTTCAAGATCACTATCGCTTTAATAATTCTTCCGAGTATCATGCTGGTTAAGCTTGTTTGTAATGGAACTCTCGATGGATGAAGAAGAGGGCGAAAGTAAAACCTATGAAAACGAGATGAAAATTGAAAATGTACCAGAGCATGATGCATTTAATTGCACAAAAAGAATGTAACATGAGCAGTACACAAAATTCCATAATATTGAGTCGTATTTAGATATTTAGTTATACGTTTAACTGCATTGCATCGTGGACAAGTAGGATCTATTCATGTAACTGCTTATAACTCCCACTGCTTTTGGATTGTTAGGATTGCTTACATTTACTGCAAACACTAATGATCCAACAGATTGTCTATATGGTACATCACCTTCTTTAAGATCGCATTCTACGATATGCCGTGTCTGCATTTATTGAACGAAATGAATCGCAATTGTTCGTCTAAGTTCACATTATCTTTAACAAATCCCTAAAAGAAGAAATCAAAGCACAAATCAACTGATTGTTTTTCTATACTTATACAACTTCTCATTTAAAAATTGTCGAGCTACTTGATGTTAATGTACATAGGCTTCATGAGTGTTTTCAACAGAAATATAAATTACCATTGGTCCCAACAAGATCTTGAAATCTATTGACATACGTTTTCTTGTAGCTACCATGCTTTTTCAATACTTCTTCATACTTCTCTTAAATGCAAAATTTTGTCTTTTTTTCAGGTACCTATCCAGGCCGGAAAACCACGACCCCATCTTCAAGCTGGACTATCGCGGTCCTGTAACCATGAAAGGCAAATCCGAACCAATGAACGTCTGGTTCTTGTCCAGAGCGAAACAGATAGCCACCAGTATCTAAAACAGCCTGGCAGTCGTGCGTAAAAAAACACGCACAAAGCGCAATTTGTCCTCTGTAATGTAGGTTAAAATGCTAATTAGTCGTACTTTCTTCGAAAAAAAGCGGGTGAAAATTGCGATTGTCCCGAAATGAAGCCATTAGCTTTGTTTCTGTGCAAACGGAGTAATTCTGGGTTGCGTTATTGTCTGTCCGGCGGAAAGTGTTATTAATTTGGACGACAGTTTTTTGTGTTTTAGTTTCTAATTCCAGGAAAGGATGTCGTGGAGATTGGCTGGGGCGAGGACGAGATTCCAAGGACCAAAGCAGTAGAGCTATGTTTCGAATAAATATATCTAGTTACAACTAACAAAGGTGAATCTTTATTTTTACACCTTCTCCTTTTTCAGCACCTAATTATACGTGTCTTCGACATCATCTTCGTTGTTTGCGATTTTTGCTTTTAAACATACCCACATTATGTATGGGAAACGATTTATTGTTGATAACTATTTAAAACTTGGTTTAACGGTTTTAGTTGAAGTATTCCTCCAGTTGTTTTTACATATCTATTTTATTATGTGTTACTTAGGGACATGTTTTAATTCTAGCACTATAATACGTAGCGATATTTTTATAGATGGATAATCTGTATGGGCTTAATATTTGTCATGATTTTTCAGTCCAAAGAAAGTTAAATGGTTTTTGTTTGTTAAATTTGTAAAAACTAACCCACAAGAAAACCTACTCTTATTTTTCACATCGTAATCTTTTATAATTAGTCTAATATAAAATACTCGAGTATAACTGAATAGCTAATTTAAACTCTACATGAGAGTATATGATTCATTAACATCAAATTATCAAAATCTTAAATTCTACATTTATAATACCAAATCTAGATTTAGCCCTAAAAGAGACTGGATATCTCGTCATGACTTTCACAACTTATTTCGGATTTAGATTTCTGGAGTTTGTAAATTTGTAATCAAAGTACATAATCAAGAAATTATTACACACGTATAATATTGCCCTTTAGCCATAAATTGATTCAAAGCATTACCGCCCTTAGTACCGACACACTATTACTCATGCCAAGAAGATATGTACCATCATAAATATCGCTAATGAATTTCGAATCTCCATCACTATAAAATATAATCATGCTCCTTACGTAAGCGCAATCCTTTCAGCGCCCTGACGTCACCACCTGTTTTGTTTTTGTTCAGGCCATCAAAACAGCATTTCTTTAACCAGTATTAATGGATTCCCTTAAAAGCGGTAGAGTGTTTTCGTAAATATACGATACTCCTTCGTTGCTAATGCGTTGTTTATGAAAATTAAGCGACCTTGAACCCGTGCGACACAGAAAACTAATGCCCTGTCATCGTCGTGGATGACCCTCGCCTTGAAAAAATCGCGGCTTGGCAACGATAGTTCAGGTTAGTGTGTTGGGGCATTAAAATATCTTCACCTGCTTGCATATCATTACCTTAAAAGAGATTGAGTTCCCAGAGTTAAGAGATTTTGACGCTAGTCAATATCCTATAGATACCTAAAAAAGTAAATCTAGTACAGAAAAGGAATTCGAGTTCAAGCACCCACAATCGAGTTAACTCCACAATTATAAACTTTCTTCTAATTGAATTAGTTTTAAAAGTTTTACAAAACTCATTACGTATTTAACTWAATTTACTCTCTGTAAGTGTAAGCCAWTTTGGGTTAAAGATAGAATTGCATAMATTACATTCTCCCAAMATTTGAATCGTATTTCATTAGCTTCAACTATTATTTCTCTCAGGATTTAAAAMAAGTCTTCCAGTGTAATTTTCTGCAGGCTCCGAATTAAATGTGTAGCAAAGCTATTTAATTGAGACAGTCCTTTCTTGAACAACTTGTCAAACCCAAAATTTTAGCACAATAAACGTCTACGACCGTTATAAATTCAATGAATACACCCAGACGTCTTTTTTTATTATTACGTCTTTTCACCAATCCTTCCAACAAAACCTCTTTTAAACCCAACCGCCCGCTGTGCAAGACGTAAAAGCATGAACATCAGATTTCCTTGCGTATTTCAAGATGAAAGCGGCAACCCTTTTTCGATACAGTGGCCACTTCTTTCCCAACACAAAATGCAAATCGTTTGACCAATCGATTTTGTCCATAAGCGGAGAAAGTCGCCGGTATAATGCAATATTTGTGTTTGCTTTTTGTTTGCACTGTCACTGTAAAATTAGTTGTGTATAGAGTCACGTTTGGCTGTACGCTTTTATGCTGATTGCAGGAGGTGCGTTTCAGTGTTCGTACTTCCTGTTTAGATTGTTAAACAAATTGTTGATGGAAGAAATACTCAATCTGGTCGAGTTTACGTGCTGATTTTTGTTCAGTTTACTACAATTTGTTTATAAACATAAGATAATATTTTGTCGGATAGATCGCTGTCTCTTGAAAACACTGACAAAAAATTAATAGTCTGACGTTTCGATTACACCTGTAATCTTTGTCAAAGACGAAGAACCTCAAAATTTGCCTGACACATGTTCAAACAAAATTTTGAAAGTAAATAAACAAATCACCAAGGATGCGAGACGTCATAGAAACAACGTGCCAACCTGATAAAAAAGGAACCTAACGATGAAAAAGGAACTACCTACCTACTAGATATACACGAACTACTTGATAAAAGTTAACTACAAAGTAGCCTTCCAAATGTCACCTAACTCATAATTTCCACAATCCCTATTAAAATTATTAGTATTCCTACAAATTTCTATAGCTTCTTTTATTATACGTTTGTGATAATATTTTTCTCTATGTAAAATTTTTGTTTTATCGAAATCAATCATGTGTTTAGTCAAATATGAGTGTTCAGCTACGGAAGATTTATCTATCTGTTGCAACCTAGTAGCACGTATGTGTTCTTTCAAACGCGTACCTACTTTTCTTTTAGTTTGACCTATGCAACACTTTCCGCAAGAACAAGTAATTTTGTAAACACCTTCACTTTCTAAATTTACTTTATCTTTAGTAGAACTTAAAATTTTATCTAAATTATTATATGTACTATCAACAACTAAAATATCGTGTTTTCTAAGCATCCTCTTTAATTTTTCCGAAAGGCCTTGTACATAAGGCAAACTCAACTTCAATTTACTTTGTCGTGGCTGAGAATTTACTTGATTTGGATGAGCACTTTTATTAAACACTGACCAAATATTCTTACTACTATAACCATTTCTCACTAGCGCTGATTTAAGATGATATATTTCTTTTTGTACAGAACTTTCATCTGATATCCTTTGTGCTCTAACAAATAACGTCCTAATAAGACTATTCTTTTGAGAAGGAGGGTGGTGAGATGTGGCATGTAAATATCTGTCTGTGTGTGTTGGTTTTCTGTAAACCTTGTGTCCCAACTGTCCAGTGTTTGTTCTGTAAATTTGGACATCCAAGAAAGATAAACTACCATTGCTTTTTAATTCCATAGTAAATTTTATGTCGGGATTTTGACTGTTCAAAGGATTTAGAAACCTACCCAGCTCTTCTATACCGTGGGGCCAAATAACAAAACTGTCATCTACATACCTATACCAACATTTTGGTTTAAGCTGAAAACTGTTTATCGCTACATGTTCAAAATTTTCCATAAATAATTTGGCTACTACAGGACTTGGAGGTGAACCCATTGCACCTGATTTTTGTTCATAAAAATTATCGTTCCGTAAGAAATAAGTAGATTTTAAACAATGTTCAGATAATCTGGCTATCGTGTCACCTATGGGATCGCTATTAAGCTTGGATTTGATGATATCTATCGTTTCAGGAATGGGTACTTTCGTAAATAAAGAAACCACGTCAAAACTAACCAAAATATCACCTTCTGAAATACTTAAACCTTTTATAATATCAATAAAGTCTGAAGAATTTTTGATGAAACTACTGTTATTTCCCACATAAGGTTTTAAATAGTTGGCACAAAATTTTGCCAATCTATAACAAGGACTACCAATCGTATTGACTATGGGTCTTAACGGGACATTGGTTTTGTGGATTTTGGGCAAACCATACAATTTAGGTACCTTGCAATCGGAAACAGTTAAAAGAGACTTCTCCTCATTCGAAAGATTTGAACTTTTGATAAGATCATTGGTAATTTTGGAAATTTTTGAGGTAGGATCTCGGGATAATTTTTGATATGTTTCCTCATCTAACAACTCTCTAACTTTATTCTCGTAATCTGTTCTATCTAAAATTACTGTGGCTGAACCTTTATCTGCTCTAGTAACTATAATGGACTTATCTGTATTCAAATCCTTAAGAGCATTCATTTCCTCAGATGTCACATTAGGTTTGGGCGTACGTGCATTTCTAATAGCGTGGCATACATCCATCCTAATCTTATCTGCTTGATCTTTCGGAAGCAGTCTTAACAAGATTCCACAGATGACATTATCTCCACTTTTGGAATGGTCCGTGGCGTTACAGCAAAGTTCATCCCCTTCGCTAAAATATTTACAGCAGCATCTGAGACACTCTTTTTTGACAGGTTTATCACAGTGTTGTTGATGTTGGTTTTAACTATGTTAGATGATTTGAACTTATTGTGTTTAATGGTATTGAATTTCTCAAATTTAAGTATGTTTTGTTCCTTGACCTTGTTAAAGTGTTGTTTGTATACTTTTTGTGTAAACTTTATTATGTCTTCAAAATCTTGATAAAWAAGGTTGTGGGATAGAATTTGCAATGTTGTGTTTATGTCTTCATCTAAGAAACCAAGTTGTCTACGTGTGTCGTGTATGCGTTCCCTAATTAAAGCAAATTTTGTTTGTAGCATAATTTTATTTGACTTGTATGTGTTTATGTGTGTTTTAATATTAAGAAAATTTGGTACGACCTTTTTATCTCTGCAGCGTTTCAAAAATACTAATCTGTTGACGAAGCTCGCTTTCTTCAATGAAGTCCTTTCTAGTCTTCTACATGCTCCTAGGATAAACAGCTATGATAACAAGTCCTCAAAAGTCATATTCATAGTTCATATTGTCGTAGGACTTGCGGAGAATAAATTTTAATCCTTGCTTCAGAAATTGTAGCTGTGTATTTGAAAAAACTAGCATTTGAGAAGCTAACGATATTAGGATTTACAAACGGTTTGTTTGAATCAGACTATGAAGACTGTTATTAGCTGAAAGCACTTTGCCTATTGCATATTTGTAAATAAAGTGGATAGGATCATGTCTTCTTCCACGTAAAATTTCTGATTTGTCCTTCTCAGCACAATTTCATAAGTGGAACCTCAGTATTTTCTAACTTGTTTGTGTACACAGAATCTTTATTACAACAAATGGACAATTAACAACACGTTGATAGCATTTACACTGATTTGAGCAAAGCGTTTCACAAAACTGATCATTTTATAATGCTTAATAAACTGGAAGATGTTGGAGTGTGTGATTTTCTTCTTGCGCGGTTTCAGTATGTAAAGATTGGTAGGGTTAAGTCTGATCAAGTAGAAATAACTTTAGGTGTTCCTCAAGGCACATCTAGGTCCTTTATATAAATGACATTTCCAATTGTCTCAAATAATCATTTTTTATGTATGCTGATGGTTTAAAAATCTATCGATGTGTTTCTTCTGTAGAAAACTGCAAACTTCTCCAGGAGGATATTGAAAGGCTGCTATCCTAATGCCAGAGTAATAGCCTTTTCTTTAACATTGATCAATGTTGCGCGATATCATTTGCCAGAGAATTATAAAATTTGGTTACAGTATAAACAGTAGCTTGTTGAATAGGGTTAATTCAGTTAGAGATTAGGGTATTGTTGTGTGTTGTATTTGATTCAAAGATGCTATTTAGTGAACATTTTTCCTATATTGTGAGGGAGGCATTTATTTTTAGAGTTTGCTCTGAATTTAGGAAATAGACATCTTTTAATTCTTTGTTCATGGCTTACGTATTTTGAACTATGCTTCGGTTATTTGGAATCCCCAATATAATGTGTACATTAATAGCCTTGAAAGGATTCAGATCAAATTCCTTAGATATGTTGCTTATAAACTTCGTCTGGATATGCAGAGTACTGATCTTATTTGTGAAGACTTTCGCATGCTGCCTCAGGAGCAGCGACGAAGTTTTGCAGATCGCCGTTATCTGCACAGCATTTGTAATGGTGCAGTGGACTCGACAGTTATTTTGCGTATGCTGAATATTTCGGTGCCTTCTGTGTATAACACTAGGTCTCATAATTTGTTTTATGTACCTGTACATTTCTAATGCGTATGCAAACTCCCCAGTTTTAGAAGTATTACGTCCTAGAATTCATTAAGCAGGCTAAACTAATCCATCACTTGAAGTTTTAAAGTGCTTTTCCAATAAATTCTTTCTTTTCCTTTCCTATCTTGATAGATTACTTCTTACATAATATTATAATCATAAATTAGGTGTTAATTTGGAATAAAATATAGGTATTAATTTTACATTTTAATAGCTTCTGTTTTGCGGTGTGGTTTATTCTACACTATGTTAATTTCATTATTGAGTAAATCGTAAGCACTGTTTTGTGCTTCGGTACATAAATAAATAAACAAAATGAAATAAATATTTGTAAATAAAGTGGATATAGTTGAACTTTTTGGAGTTCATTTAATAATGATTGCAATCAAAACAACTATGATATCATGATGTGATTACTGTAATTAATCTTGCAGTTCGTGTCTTAAGTTGATGTATAGGTACTTGTGAGGAAGTTTACTGGTCTCCAATGCTTACATTTGTAAGTCTGAATTGTATGAATTGCTTCTTATCTTTAATATGCAAGCTATTGTTGAAGTCATGTATTTATTCTATTTTTTAAAGATCTGTAGAATCTACTGTAAGTATCAAATTTTTATATCGATTTCTATACCCATGGGCATTTAATATCAGTTCTTCGTCTCCAACGATTCGGCTCTCTGGTTATCATATCTGGTCTATGAATACCCCCAGCCTCCAATCGATATTGTGTGAGGGAAAACGTCCCGTTTGCCACTCCGATCACGTTCACCTACTACACCGTTGGTAATACCTGTTAGGAATGCCGGACACCATCCGACGAGTTTGCTTAGGACAGAAGATCACGACGAGTTAACGTTACAGTGCTAATCTTGTGAAAGCGGCGAAAATAATCTGATAACGATGGAAAATGCTGCGAGCTATAGGCGATAATAGAACATGATGCTTAGTGTTCGTTGTTAGCGTGGTTATTATATCTAATAACTGTGATGTTGACGGTTTTATTAATAATAGAGGGAAAATTGAATAGGCTGGATGTAAATGAGGCCATCTGTTCAAAAATAAATTACACAGGACAGACAGAAAACTGAATTTCAGTTGAAAAGTAGCAACGTTTAGTACATATCGCTTGCTATGAAACGACAGTCCCAAATGTGCCAATATTTTGTATTTGTCTTGCAACAAGAATCTACCAATGTTGATGACCAACAAAGCAGGAAGCTTTTCATTATATTTAAAGAGAGAAGCACCTGGTGAGAATGACTGAGAAAAGACCAGCAAAACTAGCGTCGGAGGCAAAAGTACAAGGAAAGAAAAGAAGACAACAGAAGACATAGAATATGACAGTGGAGAAAGTGTTGAAAAAGAGCACTCTTTCTTGAGAAGAAGCTAGAAGCATAGAAAAGGACAGGACTAAGTGGAAGAAAATAGTGTGAAGGACAATAAACGAGTGAGAGACAACACTGCATATCTTTACACCCAATGGGTAAAAAAAGGAAACTGATTACATAATGCTTATTTTCTAAGCTGAAATTGCTGATCTAAAGTCAGTATTATATTTGAAAATACTCATTTTCGAACTGTACACCCTCAGTGGCAACTGCCAACCGCTCATTAACAATAATTACCGTCAGTTAGATCAATATGTTAGTTGAATTGCGGAATTTCCCGAAACTGAAACATATTTCCGTTTCCCGGTACTCGTGCACCTAATTATTTAACAGGACATCCAGGAACGCTCCCGTTTCGAGACGAATTCCAAGCTGCAAGTGCGCGCTAACATTTCACATCAACGCAGCGGCGACAAAGGCGCGTCCCTTGCAACATCGTTCACCTTTCATTTCGCAATGAGCTCATCTCCATCGGAGCGTGTGCATTCCCCGTAATTGCTAAGTTCACGGCGATTCTACGAAAGGTCGCGCGTCTCTTCGGATTTCGCCTGTTGCTACAGCCCCGGGGGTCATCAATCATTTGGGGGAAGATTGCGATTTGGGAATTTTCATGGGAAACGGGAGGGACGTCGTTCCGGGCCGATTGATTGATTTCCTTGCGCTTGTTTGCAATAGTGTTGTCAAGAATTTGTGGTTCAGCGTGGAAAAAGGTCCGGCACCAGCAAATTTGCTAAAAATTACGATTTTGACGTTTAATTTTTTAGATGCCTGTGAGGGAATTACTTCCAATTTAATGAAATCGTGCTGACAATGTGCTTTCCTTGGGAAATTTTAATTTGCATTAATGCCCCATGACTTCATTCACAATTGTTTGCCACATCTATTTCTATCCGAACTCCATGGCTGTCAAGCCTGTACTCGTTTAACACTACGTCTCTACAAGTTTGTTCACTCCTCGCTGCCTCTATTGTGATGTAGCAATCCATTTCTGTTAATTTGCTCATCCCTTGATGTGTTTTTGTAAGGTAATATTAAACAGAACTAAAGACAGATGATCTCCATGCCTAGATCACTTTTACTGACCTGGTACGTCTCCCTTTTCCATACATATAGCTGGTTAATTATTTGTGTACATCTAAAATCGTCTTATCTACAAAATTGTAAACATAGTAAAATTTATGGGCAAGTGTATTTCACAATTTTCATCCAGAACTTTATTTTTAACTTGAAATGCTGATTAGCTGTTCTAAGCTACACATTTGATTTATTAAGCTACACTTGCCTGTAATTTAATGCATTTTCGAACAAAAAGCAGTTGGACACAAGAAAAAATAAGAATAAATAAAAAAAGGCTAAAGCAAGCATTATCAAGCAGGGTTGCCAGAGACGGTAGATAAATGACAAGCATCAGTCAAAAATGTAACATACATATGAATGTTTAAAAAAGTGGAAGCTGATAATTTGACAGTATTTTCTTTCTGTTGAGTTATTTGAAGAGTATAATTTATGTATGCAACCTGATTCTGCTGAAGATTTGAAAATTGTTCCATAAATACAGTAGAACGTATGCCATTAAACTCAAATTTGGGAATCCCGCAGGGTTCTACGCGGACACAACTTTTTTATCGTGTGAACCAGTTGCACCATCTCTTTACCAACAGTTATAGCTATGGCGATGGTTGTGTACTATTTTTTATCCAGTTGGCAATCACCACTAGCACATAAAATAAACGCCTGAAGCGTCGTGCCCTTCAAAACACAGCAAGCACGTGTCCATTCCCACACATTCACATAATTATTGAAATCACATGCGATCACGTGCCATTGCTAGCGCACTTGCCCCGTGGAATGTCGATATACCGTTTTTATCGATAAAAACAGCAACACAGCCTGCAGTACGTAGTGTGCAAATGTCTGTTTGTGTATGTGGAAGTGCTGCTATGCATTTACCGTCTGTTATTGGCAAACTTGTCCTCGCCAGATGGACGGTTACCGATGGGTCACGTTTCGATACCTGGTGGAACAAAGGGACGTCCATGGAGGGTGGATTTTGGATGATTACATAATAATTTGCTAGTTATTTTCATCTCTGAAATCGTAACTCCTCTCTACCACTTTTGGATTAGGGTGTAAATTGCTACACTTTAGTATCCAGGAAAACTGTACTTTTTTCTGTCTTTGGCCATGTATTGTACTTCTTTCAAATTACCTATTGTCTATTCTTTCCAATAATTTTTGCGTTGTTCCACCCCATGTTTCCTATTTCTCTCATCGTATTTTTTTTTCAAATTTGTCTTCTTTCTAACTAGTCCAACAAACTCGAAATCAACTCCCATTTTTTTCGTCGATTTCATCATTCGCCTAACCAGTTAGCGCCATCAACATCTTCTAGAACGCACATGTTATCTCCTAACGGTCACTACGACGGTACCGGTGGCTGCTGGACGTGATCACCTTGCATCCAAGGCTACTCGATACCCAGGTCACCTCATCAGTACAGTATCTCGCAGATGCATTGATCTTGCGACCGTACGAATGGAGATACAAGCTTATGCGACGATATCGCCTTTCTAAACGCGGTAGGAGCCTATCTCGCTAATCGGTGATCGATTAATTATTAGATGGTAATCTTGGGAAACGAGAGGAGAATGGGACTGAAAATGTGATTTGTGCGAGACGAAAGATTCGAAAAGGATGATAAAATTTGTTCGTTTCTTGCTAAATTAAGACAGAAAATACTGCAGTGTACTTTCATCGCCGTTGTATCTTTTTTTTCTTCCGAGTAACTGTAGAGTTGCTAACGTTCGTTCAAATTTAATGAAATMATACAACAACTACCAATGCAAATCGATCAAGTTGATCAGTTACCTCAGGTTTTAATGGTCATATTTTATTTTATTAAAAAAATACAGACAGATTTCTCCCAACTTCGTAAAGCTATAATCAGCACTAAACAATAAAGATAAACTAGTTCTGAGTCAAATGAATCAAAGAAAACAGGCTTAATTTCGAACAAAAAGCAACTTTTATCCTATCAACAAAAGCGCAATATTATTGTATTAATCTATTAATGGGACAATAAAATTTAATTCTAAAAAACTGCACATTTTGATTGATATGGTTTTATACCGTTTCTCTACAATAAATGATAGAGAACCTACAGAAAAATATCAGAGCAATGGGGACCCAACAAATACAATAATAACGTTTGATGAGATTTTGACAGTAGCAAAAAACGGGTTTAAAGCAAGCTTGAATGAACTATATCTTAAAAAGAACTTGATCCAAATTTTGCAGATGTTTGAAAGAAACCTAGAAATAATGGAACAGTTTTCAGTTTTAATGCTTCTGTATTACAATCGGAGACCATCAGGTTTCAAGGTGAAAAAACAACAAAGGGGTAAGCCTTTGCTCTTTCGCAGTTTTCGGTGGAAATTATTTTTGGCTCAAAATCGGCATACTGATGTATTTTGAGCTGCAGATTCCAAAAATGCGGTCAGAAATGAGCTAGGACGTCCGGAAATTTATTTTTCGGAAAGTGACCCTTCTCCTCTAGGTCACTTTTCAGACGAACCGTTGCAGCTAGAGACCAACTGACACCGCTCCGAAATAACGCAGGTTCACATTAGTAAATGAACATAAAATTAGCGCAATCGGAGACCATCAAGTTTCAAGGTGAAAAAACAACATAGGGGTTAGCCTTTGCTCTTTCGTAGTTTTCGGTGGAAATTATTTTTGGCTCAAAATCGGCGTACTGATGTATTTTGAGCTGCAATTTCCAAAAATGCGGTCAGAAATGAGTTAGGACGTAGAAATAATGGAACAGTTTTCAGTTTTGATGCTTCTGTATTACATCTTGTTCTTTTAAAAACTTTAAAACCTTTTAGAGCTACATCTGCATTGACAGCTCCCTTGAGTTGTCAAAACGTAATCCCCTTGCACTAATTTGACGTTTATACTGCAGAATTCGAAAGGTGTAGGCACAATTCCTTACCGCCATAACCAATTACTACGGGGCGTTTCATAAACCGAAGCAGATATAATTAAGATAGCTGAGTTAATAGCATTATCGTAGACGTAATTCAGCCCGACTGTTCCGGTGTACGCATGATTGAATATAAAATTGCACGCCGGGTCAAAACGGGCGTTGAGTTATTCGCCCCCATTATGCAAACCTGTCATGAAAATTATGCGATTTGAAATGAGGAAATTTGGACTGTGTTGTGTCAGAAATGGGCAGTGAGAGTAGGACTATTTGCCTGTTGATTTTTATGAACGCTGAAAACATTCACCCTTGTATTTTAATCAAAGTTTTTTATTTTCCGGAGATACACAGACTCTACCGTGTAAAATTAACTACTCTGGCAACACGACAAAAATGTTAAGAATTTACCAAGACAAAAATTTACCTTCAACTTCGCTAATTGTTTTGCAAAGCAGCACCTTTATTCAACGGTAGATTGTATGTCAGTTTCACCTTGTTTAATCCAATTAGCCCCTTCATATCAAACGTGTTAAACCGTTGTGTAAACAGACAACACCGTTTGAAAAATCGCCATTTCGTTCATGAATACCCTGCTATGAAAACCAAATCAGATTTAACTTTTAAATATCAATGAATATTAATATCTCCCGGCGTACGCCCGATGCTGTTATCGGAAATAAAGAAAAAATTAGATTGTTGAAGCGGGTAATATGATTTTGATGGTACAATAAAACCACAGGGCCTGTTATAATGATATGTTCATAATCAAATCACGTGGTTGTTTTAACTTTGATATTCAATGCAGGCGCGACTACGAGGGGTATTTATTATGGAGTATTTCCTGTTCCTAATCGAGTCGCTGATAAAAGACAATTAAAATGACTAAGACTGTTATCTTAATAATTTGAACGTGTATGGTGCATCGTTCAATCAAGTTTTTACAACAGCTATCGCATTGATTGCTCCAAATATATCTAAAGGTACACTTCAAGTCTTAATTTTACATCTACTCGATAAGATTTATAATTGACGGGCGTGAATTGGCTTTGAGTAGTATTACGATAATCCAGAAAACTCTCACTTTGTGACTAACATTATTTTGTTGTTTTTCTACCTGTTAAAAACGAGATTATAAAGCTAGTTTATTTTTCGTTTTCTGTTAAATTGGTAACTTCTTTCCTATATTTTCTTTGTATAGTTTCCATTTAGTTAAAATTCAGTTTATTTTTTACTTCACCTTATGATCACGTAGTTCGACTTGCTTTTGCTTATCTGCAATTTATCTTCGTCATTTCTGCATAAACTTTATTTATTAATGACTAGAGGGTCATCTTGTTTTAGACTTCTTTGACTTCAGGAGTTGTTTTTTTAGGTGGGTAGTAGGTTTCTTTCGTTGCATGTCATCTTTTCCTTGTGATCAATATTTTGTAAAATTTACTTATAGCCTTTGTACCCTTCCTTGTTATATTTCTTCCATCTTTTTTGTTTTTTTTTCCTTTCGTTTGACTGTATATTTTCAAATATCTATTACGCTTCCTGTAAACCCATTCTTGATGAATTTCCACTCATTTTCTACCATACTGTTCATTTCCCTCTCATATCTGACCATACTAGCTGATTTGAACTATTATATCATATCTTGCCGGTATCGCTCTGCTTTGTTCAGTTTGCATTATTTTGATGTTAATTGTTTACCATCGCTTTTATGAGTAAATGATCAGAAACTAGGTCTGCTTCTTTGCTGCAAGATTTTTTTTGTTACGTGGATCACATCCTCTCTTCCTAACGTAGCATTAAAATTTCCTGTGGTTACCTTAACATCAAGTCTTAGTAATACAACAATCAAATTCTACATTATTTCATATAATTTTTCTGAGCATTATAATAATTGTAACTTAGCCTATAGTTAAGACTATTTTTTACTGCTATTTTACATATATTTATACCAGAACTACAGTTCGTAAATTGTTTTTATATCCTTTTCAGTTACGCTATACTTACATATTTTCCATTACTTATCCCAAACTTTTAATTGGTTTTTTTAATTGTAACAGCTATTTCGCCATCTTCTTCATTTAGTTCCAACAAACTTACTCCCTCTCTAATTTATTTAATGAAAATTCCAGAATTATCTACCTTTTAGTGCTGAGCAGTAAAGTGTTAATATTACCACCAGTTAAAATAACTTTCTGCATCCCATGTTAGTACAGTTTTGAAATTGTTCCAGGTCTATGTCATTTATGATGATCTATATTTAATTAAGGTTGTTAGTTACTGCTTTGATCTTTACTATAGAATTTGTCCAAAATCTTGCAGTTGATTACAGTTCTCCAGAGAACACTGGCAAAATTATAGGCGGCGTTCAAAATCTTCACCTCTCAAGCGATCAATTTTTCTTGTCCTGTGTTTTATTGAGCCTATGAATCCATAATAATAAAGAACATTATTTCTACTAAGAAAGAACATTATTTCTGCTAAGAAACAAATTGGCGCATCAAATAAGTTGATATGCCTGGTGAATATGACAAATTGATAACTGTGCTTCAGTACCTTCCAGAAAGGGTGATAGATGGATCCCGTTTATTAAGAAAAAAGTTGCATATCCCATGACTAGTGCGAAGGCGATTCAGAGAGATCCAAGGTTTCCTCAGGAGGTCAGTTCCTGCTACCTTTTCTGCAGGATCGTATATAAGCTGTTGATTGAGTATATCAAGTGACTTAAGTTGCCAAACACCATCCATCTTCAATGATGGAAGGAGCACGAAGGAAATCTTCTGTCCACAGATAGCTAGCTAGGCAGCTCTTGCAGATCTCGAGATATCAGATTGATATTTTTACCAAGCTTTATATGTAGCAAACTGTCTGCCTATCTCCGGAGGAATAGAGTCGTAGCCCAAAACAGTTCTTCGACTCTGTCCCATTCAGAACTCCGCCAAAATCGTGGCTCGCTTCACCAGGTAACCCGCTTCACCTGCTGCCTCCCGCCGAAGTCCGCTGAGAGAGAGTGTCATTGAGAAAACGCGACGAGGTGAACGTCGTCAAGTGGCACACGGGGCACTCAGTCTCACCGCGCCTTCAAAACGGTTAACAGTCGCACCGTTACCCGACAGATGCGCCATGGAGAAGGTATCTCCTCCGCCTCTGCCGCCGAAGACGCGCCGGCCCCCACCACAGCCAACGGTACTCGAGGAATACTCCAGGTACCCGCAGAGCCACGTGGTGAAGATCAGGATTGACCCGAGCGCGGAGAACGGTATAACCATCAACGTGAATAACATGATCCAGAAGGAGGAGGGTCCCTTCTTCTACTTCGGGAACTTCATAGGTAGTGGGCAGGTGAGTCCCAGCGATACCCTGGATTCTGGCACCTGCAGCGACCTGGATGGCACTCCTCCACCGTTGCCGAAGAAGAAGAACTCGGCGGTGAGTGTCACGGTGATTGGGGCCCAGCACAAAAGGGCCAGCAGTCTGACGAGCAGCGCAGATAGCGACGATAACGAGAGCAGTATCAGCTATGACTCCTTGAACGGTGGGGAACTTAATAATGAAGTCACAAACATGACGATATCTAAGGAGACGAGTCCGGTGGGCAGCTTCCTCCCTCAAGGGTTGCTTCAGGACATCAGGCAAAGAAACGTCAAGCTGACTGAGGTGAAGGATGTCGAGAGAGAGGACAAGGAAGTGGTCACTAGCAGTCTGAGCTACGAAACGGACTGCTACTACAATTTTCACCTGAACGAAAACGTGGAGGAACAGCAAGAGGTCACGGAGGAAGAAGACAAGGATGAGACTTTTGCCGGTTATAAAGACTTGTTGAGTGATGGTTCTTCCACGATCAGAAGTGCTAAAGGTACTGTGCGAGGTGTCAAAAACCGAGTTAGGGCTGGGATTGCCACGTTTCTTCAAATCAACTCGACCACTAAGGTATGAATTGACCTTTACTTTCTCGATACTCTTTTCCTGGGACCGAGAGATTTATAAAACCTATCATGTCACCTAAACTAAGTTGGGATTTGATCGATTTAAGTATGGGTACTTACGTAAATAACGAAACCACGTCAAAACTAACTAAATCTTTTATAACGTCAATAAAGTCTAAAGAATTCTTGATAAAACTACTGGTTTTGCCCACATACTCCTTTAAATTGTTAGGACAAATTTTGCTAATTTGTAACAAGGACTATCAACAGTGTTGACTAAAGGTCTTAAGGAACATTATTTTAATGGATTTTGGGCAATCCGTACAGTTTAGGTACCTTGCAGTCAGTAACAGTTAAAAAAGCTTTTGCTCGGTTGAGAGATTTGAAGTTTTAAACCTGTATCTTCTCTAGTAACTATGACAGTTATCACATAAAAAAATTATATACTGCTTACAATAGAAAACTGAATAATTCATTGGCTAACAATAATTTAAAAACTGAGGCTTGACTAGTAAACCTAAGGGGGTGCCAAGTGAGTACAATTTTCCTGTTATGCAATTCGGAAAATTGTTAAGAATGTTTCCACTCTAACCGAGAGAGAGCTCCGGACTGCCATCAAATTTTCCTAAAATGCATCCACTTTCATACTCTCTGGCTTTTTCCAGCCCGAATTCAGTATGTGAAAGTACCAATCATGATCAACAAGTGCACAGCTCTCATGTTTTGTGTACGTATGACGAAATCGCCTTACACAATAGCACTTGCAAGATTACATCGTTTATCTGATTGCACTTATGGTTTTTAATGCGTTGCTTGTACATGAAATACTAATTGCAGTAATAAATCATCGAGTTTTTGCCGTCCTCAAACGTGGAAGGATCTTGCATTAAAAATGGGTACGATTAGAATGTTAAGTTAACTGGTTTATTATATAGTTGATAACAATGTATGATAGGGACTGTATTTGCTGATAAAAGGTAGTAAAGTGCATGCTTTAGAACAGCAACGTAATCATACTCAACAAACAATAATTATTTAGTTCTGAATCACACAAGAATATTATTATAGAAATGCTTAATTTTTGGTAGTAGTCGTGGTAAATTTATTCAATATTTGAAACAGTAATAATAAAGTTATTTTTTCAATTTATTTTTAMGTTAATGTAAAAAAGATACACTTTTCTTTCAATATATAGCTAATCAATAGGCTTCATTTAGCTTTTAACTAAGCATTCGTTATTTATTACAGTCAAGGAACCAATCATTGCTTGTCATTGAGAAATTTTAAGGATTGTTTTTTGAAGAGTATGATCAGGTGTACTGAAGTTTAGTATTTCAGTTTTTAATGGAATGTTCGTGCAAATATTGTGTACACATTTCTTATCAGATACCCCTGTATTACTTTCAATGGTTTTTTGATAGCTTCTTATCATAGAAGAAAGTTTCCGAAGTCTTTCTTATTAAAATGTATCTTTCACATTAATTTCGAAGGACACTAAATACATTTATAAACTTTTCTTTAAATGTTCTTTCCATTTTGTATACGAATATTTCAGACTAAAAAAATCGTTTAGCATTTTATAGTTTGATACCAAAATAGTGCTCTTGTTTCTTATAATTTATTCATATTTACCGATAAAATGACATTTGCTATTCTTTTTCTAGCCAAATGTATACTACAAGTAAAAAGTGCAAAAGTTGGCCCTCATATAGTGTTCTTACTGGCTGGCCCTTTTCGTTTCAAAAAATCATTTTAAAGTAATTAAATCCATAAAATATTATTATTTCCGATGATGCAAATGACTCGCAGTATCAATCTTCAGATACAATATTAGCACAGCCGAAATTATCGGAATAATTCCTGCGTCCTTGGAGTTCCTCTCGCTTGATCGGCAGAACTTTGACAGCTCCAGGCAGTAATGGTCTGGCATTATCGGAGAACCGGTTAGAAAACTGCTGAAAGTTGGTCTCCGGGTTTATTTCATCAGGTTTTCTTACGCCAAATCGATCCTGATATCGGACGTGAATCGCAAGTGCTAACACCGGGGATATTCCATTGTTGGCGCTCAAGAATGGGAAGGCGTCAAACATATGGCGAGGTTTAATGGATAACGTGATTCGAGATCGGGGCTGATGAGTTAAGTTGTGCGTTTGCAATTAGAATATTGCTGTTTATGTGCTATATACCACACAATCATTTTTAAAAGACGTATATCGCATATGCCTCATGATATTTTCAAAATCTAATCAAATCATCTGCTCAAATTAAATTCAAAGGTTGTTTTGGTAATTTGGTACAATTTTAGGTTTTATCAGCCTTTTTCTATTTTATTTCTWTTATTATTTTATCTAAAATACGTCCGTTTTAATATGCGTGCAATTATTTTCTAACATTTCTACCCTCTAAAGCGTCACATATTTACATCATTTTTTCAACAATTCTATGAGACACAGCTTAGATTCTGGTCTTTTATGTACTCCATGCTTTGTTTCTATATCTACTACACTTACTGTTAATAATCTTGCCCAGTTTTACCTCCTTCTTGATGCTGGTATACATTCTTTCATCCACGAATGTCTGGATGGATTAACGGGAGGATATTTTCTTCACCTCAATCTTGGAATCGAGCCTAAATATGAATACATTTAAGCATCTTTGTTCCTTTGGATGCTTTCAAACGCGTTCAGTTCCTTGTTGTTAGATATTTATTTAAGTGGTTTTAAGCTTTTACAAGTTATGGGGTGAGTTGTGGCTTTAATATGTTGGACGACACTTGACCTATCAAACCTCAAACCTGAAATGAGCTAAATGCTCTTTAAATCTAACCCCTATGCAAGGCCTGGCCATCGCTAGATTTTCAAGGAATTTGAGCGCTACATCTATAGGTACACTAGGGAATAGCGATGTTACATCGGAAGAAACCAGTAACATAWGTTCTTAATATAATATGGAATACAGAATTCTTAACCGAAAAATCATTTCTGGTGAGCAGAATATTCTACTGTTAATCCCACCGGACATTCAAGAAGTCCTTTACTCTGCTGGAGGGTTAGGGCTTAGAGGCTTTTTTATCATAGTTTGATTACAATAGAAAAATCACACCCAGCTTTTATTTTGTTTATAATGAATAAACGAGTATGTTCATTTCCAGCCAATAACACAGGTTCTTTTCATGTGCTCTTTCATAACTCTGCTTACGCGTACAGCTTTCATTTTATCTACCATTAGCAACACAGTAAACAATAAAAATAACATACTAGTTGTTTTCTTGACAGGCGGCATTTACAAAATAACTGACTGTTGCTGTGTAATAAGCACATTCCTTTGGTTGCATCACATCAGTCTTACACGTCTTCCTTTCGTGAGAATTTACATGCACGGCATTTTAAGTATTAATAGTCCTCCTGTAACAGCAAAATCAAATCGTAATATGCTTCGGTACGGTATCAATTCTCAACTGTGAATACGGAAGCAGTTCGTGAACTAATTGATTTGATTCACTACGAGATGACGTCGGTTCCTACACATGCTACAGTTGTATCCCCCAACCCAATAAACCGTTCAGTTTTACGCACTGTTCGATTACTTAATTGCTTGATATTTACCCCCCGGGGCTGAACAATGCTTAGTGTAATGGCCCGTAACACGTAATTTTGTGCGTACTCTATAGCCTACCTTCGCAAATAAATTACAGGTGCGACTGTCGAGGAGAAAGCGGGTCAAATGAACTAAGTAATGTCTTTCACGGTGGACTTACGAATGTTAACGAACTTTGCGAGGCAGGCAGATAAGGAACGGAAGCATGCTGTTGTTGCTTTTCTTTTACTACCCTTCCTCTTGTTATGTCCATCTCTTCTATTTTTATTACTGTACCCTCTTATAGTTTTATTTCCAATGCTCCTTGGTGGTCTCCTCTGTTTATTTGCGTACGTATTTCTAATATCTTTGTTTTTTTTTCAAACAACCCCTAGTTACAAGATTAGATAATATAGAAGGAACACGCTGTCATCACATTTAGAAGTCTTAAAGTATGTATGTATTAAATTTAGATGTATGTGTCTATGCTAACAATGGACCTGG
Source organism: Rhyzopertha dominica (assembly GCA_025024175.1). Classification (NCBI taxonomy): domain Eukaryota; kingdom Metazoa; phylum Arthropoda; class Insecta; order Coleoptera; family Bostrichidae; genus Rhyzopertha; species Rhyzopertha dominica. Next base: position 52,795,084 of record QCXZ01000041.1, read on the forward strand.
TGGTGGTCAAACGGATGTTAACACTACTTAAGTTCTGTTATTTCATCTCTCACGTGTTTATTCATCGGTATTACCCTTACATTTAGTAGGTTTAGTACTTCTTCTTCCAATGGCAAAGTACTGAAGGCTTCTAAAAGGTTCTGTAAGCTATTATTAAATCATGTGAAACTACCCAGTCCTTTTATCCCATCAAGGGACTAAAATTCCTCCCTCCTTTTTCGCGCTACCGTACATTTTATCGGGACGTGACCAAACACACAGATCAAAATCTCCTCAATTAACACACGTGCGCGGCACATTCTTTTGCACCTCGTTTTCTCAAACAGCCCGTCCACCTAATTGGCTTCGTGATGAGGCTGGGAAAGTAAAGGAGCCCAAAACCGTGCCGTCCGAACGCGGTAATTATGTCCGACTGTGGCCGTGCATCATTTGTGAAAGGACCGGTCATTTTTGGAGCGTATGGAAATCCATTTTGACGTGGACACCGTGCAGCATAATAATAAAAGGCCGTGGAAATGTGTCAGGGATCGGTAAATATGACGGGGATGAAAGTTGTGTGCGAAGGTTGGTGTTTTTTTTCGTGCTGGGACAAAAATTTTGCGTGTGATTTATGTGTGCAGCTTGACCTTTGCGATAATTTGCTTCTTTTGCTGTGACCTGCGGGCGTTTTGCCGTCTCGGTTTCGTAATATGTACTTGATATGTTTCGTGCGTGATTCTTTTTGGGTCAAAACGCACGATTTACGTTTGTGTCTTACGCTTCCACTTCTTGATCGTCTGTTGGTGTGTCTCGGAAATTTTTCAAGGAAGACTTCTTCCTCTACCTTTGTACTTATCATGTAATTGTTTATGAAACACAAAAAAATCCCAAGCTAGATGTTTATGATTTAATTATACTGTAAAAACTGCGTTGATAAATCTGAGGCATAAAACATGTCAGTCAAGTACACAAGTGCATTGTTTTCTACTAATGACAGTTCTTTATAGCTACTTACCATTATACAAGGTGTTTCACGAGTGATAATAAGCCTAACGGAATTGCAAATTCAATCAATATTACCTATATTTTCAAAGCCAATATGCTCATTTTATTTACGGCATTGTTTAAAAAAATAATTTTTTTGTGTTATACAGAGAGTAAATAAAGAATAATATTTTCTCGGAAAGATCGCTGTCTCTTGAAAACGCTGACAAAAAGTCTGACGTTTCGATTACACCTGTAATCTTTGTCAAAGACGAAGAACCTCAAAATTTGCCTGACACAAGTTCAAACAAAATTTTGAAAGTAAATATAAAAATCACCAAGGAAGCGAGACGTCATAGAAACAGCGTGCCAACCTGATAAAAAAGAACGTGACGACGAAAAAGGAACTACCTACCTACTAGATATACCTGATAAAAGATAACTACAAAATGTCACCTAACTCATAATTTCGATAATCCCTATTAAAATTATTAGTATTCCTACAAATTTCTATAGCTTCTTTTATTAGACGTTTGTGATAATATTTTTCTCTATGTAAAATTTTTGTTTTACCAAAGTCAATCATGTGTTTAGTCAAATATGAGTGTTCAGCTACGGAAGATTTATCTATCTCTTGCAACAACAACAACAAAAAATTTTTAAAGAATCATTTTTCAGTGAATTATTTAACTGGCGTTTTTCTTATTTACTTATTTACAGATAGGGAAAATTGTTCATTGAGTACCTTATCGCTAGAAAAGGTTTAAATGAGACTTTCTCCTTACGTTTCATAGGAAATCACCCCCTATACTTTTTCACACTTATTTATTTACACCCCGTATTATAACGTCTGCTTAGTGTAATTATTTCCCAATAAAAAACAACCGTCTTAGTCTTCAGTGCGACGAAAACTATAAAAAATGTTCCAGACAAACTCATCAAAATTTGACGCATGCCTTTTACGCCCTAAATCGATGATGCTCTCTCCCAACCTCATACTTATGTTCGCACCAACAAAAACATTTCATTTTCAGCCGTGGTAGAAGAGTCTTTTTCTCGACGCGCAATCCTCCATCTCCAGGTCGTGATTTATCACATCCCGACGTCCTCGGAGACATTCTCTTTATTACCGGCGGTGCTTCTTGAGCAGAATGCAAAGCATAACGCAATTTCACGGCCCGTTCGTCCTCGCAAAATGCGTTTTACAAGGTCTGCTGGTTCCGGCATTTAAAAACCAACATCGCGGATGGTCTATCAGGAATGCTAATTGCTCGATTTGATACGCTCATGTTGATGATGGTGCTGACACGGTTTCGATGAGTTTCACTGACTTTCGTTGAAAAATTCTTCCGATAAGTATTTTTTTTTATATTAAACGACCAACAGTGACGACTGTCGAGTACTAAAGGGCTCTTTTACTGTCCTGGTAGATTAGAAGCTTCACTCAATCACCATTACTGTCAATATCACTGTCACTATCATTATCTATATTAGAGTCATCTGGTCCACTGCATCAGGTTTCAACAATATCACCCTCATAACATAACAAGCGAACAAAAATAAAAAATTATACAACGAATGTCACGTGTACTGATCTGCAGAATCACCTCAAAACAGTGTCAGATGAGAATCCGAAACAATTTCACCGAAGTATCAATGTCAAAAGCCATACGCCCTCAAAGAACTCCATTAGCCATATCTCATTCACCTCGTCTGGAAGAATATCGCATTACAGGCTTCATCAATCCCTTAAAGCAGCGAGGGCTTCGCTTCTGCCCTACAAAACCCACACCTAACCCCGATAATCTCGTATCAATTAGGAGAACACGCAAGATCGCGGCAACCCCCATGAATATAACGAAATTATACGGACGGAATACCGAATTCTGCCCATAGAGAGCGAGAGGAATTAATTCAGATTAAGGAAGTGGCGATTAATTCTATTGCGACAGGTCGCTACGTGGAATTGTTCCGGAGATAAATCGTGGGGACTTTGGAGACAAACGATGTGCTCACGCGAATTGATGGGCGAAGCCGCAATTGGCAGGTTTTCAATAACTTGAGAGTGCTCTGAGTGTTGTCGTTTACGGTATAGATGTGTGGCCTCGGTGAGAAGCCTTTTGAGAGTTGACGTTCTGGAATGGTAAGGTACCGATTTATGCAAAAGCTAGTTATTTAATATATTGGGTTGCTGCATTGTTGCCTAACAAGATAAATAGAACGTCTTGCAAAACGAGGTTCTAAGGGAAACAAACGCTGCTTATCAGCTATTGGAGAAAAAGAACACCAAATATTTTTACAGATCTATTTCTAAACTGTTGTCTACCATTATATTCCATGAGGATGATGCAATTATCACAGCTCCTAATGATATAGCCGAAAAAGAGCTTAAAAAATTCTTCAGTACGAACTGCTAGCCTAGAAATATAAACATGACTTCTCAACTGACACTGTGAGAAAAATGGTCCTAATACTTCACCTGGTTGCGATCGACTACTTCCCGAATTTTATAAAAGGTCTGTCAGTGCAGTTGCACCTCTTCTGTGTAACAATAATGTAGATACCCAAGTAGTTCAAGGAGACAATTGTTAGCCATCAACTATATACCCATAAGTGTTAAATCAGTAGCTTGCAGATGAATGGAAACAATGATTGTTAACCAAATACTACCATTTTTAATGAATAACAAAATTATTCAAAAAAAGCAACATGAATTTGTTCCTAGAAGATCTACTGCAACCAATTTTTTAACCCAATTTCTCCATCATCTCCAAAATGTAACCTAGATAATCTATAGTCGTATTTCAGCACTCGTTCCACCACATCTAAGGCTTCATTCAAGCATATTTTAAAGAATGTAGGTCTATGGAACATACAGTTTCATGCGTTCATTTTTATTTCCGATTAGTGTAGAACAAACCAACGTGTCTGACACTTCCTCATGCTGCTGCTATTGCTCTTCTAACATCTCCAATCGTCGTACACGTGAGCGATTCAATTTATGCTCGAAACAAAAGCATTCAACTGCTCGTCTCGATGCATTTCCATACTGCAGCGGAAGTCAGACATCGTCTACCTGTTCAGAGTACAAAATCGTTCTTCTCTCTCTCTCTTTCTCTCCGGAGATCCGCTAGTTTAACCGCTAGGCATGGAATTAAACCAGCTGACACGGGTTCTGTTATTAACGACAAGAATTCGATTCGGCCGCTGGGGCAGTTGGAGAACGCAAGCGGTTTATAACTGGACGGTTTCTGGTTCATAAAAGGATGTATTTTTTAGGAGACAGACGGTAATTTCTGGAAGTAGACGCTAGCTGTAACGTCTTGGTATTGAGTAAACATGATTCGGATTCAGATTCAAAATCCCTTCTCAAACGAAGGTCAGAAAAACTAGAAGGCATACGTGACTAATTCTAAACTAAACCAGTTTTGCCAGTACATCAAGTAGTAAGGGAGGTGTATTCAAGTTTTATTTGGGTCTAAAAATCTAAATTAATCTACGTAACAGTATAATCTGGTAAACGAGACTAACTTGTGAGGTTGATTCAGCTATGTATTCAGAACAGATGTTAGTTTGTGCATGTAGGTTTCAATTACGAGTACTACAGTGTGGCTTCCGGCCTAGCTCAGGGTTCACATCTAGGTCCTTTGCTGTACATTATATGTATTAATAATCTAGGATCATATTTTCGTAATTGTAATTTCCTTTTATACCTTGATGATTTAAGAACAGGGTAGTCTCATTTTGAATTGGACCAAATGTCATTGTATAGCCTTTGCAAGAAGTAAATCACCTAGTGATAGCTTGGATAACTATCACCTTCCATGTAGAGAGAGAAGATACCTCTATGCCATATTGCAGATATTGCAAAATATGTATAAAACGTCAATTTATGGAAATATGAATACACATGATTAATGCTATTTTTACTACTTAATTTAATGCAAATGAGATTAGTTTTTTGTTTACTGTGTTTGTTCTTCCCCTTTTTACATGCTGTACCAATAGAATACATCTATTTTTCACTAAATTAAATTAAATTCGTGCATGTTTATGTCTAAATTAAAGGGCTGCCTCGTTAATAAAGAGATAAAGTTGATTTTTTTGCAAAAAGAGTTGTTCAGCATTATGAACAATACAGTAAGTGTATTCAACACTTTAAGTGAGAGGGAGTTAGAAGAACCACCATCTATAGAATAATAAAAAGGTACGAAGAAAATTCTAGGACGTCCAAGGACCCAAAGAACCCCGAGGAATATAAAACCGGTCAAATAGTGTTTACGAAAACACCATCGACTTCTGTGAGAAATGCAGCTACAAAGTTGGATCTGGACAAATCAACAGTATCTCGGATTAAATTAAAGGATCTGGAAATGAAGGCAATGTCAAAATTATCAGCGCCAAAATACTTCAAAGACCAAGAAATACGTGCCAAAAGGGGATGTCGAAAAGTGTATGAGAAAACGCTACGAAAAATTGTTCTTTAAATAAAGGAAAATAAAAAGTAATTTGGTCTCTTTACGTAGGAGACAGCCCCCCTTAAGTACAAATACTGTTCTGTGCTTATTGTCTGTTCGTTTTCGTCTAAAGCAACAATAAATAAATAAATACACAAATCAACGCCAAGTAACGTCAGCAACTTCAATACACGACGAAAAGATCGAATCTCGAAATAAAGCCACCTCTTCCACTCATTTCTGGTTCCAATTACGTCCGTCACACCTCAAATGAAACCCATTCTATTAGAAAGATGTAAATCTATACCGCTGGGAGGACTTTCCCTTTCAAATTCACAGCTCCTAACCGGCTCATTAGTAATTGTAATTGCCGCAATTGCAATTCTAAACCGTCTCCTTGCACAACCGTTTAAATGGAATCTTCACCCACGTGGTGCTGAAAAAATTTACATGTCGTTCGCCACACTTTCGAGTCGTTTTTTTTTCGGGATGAATGTGCGGCGTATAGTTCAAGGAGTTTTCGGGTGAACGTACAGCGGTTTTCACCCGGACCGGGGCAAAAACGAGATTAATTGTGTTTTCTAAATCGACCGTCGATATTGTGGCTTACGTAATGATAAATGGAGTGCTGAATTTCCGATATGTGAGGTGGAGAACGTGCTGTATGCCAGCAAAATTTGAAAGGCAGCTTATTAGTAGCCATAATCGCTTTATTTAATATACTGGGCACTTAATTTTTCTACAACCTTAACAGAAAGTAGCATTTCTAGGCGTCCAGCCCTCTGGCTTATTGATAACATTAGAAACATGATGCGAGCCAATGATAAATACTCTCAGGAGGATCCAATCGTTGCTAATTAAATCAGTTATAAACAATTTAAAAAAATAAATACTGCAGTAGTGAGAGGAAAAAAGGTGAAGTATTATTTTCAAAAACAACGTTAATGATTTCTAGAGGCAATAATTTATGAAGGCTAATACAAAGTAGAAAATTAACAATACAGAAAAAAACGAAATAGTATTATATTTCGTCACTAATCTAGAGCACATTTCAAGAATTACATCACTGACAAGGGTCCTTTGGATAATTCCAATATCTATTTCAGGTACGTTTTGATAAATGCTGCTCGTTTTGTGCTTCCCAGCCATTATCATAAATCTTTCTACTTGATTCTTCGATAGGTCATGCTTGCGAAAGATTTGGGGGTTGTCTTGTTTTGGTACAAAAGGTATGCGATTTGTAGGCAACAATTCCCTTGTTCTTCGGGCATAATGACATATCCAACATAGCGGCGTGAAACACCAGCTTATAAATCGCACACCGTACTAATATTTTGTCGGCGAATTTTACTCTACATTTAAATCTAACATTATCCGGATATATCTATCATCTGTTTAAAAAAAACATCATTTCCTTTCGCCCAAAGTAAAATACTTCTCGTCGTCCATAACAATCACTTTGTTGTCTGCAATGTGAACTGTCCGTAGCGTTCGACAACATCGTGGTATTCTTAGTAACTGGGAATTCGTTTATTTAAAATATTTTTGTCTTTTACGATATTTCAAACGATTTCTAGCAATCATATGGGAAACTTGAAATCGCCGACCTAATTTTCTCGCTGAAGTTCCAACTCTGTTTTTGCACTTTCTATGGGTAAAACTCTTGGACGACCACGTTTTCGTAGGTTTATCCAAGGACCTGACCTGACCTACAAAACAACAATTACGTGTAGTTCTATTCAAACGCGGTAGAGTGTTATATCTAAAATTTTAAAGTCCAACGGCGTCGATAAAATTAACATATTACGTGTTATATCTTGAATAAAAACTAATGCTTCTGGTATTGATTAAATGAACATAAAAATGGAACAATTTAGTAAATTTTTGTTTCTCTAAACTCCTGAAAAACCGCTGTAGTAGTACCTTTGTCAAAGATTGGTACCTAAACCGTCTCACCTGAATTATTTGAGGCCAGTTAGTTTACTACCAACCTTATCTAAAGTGTTGGAATTATCGTCTTATATGGCCAAAGGGAAAGCATACGATTTTTACATTGCTTGATTATTCAAAGACTATTGACATGCTTTTCCTTGATACCCTATTATGTATATTACATTATATTGGTTTTAATTAGATATTTAAAAGATGAAACATCATATTGCAAGTACACACAAGTCTTAGGAGAAATTAAATTTAATAAACAAGTTGGTACTTATTTATATTGGTTCATTTTATACACCCTACTATATACAATTTGTGTGTGGACATCACACTACAGTGGATCTAAGCAGCAATCACTATAGCAATCTAGATTATCCTATAATAGCATTACAACCTAACAATTAAATCTAAACAACCAATCAGCATGTTAACCAATGACAAGCACGAGCTTTGTCCAGTCTATAATATATAATATAGTTCTTATACTAAGTGTCTTTCACATTCTAATAAGCAGATATACACTTTTAATAAAGCCTGAGGTCGATATATTTTATAACAGTACATCATTTTGTTCCTGTAAGGTATAAAGTCATATATATCTGGCATGAAAAATATAGTTTTTGCGCTTGGCCATAAGTTAGATCCATTCAGGGTAACATCAGGTGTACCTCAGTATAGTCTCTTGGGGCCTTTATTTTTCCTTGCGTATATGAAGAGTATAAAAACTTATTTTGAGCACTGACCGAAAGGTGAAAATATTAGCTAACTGTCTTAAAGTACAGCAGGAACTATTTTTGAATTCTTCTAAATGAAAGCAAATAAATTTCCTGTTCGTTTCAGACCTACAAGGAAAAAGATGCCGGTAAAGTCGTCGTCTACACGACGACCATGGGCATCCTCAGGGAAACCTATCAAGCCTGCATGAAGGTGAAACAGATCCTGAGGACCCTCCTGGTGAAGTATGAGGAACGGGACGTCTTCATGAGCAGCGAATACCAGGCTGAAATCAGAGAACGCATGCGCTGCGACAGCATATTGGTGCCACAGGTGTTCGTAGACGGCCAACACGTAGGGGTGAGTTTGGAGATGGGAAAGAAGACATTGCTTTAATACTATATAATGTTAAATTTTGCTTGTAAATCGTTTCTATTTCATCGTCATGTGTTTAAATCAACAGGTTTTTCTCTACAAAACTACACAAAGGATATAACACATCCAATACTGCAACACTACTCATAAATCTTTTCAGTTTTTTCTGGTCTTGTACAACTTTATGAATTAACTAATAATTTTCTTTGAAATTTCAAAAATACCAGAACATAATTGAGTCAATCTTATCCATTATTAAAATAATTTAATTCTGCCAATTTATTGCAAAAGTGTTACGAATGTTTAGGTTGTCTTCCTTGGCATTGTGTTAGTTTAAGAAAAGATGGATAGCTAACGAATAATTTTTGCAATAATATCTGTACTTTAAGAACAGCGATGACTTAGGTATACTAACTTTAGTAATTGAAAACAAACATTAAATATTCTTCTGTCAAAGTATCAGTAACGATTATTTTTTGTACTCTTTGTTGCATTTATTAAAGGTGCTATTATTGCTCAAACATTGCTACACGAAATGAATAACGCCGTCTATATTTAACGAGTTACACGTTAGATCAATAATTTTTACCAATGAACAATGGCTTAATAGGGCATTTACTGCGTTATATCCTTTTTGCTATAAAGTCGTTTAGTGCTAGCCAAGTTTCAATAGCTCCTTTACTTCCAACAAAGAGTTATTTAAACATAGTGAATTGATCCATTCTAAGTGGGTCTTATTATTTATTACAGAAAAGCAGAGTGCTTTCGACCACTAAAGCATTGCCGAAAAGAATGTTAACAATTTTATCAAAGTGACGTTAGCGAACAAACATACAGATAGTGCAAAGGATGTTTTATTAGTAGTTACTTCATACATGTGAAGGTTCCTAAGTGATTGATAGCATTCAGCTCTGTATTACATAAAATACTTCCTAGAAAACTGGAACAGTATGCTATCCATTTATCTCCGTAAAAAGGCGGACTTTAGAATTACGGAGATAAAAACTAGGGATCCATAACGGGACCGCTGTTATTAATAATCCTAAATGTAGCTCTCAAAGATTCTCCTGTGATTCTGAAGCAATTATTCTTTGAAGTAATGACAGCACTTTATCATGATTGATTTTTCAGAACTACAAACCTATTTATGACCTTACCAAAGCATCGGTTTTGATCAGAATCTCGGTCTCGAACGAAGTATCCCGCTTCTGATATTATATCCACCCGCATCTCTACATCTGGCGTCCTTGATCGCGTATCTACCCCCGGTGCGGCTTCGTCCTTGTCCTGTTGTAAATAATAAGCGCAAAAACAACCGGAGCTCGATTGCGTGGGGGCTCGTTCTATATTTGTAACTTCAAGCGGGGCATTAAAAGACGCAATCCCAGGTCGCTTTACAGCGAATTACCGGCCACTCCGGGAGATATAATGGGCTAATGGCGGGAATCCGGGGGCGTTAGTTGCCACGAATGGAATTGTGTTTTTCAAGGATGCGAGTCCAGCTATGGATTAATAAAATGTCTGGAGCCAGGGGGAGTGGTGGATTGGGGGTTTTGGAGAATGAATTCTGTGTAAATGGGATGTTTAGGGTTTGGTAATGCTTATGAACCACATTGAGGGCCTAATTTATCTAAATTTATATTTGCTTTGGCACTGATACTTGGATGATGTTGTTTTTTCTTCTCCTGAGAATCTGGTTCAATTTTATGAACCCCATGAATAACAATTACGATGTGAAGGGTAAACAGACTGTCTGCGTTTAAACTTAATATTTAAAGTTAAGGGAGCAGCAGTCACCAGGTTAATGAAATATTCTTTTCAATCAAGCCAAGCTTTCGGAATCTATAAGACCTATTATTTCATCTGTGGGTGCCCCAACGTGTAGTTTATCTATATTTTTAACAAAGATCTTGTCTAACTCAAACAATTAATAATCCTTATTATATCAAACACTATTTCAAATTTTTGAAGTTTAACAATTTCCAACTACATACCTCAGGGTTATGTCATGAATAATAGTCAAAAATAATACCTATAAATAATAGTTATTATAAGTGTTTCAGATAGCATTTTAGCCACGCAAGGATATTTAGACGCGAGACGTTTTCTTATCGTTCCTCAGTTAAAGTTAGTATTGTTTATCCTAAAATCAAAGATAAGGTCAGAATAGTTTAAAGTCTAATGTTGTTTACAAAATTAGTTGTAAATTTTGTTCCTCATGTTATATTAGATAACCTGGAAAGTATTTGGAAAGTAGATTTAACCAACATAAAAGAGGTGTACGTCTGGGATCCAACAATTTTGTTTTAGATAAACATTGTACGGGTCCAAGTCATTCTTTTAATTTTAATGATGTCAGAAAAAGAAACTCGGAGCATTTATAAGAGGTCAGATATGGAAATGTTATAAAAAATTTAAACTTTTTGTATTCACACCGGTAAATATTGTTAAAAAATTTTTGGCAGCGTTGCTTTTTTGATGTCAGTGGTTTGTTAGTCAGTTGTCTTTCATCTCATCTCTTTTTGAATAATTCTGAGGATATTGGAACACACCAATTTAAATGTTAGCCTCGTCTTAATGTAAGTTTGAGAGATATGTTCTTTAAATGTAGCCTTGCAAGTTGTATACTTTGTAGCGCCCTGAAGAAGGTATAAAATATTACGAAAGCTTGGCTTGATCTTGACTAAGTATCAATAATAATATCAAAAGAAGAGCAATCAAATACCTTTTTATGTTTGTATTAGTTACATGCATCTACCAGATAAGTAACAGAGCAACTACCATTATTTTGTGCCTTTCTCTTAAATTAACCATTTTTGATACGCAACTCAAACGACTACAACAATGACAACTACTGCCGTACAGTCATACAACAATTGGCTATTTAAGTATAGCTTTATTTTTGTAAATGCCAATAACACTTATACCATCAGTATCAGTAAACACCTTTGAAATTCGTGCATTCAGCAAAAACGTATATTTACCCTAGGTATTGATATTATTTTTCGAACATCACTCGAGAAGACCCTAAGTTCGATACTTAACTGAAATAGATCGTGATTTGATGTATCTAGACCTTTTATTTTGCCTTCCCTACTAAAGGGGACAGCCGCATAGCAAGGAAACATGATTTCCCAACAGCCTACAAAAAGAAGAGTGAAACAATTCAGGTTGCAATCGATCATATCTGCACCGGAACCACCTGCATTCCTCTTTGGTGAAGTTCCTTTGACTTCGGTCCGCCCCATCCTGAATACCGACGGTGGCATTCCTACGAGCTGTCGATTATTGCTAAGAACACACGCTGCTTGAATAACAAGAGTATGCTGACCTCATTAGACGTCCTACTGAACCAGTCAGTGACAAAACGAGCTGTTGGTCTGCGGAAGACGTTTTGCCGGACCGCATCCGGTTGCGATGTTGTCTGACTTCGGAACATTGAAGTGGGAACGAGATAATAACAAAAAAATAATGTTGATGGATATGCTTCAAACATACTCCAAGCGACACCATGCTTAGGAATCATACTTGGACTACTAGGGCTACGAGATTGGCCACCAATAGCCTCCGTTGTAGTCTACGATTATATCCTTCAATTGATACCTCGTTAGATATTTAGGTATTCACTTGGCACACCACAGTGTGCAGCTTTCAGTCGTCACTTGTTTTAGTACAATATATACGTTCTTTTGGAGAGGGAGTAGAAGTCCAAATCTGCCATTATTTATTACATAAGCTTTCGATTTAGATCAATGCTGGGAATATTTCCAGTACTTATATCGTTTGACCCTGGATGTGCACCCCATCTAGTTCATATTTTTCTGTTATCAAAAACCATTTTGTTTGTAACTACGATCCTTTAGCAACCCATAAAAAAATGTTGAAGCTACTTTTCCTCTCGCAAATTGACACTAACCCTTTGTCACGTTCTCCTTTCTCTTTTAAATGTCGATCTTGCCCAAAATCAAGATCAGAAGTCTCGAATGTTTAAGCAAAACAGTGATCATCGAATTTATCCCAATAATTACGAATGCAACGTGTTGTAATTCCGGCAACACCGTGCCACTTCTCTCCAAGGTGTTTTCACGTCTTCGCTCTCCATAGTAATCAACCAATAATTAAGAAAACGGACGTTTAACTCATTTCTCCGATGTAATTAATTCGCGTTGAGCTCACGCTTCGTCGTTTACTTTTGTAGGTTGGAGGAGTCGCGTTTTTTCACGGAGATTTGGAAATCGTGATGGAAATACCGTTTAGTCGTTGCACGAGTGTGAGCAGCTGCAAAGAAAAACGACGATTAGTTTCATGCACGAGAGTACATGGGAAACAAATGTTCAAAATAGCTATTTTAAGTCTAGCAATTGCAAAAACAAACCTGAATTATATAAATTTTTAATAACTCTTTGTTATCAAAGAGTACCTTACGCATCTCTTTCTGTATTTTATTTCAACAATCACTAAACTATGGAATTTGTCCTGACAAATGAAAAGTATCATACATTTTCTCTGGACTAAAAATGACATAAACGTTAACCACCTTATAATATGTTCTATTTCCTCCTCATGCTGCTCATTTGATAATTTTCGATCCCTTTCTCTGGAGTGTTTATTTTTTCTACAACATTGCAGTTGTAAATATTTATTTGGGAAAACAAACAAAACCAAACACTTTTTTTGGGCAAAATATTTTGCTTTTATCGTCTGTGTTTGTCTGTTTAAAATTCCAATTAAAGATGCCATAAACGGCCTACCTCCTGCAGCATGGGTCCTTTGTAGCATTTCTTGGACTTACGAACCATTGTCTCATTTTCTGTTTTAATAACTATATTATTATGCCAATAAACTCTATTTCTATTCTTCTGTAAAGTTAGCTCCAACATCTGCAAGAATAGTGGTATGCAGTTCAGGATCTGGTATGATAAAATGCTGTAATTTGGTTCGGAATATTCCCCAAATCATTTATTCCTATTAATTGGCTTGTGCGAGTCAATTATTTTGATAATTCAAGGTTTGGTACCTCGTTGGTGTGGTTTCCTTCAAAAATACAATGAATATAGAAATTATTTGAGAGAATCCATATAAATTAGAAAGAGCAGCCACTTTACTGACGTATTTTACTACGAGAATCAGAGAAATACCTAACGAAACAGTAAAAAATAACCCTCACCACAATATTAGAAATTATAATGATCTGTATACGTATTAAAGCAGTTAAGCTGCCATCTTCAGGAGATAAAAAAATGAAGCTTCAAGAAGTCACCTTATTATTATTATTATTATTATTATTATCTGCTGAAGATACGTAGATTATTGCAATTTCTAAAATTGTGTCAAGGGTTTTTTTACTGTTTCGATTAGATTCAAACCACACTCAACTCTTTTTATCTAGAGTAATACTTCTTCGTCCTTTTAACATGAGCAATCCACTGCCTCTGAACGAAATCCACAACGTGAAGAATCACGTAATCTCTCACGAAGTACTGAAACATCTTTCCGAGTCTGCCACKGCAACAACTCGAAATAATCGTCCGTACATCTGTTTGCCTTTCATCCAATTACGCCGTCTCGACGCCGTTCACATTAACAGATGGATTCTCCGTCGGTTGGCGTCCCTACGTAGTAATACAGGGCTGTATCGACCCAACTGTTGCACCTGAGGTCTATAATGGAAACACCTAGTACTGCCGCGGGCATGTTTACGCAGATAAGCTTGCAAAAACAAGCTGCACCCGCCCTGTCTGTCGGAAACGATGCTGAACTGATGGCTGATGGACGCACATCCCCATGACGAAATTTTTGGGGGTTGTGTAATGAGATACTCGAACATTTGAGGAAAGATAAATATCTCGCCTACCACAGAAAACGACACATGTTTATTCATCCTAATCTCTTTTAACACTTATATGTTTAGGAGAACGTTCGTAGAGTATTTCTAATTTCTAAACTCTTGATCTGCAAAACACACCAAATCACTTTTGGGATAAACAGTAATCTGACGGTGCTAAATCAGGTGGCTACGGTCGTATAGTTTTGGAGCGAATGGAAGTGATAGCTGAAAGGTATTTGTTGTAGGCATAATATGTTCTACCACGCGCGCAAAGCCGGGTGGGTCGCTAGAAATAGATAATTAAGAAGGTGCCATTTTGTTTACACAATTTAGTGACAKCTTATAGATTTCTTTGCCATTGACAACTKGGTWTCATACCAAAATACGCGTCATMAAAAAGACTCATTAAATTACTAAAATAAAAAGTAGCTATCATCACAATCAACGCCTTTCATATCAGCGACAATAACATCTGAATTATACTGTCACTGTTGGTTGTGTAGGTTAAACAAGTATTACTCAAGACTCTCATCTCAGGTAAACGTAAACAAGCTTCGTTTCCATAGAACATATTTCAATAATCAAAGCAGTTTACATAGTCTGTTTCAGCCCAGTTTGCAGTGTTTTCGTTCAACCCGTGTGTACAAGTTTGAAATAACATTTTCGAGGAGAGAACTATCCTTGTGGGTAGACGGAAATTAATTTTCCATGTGTTTAATTCACCCTTCTACTGCGTTTGGCCTGAGATTCATTCATTTCAAAACGATTGATAAATCGCCTTGAAGAAGTAAATAAATAGATGTATGAACACATATGTTATATATATTTAAGTGCGATCTAAGATATACGGAGTAATTCGAAACACAAAGAAGTCTAAAGCTGGAGTAGTAATTCGAGTACCAGACTCATTCTAATGTTTTATAATAATTGTTAACGTGTAACTCTATCCAAGATTTGCGCCTTTTATGTTCGTTCCGCGGCTTTTATTGCTCAATTCACTTGGGACTGAACAATAATCGTAGACGATGAAAAGACATTAAATTATTAACGCCTTCTGTTTTTGTTCCAGGACGTCGAAACAATAGAGAGGCTGAACGAGACCGGGGAACTACGCAGGATATTGAAACCTTACAAGGTAAAAATGCACCGGCGCAGAGGTTTACCGTTTTCTGAAATGATGCGGAGAAATTCCGGAGTCAATTTAGCCAGCTAAATAGTGAAAGTCGCAGGCATGATGAAAGTCATCGTCAAAAATTGTGTCAAATATTGCCTGCAAAACCATCGGAGCGTTCAATACGGTATTCTAGATTACCAAAGATGATAATAACAGAGAGTAATTTTTATCGTACCCTTCCCAACGTACGCCAATGGTGGATTAATCGTACGTTGCTTTCAATAAATCGCCTGACATGGAATTGGCTTTGACAACAGCGCAGCAATTTTGATCCGAAGGGTGAGAGGGGGTGGTTACACCTACCAGGTCGATATCGCCCTTCATACTCTCTTTATTTGCGATGTTACTTTGTTTCGGTCCCTTTTTTCACAAGTTCGATGACATTTTTCCCATTCCGCAACTTTACAGGAAAAAAATTAAAAGTTGATGGTTAATTGGTGTCGTCAAATGAAAAGTTATTGATTTTAGGGCTTCACTTCATAACAAATTTGTTATTTATGAAACTGTAATTAAACAATGTATACTGGTCCATTTTCCTCTAAGTGGATATATGAGTAACGTTTACTTCTACAATAAATCTCCCCGAAGCCTCTCAAATCATCAGTGCCTCATTGTGTAAAAAAAGAATACAAAAGAATTTATAAAACTGACATTGTGAAAATCGAAACAAGCAATCTTGACTTCAAACAAAAAAGTAGCCTGCATGCTAAAAGCACAAACATAAAATCAATGATCAAATAAAGAATTTAGAATAGGACAACTAAAATTACAAAAATCATTCAAAATTGTAAAATTACCGTTATCTATAATTTTGTACACTTTAAGAATTTCCAGAAAATTTAATTTTGAAGATTTATTACAAACATTAAATTTTTTAAAGATTATTTAAAGAGGCAGTGTGTTTAAATGACAATAAATGATTTGCTAACGAAGAATTTGTATTAACTATGTCACTATTTTTATATTTTTCATATTGTTACAAGTGTTCATTGCCTCTAATGGAAAAAGATCTTCCGGTTTGAGCAATATAAACGGAATTACAATCGTTATAAGAAAAACTATAAACTCCCGAATGATTCAAAACTGGAATTTTGTCTTTATTGCGAACTAAACGGGAAAACACACTGCCTACCGTAGAAAAACCAACACTTATTCCATGACAGGAAAACAGTTTAGATAAACTAAGTGAGACTGGACCAACAAACCTAAGGTGATGCCAAATTTTGGCTTCTTCAACATAAATGGTGTTAAAAGAAAACTTGATTTGGAAAGTTATTATTAAAAGCAATTTGAAGAATTACACCTAGTTCCTTTTCAAAATCGTTTAAAGAAAGAGGTACTTTAAAAAGTCTGTTAAAAAGAGAATTAAATACGGACATTTCGTGTCTATAAGGGTGAAAAGAAAAGTAATTAATAATGTTATCRGTGCATGTGGGTTTTCTAAAAATTTCGAAAGATAGTTGACGAGAAGACTGATTTTGTATAATTAATAAATCTAAAAATGGAATTTGATTATTATTTTCTATTTCATAACTAAAATTTATAGAATCATGAAGAGAATTAATATATGTAAGACAATTACTAAGTCATTGTAATTTCTTATAAAAAGGCACAAAATATCATCTACATAACGATACCAAAATTTAATATGGGAAGAAAAGGAAACGTTTTTGAAAATATTTTGTTCTACATTATTCATAAAAAAAAGTTCTGCTAAAAGTGGGCTAAGAGACAAACTGTAATTATACCTAACAGGTTGTCTGCTGAATAGATTTGATTTTGATTGTGTGGAGTGTATAGTTAATACATTAATGACTTCAACTGAATGTTATGACGGAGACAAAATAACACTTGGTATGTTTCAAAATGTATATGTAAAAAGAAACGGAAAATTTATCCATTAGACGTACTTCTTTCAAATTCTCATAGAATATTAGCTAACATTTTAATTTTCAATACCCCGCACCTGCTTTGACAAATTTAAATTTCCCCTACAGCTTAAACGCACCTGTCTCCTTTTATGGCAACATCTTTATCCGCTGCTTCATTATCACACACCCCTCACCCCTCTAGAGGGGTTATTAAAATTTAACATTCCCAGCGGCCCAGTCAAAGATTGGCCTTCATTACCTGCAACCTGGTCCCTATGCATCAGAGGGTGGCCAGCTTAACAGCATTTCCCTGTTCTCTTTTTCACACTGTTAATATTTGATGACTACGCGTGCCTAGGCGAGGTCCGGGTTACTTAACGCGGGTTCAGAGGGGTTATATTAAAATTCCAGATGGTTTTTGAGGCTGAAGGTTTGCAGTCTAGCAAAAATAGTAAATAATGCTCTACATCTTCAACATTTTTTACAGATTAATTAGGATCACGGTAGAGACAAGCCAAATAAACCTTTTTAAACGTCTACAACCGGCATTATTTACTGCTCATGTCAAGGTGTATATACTTAAATGCAATAACTAGACCGTATCAGATCCACCGGTTGGGATACCGTCAACCATCAGGTGTAATTTATTTTGAGCATTTACTATGACTAACATATAATTTCAGGCCTTGATATGCGTTTCTTTTAAATATAGACATCGTTTTTCGTGAACCGATGCATATCAAGTGTGATGGCATCAGACTGTTGACACACATAGTACTTTCTTTTGAATCTAACAACTCTTGAACGTTATGGAATCTTGAAAAACACATCTATAATGAAGAAAAGAAGACTCTTTATAAAATCGATTAAACTGACTTTATCTTTTTTCAGAGCATGGACGTGTGCACAACTTGCAAAGTATGTGGCGGCTACAGGCTCCTTCCCTGCCCAGTGTGCAACGGTAGCAAGAAATCAGTCCACAGGAACCATTTCACGACCGAATTCGTGGCCCTAAAATGTATGAATTGCGACGAAGTCGGGTTAGTAAAATGCACATCGTGCTAGTGGTGTCAATTGCGCAGTTATTCTAATCGAGATATCAGGTTATTTAAAAATTGAACCCTTGGACTGGTATGGTGCGGCAGCCAATGTGGATAGAGAAGAGATCTTTATGTGACTTGTGCAATTGTCAGTACCTCAATTAATTGTTGCAGGAGCACTACTAGGGTACCTGAGTCTTAAACTCCAGTCGTTGCGAGAATACTACAGCGTACATGAGTATCGGTTGTAATTTTTTTTAATGGTATGAAGAGTAATCTAGAAACGTTTTAAGGATCAAATTCGGTAGCTAATTAAAAGGCTCATTTATTTTAACACGTTATCTTTGTTTTGTAAAGACAAGAAGCAGTAAATATTTTGTCTATCAATTTAGAGCCTTCGATGACTTGTTTTGTGACAATAAATTGACAAATTTTTTATGTAATAGGCATTCATATATCTAAAACTAGTGGTCCTAGAACGGTGTCTTGTGGAGCAACTGTTTCCATTCTGAAATGAGCTTTAATTTTTGTCATATAACTTAAGCCTCTCTTGGTGTTACATGCAGACTTTAAATATGGCAATGATTTCTGTTCGTCTCTCTCGTTCTTGAAAGCTTCGACTTAATCTTCCACTAATGTTCAAAAGCAATAGAAAACGATATATAGGGGTAAGGGATATCCTTAAAAACTGACCTGCGTTTGAATATCCTTTCGTAATTTTTAAAACTTATCGGTTATTAATACTTATATTTCCACTGAAGTTATCAAAATAATTTACACGTATCAAATCGATAAACAATTCCCTCAAACCAGCAAAAAAGGTACGACTTGAGACCGTTCTTCGAGTCACGACTCATCGGATCTCATTTTTTACGATTCAATCCACAAGGCAGCTATCAGATGGAGCTTCCCCCCATTCCCCGCGAAAAAGCAAACACCCACGGGGGCTTCATTGTTTGCCAATATTCAAACGAGCCTGTTTGCACAGGAAACAAGCCGACCGCCAGCGTTCGATAGCGTATTCGGGGATCAAGCGATCAGGGTGATTTTTCGGCAACCCAAATTCTAGTGGAAACGGTAATTATTAGTTAGGGAATTCATTAATTCCACTAACGTCCATAAGAGAATCAAAAGTAGGGCCACAAAACACAAAGCATCTAGCAAACTATACAGTGTAAGCGGTGGTGAACGTAAATAAATGCAGTCATCCAAAAAGAGATCTATTTACGCCATCCAATTCCTATTTTCTTCCTAACAATATCGAAATTGTAGAACGCTCCAAAACTTGCTCTAACGACCACACAGTCTGCAGAATTTGTTCCTCCGGCGCGCCTGTTCTTTTAGCATGTCTACAAGTGCCAGTGTATGTACATACAATTTCTTAAGGCAGGGGCAATTGCACGTAAACCGGAGACCGCGTTTCTCGTGTGTTTTTTGTCCTTTTTACAGCCGGTACACATGTTCTTCGAGTCGAAACTAATAACAGGTATACTCGCATTTTCCGCCAAGCTCCTGTTTCCATGACAGAACGTGTGATTTTTGTTTGTTATGTATTGTTGGCTCAATGTCTATTCGATAATATTTGTACATGGTTTTTAGGTGTATCTAGACTAAGCATTTTGTAATTGTAAGGAAAAATAAAGTGTATTATTGTGTTGTGTTTGTCATTAATTGTCACGAGAAGAATTGATATTGTGTGTTTAAAATGGTCTCTTTTTTTCAGGTTTGGTAAAAAGTATTCGGAAGTAATTATAAGGTTCCCGTTGCTATTGCACGATGTAATATTGGTAGGGAGCTCCATGTTAACGATAAAATGCTTGTCGCTCAAAAGTTGTATTGCATTTTGCTGATTAATCATTATTTCGTCGACCTACATTAAACGACTAACTTTAGTGACAGCTGTCGAACGATAAAGTGGCCCTTTTATTGCCTATGCAAAAATGCCTAAAACTAGGTAATACTCAATTACATTACTGCATTTTACCTTCGTAATTTGGCAATTTTAATTACTCGACTATTTTTGTAGGCACTTAACTTCATAACCAACATATTGTTTGTAGCTTTTTTTTACGTGAACACTTGAAAAAGGATCTCGAAGATTTCAAAATTTTATTGAGTGTGTTGATTACACAGTATTTGTTAGTAGTAATTGATTGCTGCAAGTATTTTAATGTTACAAGCCCCACTTTTAAAAATAACAGTAAAATAGTTTTTTAGTTTTTATTAGTTTCTCAAAAACTATTTCTTAGTCTATTTTAGGGAGACAGAATTCATTCGAACAACATTAGCCTCCACAAGTAACATTTTCCTTTGGAATAAACTTTAATTCTTTAACTGTCCAATGGTATATAAATCACTGTAGTGTACTTGGATAGTCATAGTAGAAAATGGCTTCAAAGCAACTACTATTCTGTGTCATACAACCTGCCACGTAAAAGTGTATACTATGGCAGTTACTAAAGCATTGCAATCATAAAGATCTGTATTCATAAGAATATAGAGGAATACTGCGTTTGGAATATATCAACATCTGCTAACTAACAAATTTAATACAAAGCTTAATCATATTCAAACATTAAAAATGACAATGATAGTGGCTGTTTGTATTGAATCAAACCTTACTCGAAATGTTTTTTAGGTATATTAAATAATTGACTTGCCTTACGTTACTGAAATGAGAATATCTCAAAAATACATTTTTGGCGGAGACGCTGGTTTTACTGTGCACCGTTACTTATTGACCACCCTGTATTGGTGCGTATAGCTCTCAGACATTTTTTAATCACTTCCCCAAAATCTTGTTTGTTGCAAGGTCAAGTGCCAGCGAAAAATATTTATTACCTGTCGCCCCTTTGCGTTTCCCCAGGACCCTTTATTTACCTCCTTCAAAACAAAACTTTTCAACTCCAATAAATTAGTCAGCCCCCTCCCCACCTGTACACGTGCAATCATCCCTCCAGCCTTGAGCCCAGCCAAGCCCGCAACTTTTTCCTCCAGATTCATTTGTGACGGGTGCACTTAGCTTTGCGACCGTGCAGATCAAAGTCCGCAGTAATAATCCCATTCGCAGGGCCTAACGTGCCCATCTGTTACCCTTTTGTTATCTCAACTTTGTTAGACAGTTTCGTAATGCAGGGGGTCGCTGAGCCCCGTGCCTGAGGTGTGGGGATCATGAAAGTTTATCAGCGCAAAGGCTTTGCAAGAGTTTTGTTGTCTTTATAGTCACGTACAGAGTACACACGTCGGGTTTCAGCGGTTTAGCTGGAAATACGACGTAGTTGCAGGATGCTATTATGGATAAAGATAAAGAACAGATGTACAGGTCCGTTATTTGGCTGATACGATACATTTAATTTGACAAATTTAGACTAATAATGTTATTGTTTACCCAAAAATACATAATCAGTCTCGAACAGATGTTCAAATCTAACTTTAAAGTATACAGGTTCATGATTTGCTCATTTATATCCAACCCTAACAAAAAAATGCACTTTTTCACCCCAAAATTCAGTGAGGAAAGTCTCCCAGTGTTCTTTATCGAGACATTTTGTCTTTAGAACCAAGAGTTGTTTCGTGTTTAAAAAAATCTTTGATTTCCTCCTTCTTTGAAGATGTATTTGGATTTTTTCAATCTGAGCAGAATGATAAGAGGCATTGTCTAATACAATTTCCGCATTGGCCGGAAGCTTTGGTAAAGTATCAAGCAACGATCTATGAGACTGACTTATGCGGAGGGTTTTACAGCTTGATGGTCGGCCGTCGTAAACTATTGTATTGTAAATGAGTGTTTTTACAACCTTATGGTCGGCCGTACTAAACTATTGGAGTTAGTGGCACGCTTCAAAGTTCCTAAATGGGCCGTATTCAAAAAAATCTTGTTGGCTAAAATTTTAACTTTTCCACTA
The DNA here is from genome assembly GCA_025024175.1 of Rhyzopertha dominica. Classification (NCBI taxonomy): domain Eukaryota; kingdom Metazoa; phylum Arthropoda; class Insecta; order Coleoptera; family Bostrichidae; genus Rhyzopertha; species Rhyzopertha dominica. The sequence goes on from QCXZ01000041.1 coordinate 52,817,351, forward strand.
TAAATTTTTGAAATTTGTTAGTTGTGATAATTTAGCAATCTATAAAACATAGAAGCTTTCATAACAAATTTTATTTAATGCAGACCTGATGCTAACTGGCCCGACCCGCGATCTATTTTTATGTGATACTTTATTGAATTTAAATTTTTCGATGTATAAAATAAAAGCCTTTGCATATCATAACGAATTTATACAAATTTAATGTAAAAACATACAAATTAGTAAGTAGAAAACTATTTACATTTGTTAGAAAAAATTTACAATAGTGCACAATAAAATTCATACACGGTATCGATTATGTTCATTACAGCTTGTTAATAAGCACATTATAAGAGTCACAAACTAAAAAAAATTACTCACTATCACTTTCACTTCTAAAATCACTATTAACTTCTACTATTAATTCTTGTATACGATTCGCTCTGTACCGATTTTCAATGTCCAGTATATGCCGCACTGAATTTCTCCATGCATCGACACTTGTTATTTCAGCTTCGCGTCTAATTTTTAGCGGCATTTCATTGCTAAATTTTCCACCGGTGTTCCCTCCTCGAATTCTTTGTTTCAACTGCCCCCATATCATTTCAATGGGGTTGAAAATGCAATGATATGGGGGTAATCGTAGAATGGTGTGTCCACATTCAGCAAGCACTTCCAACAATTGTTTTTTTGTGTAGTCCTCTTCGAAATATAAATCTTCTTTTCTCAAAAACTCTTGAATGGTTGCCTTATTATAATACCAAATAATGCTCATTGGTTTATGTGTACTGAAAACGACAGCTTCAGGTAATACTTGTAAACCATTGTGAGCGGTAATCTGCTGTTCGTATAATGAGTCTCATAGATTGTTGCTTGCAAGTATAGCAGTTTATTCTCAAAGCAATCTTCAAAAACTTCATTCATCATGGTAATCTACCCTGGCGTTTTACAGCAGTTAATTTTTATCTCGCTTTTAATTTTCTTGTGCAATTCTTCAATTGTCAATACAACATTATTCTTGTATGTATAAATCATACGTCGTACTAAATTTGCTTGATCGTCTTTGAAAATCAAAACAAGCAAGACCTTGCACTTATCAAAACTCTTGATAGAATTGTGTTTTTGGAAAGAACTGAAAAGTGCTGTCTCTTCACTTTTCTAACAAGTTTAGAATTAGGCACGTCCAGTCTTTTGATGAAACCTTGAAAATTAAGGTACTTCTTAAGAGATTACGGATATAATTGACATGATCAAGTTTCATAAGTTAATTTCTTTCATCCAAACAAATATTCAAGCATAATAATTACTGACAAAGATACACCAACCCAAACAAATCTCGACAAACTCCCCAAGGACGGCAACAAAAATAAAAGACGCAGCAACAATATTGTCAAAGAAGGTAAACACCAATAACACTGTTTACATTTCAATGTGCTGCTTTGTGTCGCAGTTAAAAAGCGACCCCCGCCTTCGAGGGCTCTTCTACGGTCACTCACACCAAGATGTAACAGAATTCAGGGCCTTTCATTAAAGGTATGAACTTCAAACGCCGTAAGAGCTCCCACGCGGAGATTTTCATCGCCGACAGCCAACCCTCATTTGCAAAGGTGATGATATAAAGCGAAGGCCTGAAAGTGCTCGGGCACACTGAGGAAAAGGTTTATTTACGTGATCTAACATTTGTTTAATGCTRGTAAATAATTTCTTTGTATTTGGCGTATTAAATWTTTATTTCATGAATCCAAATCGTTTATTAAGTWTTCTTTAATAAGGCTTATTTAGTACTGCTACTAAAGTGTCTGATACCCTGACAATACCTTTTTATTTATCGGAGAACAACTTTAATAAAATTTGTATACAAATTTACTACTGCCACTATTTTTGGATGAGCATTTGGTTTACTAACTTGTAGCTAATGGATTCAGTAAGGTTAAATATATTGTGGTCCATAAGTAATGGTATTTCTTACATAAAATGTTCCGATTTAATCAAACTTATGGTGATTAGTTTATTTTCAAAATTTTGTTTTTGGGGTTCTCGTCTTTGACAAAGATTATAGACAATTCATGCACTAATTTTCAAATTTAAATTTAACCATAAATTAATGACTTGCCAAAAGGTACAACTGGTACAATTTTGAACTGCATACTTTCAGAGTTATGAATTAACTAGAAACAGAAAGCTTGAAACACTTAATGGATGGATTCACCTCCATCCCCACATCAAACAGAACTAACCCTATCAGCAAACACAACCGCCCCTTTACCCTAAAACCCCCAGGCCTCATTTCACATTGAGCGTCCACGTGCACAGATCTCATTCCCAAAAGAAAACAGCGCTTCCTGGTTAAAGAGAGCGTTTCGATTCCCGGTGCATCCGATGCCAGTTCCAGTTTTAATGGGAACTAAGCTGATTAGCGTCGAACTCCCACGACGATGGCATCCACTGCGAGCGAATGTCAACGAAATAACGACGCCTGTAATTGCGAGCGTTTGCGACCGGTCGTTTATTATCGATTTGGACCGGAATTTCGCAGCTGCGGTGATGGAGATGATGATGGATGCGTTGGAGGAAGTTTGGCAACTCGTATATTTCTACAAGAAATCTTAATTTTAAGCTGAGATGTTTAAATCCTTTAGGATCTCACAAGAATATCTACAAGACCAATACAAATAAATAAATCAATATCATTTACATCTATAGACTAATGTCTAACTGATATTTATTATTATTACTTTGATTCATTCACTTTTCAACCTTCAACAGCAAAACACCTCTAATTCGATTATAAAAAATCATAAATAAATCCTTCCAGAACCACTGCATTTTGTGGAACACAAAATCCCCAAACATCCTAGCAAATTTTTGAATTCAGGAAACCAAATTTCATCGACGTTTCGAGTTTTGAACTCTAAAGTAGAGTAGTTAAAAACAAATACCAACTCCACCAAAATTGACGGTCAATGTGTATTAAACGCCAATTCGTTTCGTTAAAAACGCGGCGCCTCCACCAAAATTGACAGCCCATATGTATAAGACGCGAATTGGTTTTGTTCATAAACAACGAAGAGATATTATTCCCGTGTACAGTATTGTTAAGTAATTAATTCTAATTACTTAAAAAAGTAATTGAATTACTTCTTGAGTTTATTATTTATCTATTATCCGATATATATTATTTATATGCTGCAAAATAACCGAATTGTCATGTTCTAAAATTTTTTATATGTAAGGCTTTTCTTAGCAGTGCAAAAATACATTGAACAATAAGTGATGATCTTTCCTCGAGCTTGATACGACAGCTTATTAATGTACACACACTGTACTAGTAAACACATAAAATTTGAGTTTCCCAATAATTAGTTTTTGAATAGCTGGCTAGCACGCTGAAGTTTTCGTGTTTAACTGTTCGAAACACAGATAACGTTCTTTTTATTTCATTGGCGGAGTAAACAACTTTTTGTCTGGTCGATAGACCAGTCGCAAATACTGCGAGTCCTTTTTTTCAGTCTGACCTATCCAGTTGCCTCCGGCTTCCAGAGATTTGGTTACTTTTTGCGATTATGTAAATCGAGACACGTAAACAGATTGGTATTATTCGAAATAAATTGACTTTAGATACGAGGGAGTGTTGGATAGTATTTGGCTGACTTACAGGACTTCAGTCTTAACATTAATGGCATAGGAAATGGGAAATGTCTAATTGTAACTTAAATCTAGACTTTTGATTGTGTTTACTATGAACACTTTTAATATAAGCTTTGGTTCGAAAAATATGCAAGTATCGAACAAAAGGGGACTATAAGTGAGTGTTTGGTAGAAGTTAATTCACGTAGACCTTAAATAAATTGGAGTTCCAGAAAACAACGTGTGTCCTATTCTATTTCATTTATAGGTAAATGACTGGCTTGATCAGAGCCACACTTGTTATAATAAATGCAAATATTCGAGGGCATACTGACAAATATCTAGCCTACCAAATACAACGATTAATGATTAATCAGCAAAATACAGCAAACCGTATTTTATAGGTATTAATGTAGCAACATTATTATGCGATTTATAGTAATTGAGATAGTTTAAATCGCATAATAATCGAATTGCATTCAAAGCTTTATCGTACCATTGACAATGATAACAAGAAATAAAATCAACAACTTTAGTTGCATTTTAGCGTGCCATAAAAGTTAAGATTATTGACGACAAACTTTGGCAAAGTAATAGAAGATATTCCTGAAAATAAACTTGAGGCTGCTAACACTGTAAGATTAGACTTCCTTCCGGATAAATCAAAAATCCACTACGAAAAAGAATACCTTCATTTTTGTGAATGGCAAGATAGAGAACGGGTTCGAGAAATAGATTTAACTTTAAGGAACCTTAATTTTCAATGATACGATAATGTCAATAATACGTAATTGTCAGTATCCCTTATCGGTTCATCCCTGTAGTCGGAACCACAGCAATCGTACTAAATTTTCATCTCTGCTGCCTTTCCGGGCCAACTAGACTTCAACATCCCGCAATACACATCACGTCCTGATCGGGAACGACAGGATTCCCGCTTGCATTCCCGGATGGCTAACATCAGAAGAGGGATGGCGCGTCCCGGCGCAGTAACAGGTGCCCTTAACCCAGAGGAGGCGGCATTGAACCTTGGGCGCTGGGTCGGCGCGCGTGTGACGTCAGCGGTGTGCGTGCGGCCGCCGCCGACTTTCGGGACTCCGGGACTCCGGACTACTCGTCCGCGAACCATGGGACTAGTCAGAGCGTCCGCACCGGCACTGCTACCTACCGACGGAGAGGCGAACTACTCAGACCCAGACAGCGATTTTGGTGAGTCGAAAAATTTTTTTAATTGCTTTGTTTTTGTTGGGGTTCCATCGGGAGATACTGAGTTTTTGTCGGGGTTGCTGTGGGTTTGTTGGTGTTGAAGTTGTGAAAGTTTGCAAAGTGTAAACAGTTGTTTAAGTATTACGATACTGCATCTATATGTAAGGTTTCGAATAATTGGTCGTCAGGGTTTTTAAAAGGAATCAGGAATAGAGAATGTAAAGTAAGTGTAGTGAGAATCTACGTCTTCTTAAGTTTAATAATAATATTATGTTATCTCAAAAACGATCTATTATTCAAATTCACTCGATAAGGAGTTTTTGAAGGACTGGAAAGACCCACAATTTCACTGACATTAGAGCAACCACCGTGACGCTTGACAACGTTAAAAATGGCCTCAGAATTGGCCAGTATTGTGTCGAAAAATACCTCATTGCATGTCGGGTATAACTGTTTGGAGCAGGAAACCCAAGGAGTGACAAGTCGTCCAAAATTTTAATAACTTCAATTAACTCATTTTCAATAATCTAATAATTATAACGCGTGGTAATGTTTCAGTTTTTATTGAGTTTAACCTCTTACAAGTTTTGGCTTGTTAGGCCTTTCTCAAAAAGTTCACATAAACGAAACTGTTGCTTAAAGTTAGGTATGGATCCCATCGATTCTCTATACCTACGAGCGCGTGACACTTATGGCTGCGTTTATAAACAAACTAGGGAATTCTACTTGATCATTACAGATATTTTTATAATTATTGAAAAAATTAAATAGTCTGAAATTACGTAAGTCAATTTTGTTGTTTCTAACAATGCTCCTGACAATTTCACATATGAATTCTATCCAAGAGTAAAAAAATAAGTGATATCAATTTCAATAAAGAGGAAACATAGTTACTAAACAAAGGTTTGAAGCTTTGTCCAAAGATTKCTAGCGAAAAACATTTCAATTTGTTTATTGTTGGTATAGAATTAGCTCTTAAAACAACATACGGAAGAATATAACGCCAATTCTGTCAAAATTAAAAACTAAAAACTAAAAAATTGCATAAAGCAAACTTATCAATGAGACCGCTTATGTCATACATTAGCGTTCTCACTTACAAAATTTGTAGAAAACTCAGTCACTTGATACCGAAATTAATTGATTTCAAACCATCTTTTGCAGTACAAAATTCGATAGATTTCGTCAAAAAACTACAGGATATTACCCTTCTCCCTAATCCAAAATTATTGGAAGTCAAAAATCTCGTAAATGAACATACTAAATCAGTTAACTTAGATGAACCCCTTAGAAAAGGATTGGTCTTATTACTAAATATTACACGTAAGAAGATGGCTTACCAATGGAGTCTCCGTTGTCACCACTGCTAGCTGAGAAAAACGTGAATAACTTTGAAAAAATAGTTTTCAAGGTAAATTCAACCTTAATTTACTCTGTCCTGGCTGAGAATTTACTTTATTTGGACGAGCATTTTTATTAAAAATTTCTCTTTGTACTCTAACAAATAACGTTCGTATAAGACAATTCTGTCTGTGTGTGTTGGTTTTCTGTAAACTTTGTGTCCTAACTGCCCAGTGTTTGTTCTGTAAATTTGGACATCCAAGAAAGGTAAACTACCATTGCTTTCTAATTTCACAGTAAATTTTATGTCAGGATTTTGACTGTTCAAATGATTTAGAAACATACGTAAATCTTATATACCATGGGGTCAAACAACAAAAGTATCATCTACATACCTATACCAATATTTTGAATTAAGCTGTCAAATGTTGATTGCTACCTCTTCAAAATTTTTTATAAACAATTAGCTACTATAGGACTAACAAGTGAACCCATTGCACAATCTGTTCATAAAAATTACCTTTCCATAAAAAATCAATTGATTTGAAACAGTGCACAGATACTCTGGCTATCTTGTCACCTAGGGGATCTCTATTGCATTTGGATTTGATGATATCTATCGTTACAGGTATGGGTACTTTCGTAAATAACGAAAAGAGGTCAACACTTCAGCTTCTGAAGAATTCTTGATGAAACTACATAAGGTTTTAAATAGTTAGCACAAAATTTTGCCAATGTAACAAGGACTGCCAATCGTATTGACTATAGACCTTAACTGGACTTTTTTTAAACCATACAGTTTAGTATCTTGCAATCGAAAACAGTTAAAAAGACTTATCCTCATTCGAAAGATTTGAAGTTTTAATACGATCATTAGTAGTTTTGGAAATTTTTGTGGAAGGATTTCAGGATATTCAGGATATCTTATGAAAATATATTACCTAATATTATGGACGCTGATAGCATTCACCCTCGTATACAGATGCTTCTATTGTTTTTCAACTTTGAAAATAGACCACCAGTACCTTCTCATTAATATTCTTTGCACCATTTTTTGGGGATTATTTTGACTTATTTAGAAAACTTCAAAAAATTAAAAGAGTGTGAAGTTACATTCGTCAAATGAATAAGTCTTTTCATAAATGTTTACGTAAACAACCAATAGGCACAAACCAAACGAGAAACGCATACTACACTGCCCAAACCTTCTTTCTTTGCTTTCTGCATCTCTCTATTCAGTATTCTTTCATTCCCAAACGCCACTCCGCCGCCCAAAACGTTTATATCCGCCACCCCATCAATAATTTCAGTTTGAAAGGCCGCCAGACGCAGGCAATTTGCTTTTTGCGCCGGTGAAAAAAGCTCGTTTACCTAAACGCGGCAGGCACTGAACGGGACAAATGAACTAACAATGATTTACGAGCGCACGAGAACCGTGCGCTAACAATTCAATTAAAGAAAGCAAACTTCGCGGGACCTACCTACTTTAATTAAAACACTGCAATTACATTTAAACGGGATTCATCGGCGACCATTTGCAAGTGCGGGGTGTTTTTTTCTTTTTAACGTGACGGTGGTTAGATRGCTGGTCTAAGGTAATTGCCTGGTTAATTGAATGGGGATGTCGCAATTATAGTTGGGTTGGCAGCAAAAGGAGGGTTGTCTTTTACGATGTGCTTGGAGGTTATTTTATAGACAATGAGGGTTTGTTTCGTTTTTCGGTTCATTCATTTTATTTGCTTCTCTGCACAGACACTAAACCTGGTGAATTTATAATGAGTTGTGTTTCTTAAATGAACTATTAATAGTATGGACCAAGGACACTAACTGTAATAATATAAGACCATTGAAGACTATGGAATTTATTTATAATTCAAATTACCTCATCTGTTTAAAATTAAAGTAGGAAACTTTCTTTTATACATACATATGCTTCAAATCTTTTATAAAACTTGTTTCTAAAGCACGAAAATATAAAATTCGTTTTATTTTCTTCCCAAAGAATGTTTTTCTGCTATTTATTCGCACATTCTCTATACAATTAACTACCATGAATGTATATAAATACAGTAAGGTACTTATCTTCTCTATCGAAATATTTATCTCGGTTGTTTTAAATGCGTCAATACTTTGTTAAAATTTCGTATAAAAAGATAATCACGATCATATTGTTTGAAGAACCAATTTCCGTTTCGGTGCTCTTTTCCATTTCCGTTCATCAAGACGCAAATCAAACTTACACTATTTCAAAACACACATCAAGGAAACAAGGTTTTTCGCTCCCAGCGACGTTCTGCGTTCCACATTAAAGGCAAGCTCAACTGTGTAAAACATTTCAATTAAAATCGATATTAATTACCAGCATATCAGCAACGTAATCATAGACAATACTAAATTATTGTTAAAACTTTATACGAGCCGTGTTATCACAAATTCAATTGTCAAATTGTTGAGGATAACTGACAGGTTATTGAAATATAACCGGAATCATATGTTCACCTGATTTATGTTTATGTCAAAATTTACGAATTTATACAGCTCTCTACGTTTTATATTTTTTAAGACGATGAACAATTATCAACGTTACCTCTGCAAATGTATTTTGGGTTTCATTTTTAATTTCGTCAAGGTCATTATCATTCGTGAAACATCGTGTAGTATTAATCTATTTACAGTAATAGCGACCAAGTGATGTCGGATTTCGCTTCAGGAGGTTAAAATTAGTAGATAGTTAAGAAAAATCGCATCGGAGAAGAACATGTTTTTTGTTCAAKTTTGGTGGAGGCGCCGGGTTTTTTTTATGTAAACGGGAATTGAATATTATTATCAATATGATTCTTTTGAGTACAGAACGTGAAAGAGCGTCAAATTTTAAATCTTTTCATATTAAACAATTACAAATTTTATTACGAATTTAGAAGGTACAGGGCCCAATTTGATTACCCCATTTTCTTAGTCAAGCTTAAATTTGGCTAGCTGAGACCAAAACCTTGTATAGGTAATAAGCTTTAACGCTCCCTTTATTAATATTACGGTCTTTTATTAAAGCATTATGGAGAGACTATTTATTTTCAACACTTATTGTCAAAGAGCAAGACACTACCCTGAACACAGTATCACCGTGAACTTAACCTACCCAAGACGATACTGCCTAATCACCAAAATGAGCGATTAAATTCGACTCTAAGCGATGCCTTTGTATAATCAGACACTAATTGACCAATTAAGTGTTGTATTACCCATCTACTCCACCACTTCTCGCGCTAATTACAGGAAAACGTTTCGCGCACCTGTACAAACTATCGAAAATACGAGTCCATCCCAAATTATACCGCATTTCACTGTCGCTCATTTAACTTTTCATGCCCGCAAGGTCGCAGTTCCATTAAATATAATGTGTGTATCGGCGGGTGTACATAAATTATTAAGTTACGTTTGTTCTTGCACCTGAAAGCTGAAAGTTTCGCGGGATAAATGTCAGCGCTGGAGTTTACCGAGTTCCACGCTTTCAGCGGATTGAAAAGTCCGCTCAATATCCGGAAGGGGAATGCAATGCGCGATTGGGTTCTTTCTGCCCGTCAGTTAGGATGTTTCTTGGTAAAATTGTTCGCGATGGATGTGCTCGCGGAACTTATTTCAAGGATGAACAGATGTTTGTTTGTTGTTTTGTTTTTTTTGTTTAAAATCCCCTGAAGGACTAGTTTTTTTTATAGTGACAGATCATGTTTCTGCAAAATTGAATCAAAATATTGTTTTGCAACTTAGCTCGACTGGACTTCCCCTTGTTGGGTCACTCAAAGAATTAAGTTTCAGTACTAATTTGCAGCAGAAAGTTGATTTAGTGTTTATAGTCCAATTTAGTCGTAACAGCAGTACGATGTGCATGGTTCACTTATTATTAAAAGGTTAATACTGTAGTGTTCTTACTCGATTGATTCTTCAAGTGCTACTTCAAGTATAAATTAAGCCATAAAAATGGTATCTACTTCGATAATTTTAAAGTTCGGTATCTTTAAATAAGCTAACACTAGAAATGTATATGGATAAACACAAAATGAAATATTAAATAACCAAACTTTGTCGGCATATATGATTGGTCTCTATTTTCATATCGAATTTTTTTGTTTGGTATAAGTTATTTACTCACTATTCCGAAATTCGTGAAGATATCATAAGAACTTGGCGTTTATTAATTTTCTTAGGGTGTCATCTAGACAGTTGTTAAAGTGTACGAATAAAACTTTAAAAAGATAACTTGTGTCCGTTTTTTTAAGAACAAAACTCAACATTACCTAAAAGCATGTCACTTCTTTCTTTCTTCTCGATGATAATGCAACATTTACTCAATAAAATAGCATATTTTATCGGATTCTTATAGAATTTAGTCTGTCACATATCAGAAAGCTGTAACAGCCAAACTTGACGCAACCTGCACTCTCCCTGGTCATTTTAACCTCGAGCCTCATGCCACTTGCATAAATTTGCATCCAACAACAGAAACATGATCGATCAGTCGCCCGAGGTGCATTATTTGCATTGAGAAAGGTTAATAAATTCCAACTTGCGTAAGCTAGGTAAACACAATTTAGGTACTGGCAGTCTGAGCCCGCTTGACAAGATAGATCCTTGGCCCAGGGCTCGTGTGATGTATAGTTATCCTGGTGAGGATGTTAGAAGGACGGGCGACGCTGGGTGGGAACTTCTGGGGGATTTTAGGATTTTGAGGTGCGTTTAATAAGAATTAGGGTGACGAAGCTTATCCCCAAATGCAGTATCGCGCTTTTGGGTTGTTGCTTTTGAATGAACACGTAATACGACAAATTTATGTGGTTTTATTTGGTTTAGTAGTACCACTGACACTAATATTACGTTAATAAATACAGCATCTTCCTTCTTGATAAAAATAAAATATAGAAAATCCGTAATATACGTTTGAAACGAAAATAGGTAGATAGATATGGCTTTCATGATGCATTTCCGAGTTTTAATTTAAATACAGTTTATTACTGGCAGATATTTACGTTATCTTCAAATTTAGGATATGTTGTTTTGTAGTATTAGCCGTTATTCCTGCCGTTTTTTAGTAAAGTCAAAAAACGACAGATAATTAGACGAGATTTTTAATTAAAATTCTTCAAACGTTTTCTAAGGATGCTTTAATCGACAGTTTATTCTCTGGGAGAAACAGATTTCGATATGAGAATAGAGAACTCACAAAATCACAAAAAACTCCTGCGGTTATTCAAAATCCACATCTAAGTACGTGACAAATGAGCTAGGATTTAGAAGTCAAACCCCTGTATCATAAATACCTAACAGAACGAAATTTTATCCCCGCCACTTTCAAATTACAAGAATTGGGTGATGCGGAATCATGTTCTTGACTGTTTTTTTACGATTGAGGCATCCTTTCACAAAAACGGTTTCATTCCAAGAGACAACTTCCATTGCTATAGTACAAAGAATCCTCACAACAAAAAAAACACAGCATCCCATTTTTAAAAATGAGTTATTCTTAACTGTTGCAGCAAAAATTAAAACGAATTTATCAAGTAAACTATCCAATACTTCTACCGCGAGATTAGAAGCCCAGATAAAACTTTTCCCTCGCACAACTTCCTCCAAAACAATCACGTATTATTCCATCGCATTTAAATGCATACGACATCATCTGCATCGATCGCATTCGAAGACTTGCGTGCTGTTTTTTCCTTCCCTTTGTTTTCTTTCACTCCCGTTTATTTGCAAAACGCGATGGATGGCAGGGTAAATATCCCCGGCCAGCAAAATGGCAAGAAACCATAAAAGCAGTTTATCGTCTTAGGGTCAAAATGTCGGAGTTCAAGTTTGCTTTAAAACGCATAGTAACTGCCTGTGCCGCGGTCAGAGGATTTGATTAAAATATGAGAGGGCATTTAATAAGAGGGTGTAATCTGCACAAGTTCGTTTAAAGGGCGCTCAACAAAGGGCTTTGAATTACGTTCATTATTGGCTAAATGAATGCTCGAGAGGCTAAAGCTTTTTGCTATTGGTTTAGAAAAACGAATACAGGTTTATGCACTTGTTACGTAGCTTTAGCGATGTTTCGGTAACTCTAAAACTCTACTAAGTTCTATTATGATTACTAAGGTCTTATTTTCTCTTCCTGTTTGCATAATTTAATAATAGTAAGTTTCATAAATACGTAATAGGATTATAGTTTTGTCCAGATGTTTTTTTGACTAAAACTCAAGTACGAAAATACAGCTTATATGCATTGAGATAAGTAATACAGTATAGTGATGTAAAGTTTACCTATTTGCAACTGCCTATATCTGTTTCTGATCTCCAGTCATGAGATTTCGTTTTATTCAGTTGCTCTCCTTCCAAGAATATTATTCTGCCTATCACCATAACCGTTCGTCTGAATTTCCCAGCAGTTGGCCATGTTTGCTTTTACAGTACATCAAGATAGCAACTTTCCTTATTTCGATTCTTAATCTCTATTCATTTATCCATCACTCCTTGTATAGAGTATACTGTTGAACCATTTATGCATAATCTACGGCTTGCAGTTTCCCTTAGATTTGATCCTACTTCTCTGCTATGTTTTGCTCTTTTAATCTCCCTCACAAATACCATCTAATGGTCAAAGTCCATGTTTATGACCACAGTCTGCATTGCTGTCTGTTCTAACCTTCAGACATGGAGTTATGAACCAGAAACCGACAGAAACAGAGTAAGCAAGCCCAATCGAACTGACAGATCTCTTTACAGACCACAGTTGCCGGCGTATCATTTCAAGCAACGTTACCGCGGTGTGAAAGCCTCGGGCTTGATTCAAACAAAATGGGTACAAAGACGTATTCGCATAAATTCTAAACGAGCATTGCGAATTGTTGCGAGGTGTCGGAGTTAAATCATTAATCATCAAAGTTTGAATGGAATAATGGCGGAACTCCGGCCAAGACAAATGACGTTTGCCAGAAACGTAGCCGTGAATATTGGAACTGGCTGAATAATGAACGTACATGGCCTAATTCTGCACATATAGGAAACGTGAAGGACGGGCTTGTATGTTATTTAGCATTCGAGAACTCGGTAGCGGTAATTCGGCGGAGGGAAACTGAAATTCAGGAACTGGGTTGCAGTGGCGTTACTACGTTTTTTGTAGGGTCTTGTTCTATTAATTTTAATTTCCTAGCTATCTTTGTTTGCTCAAATAAAGTCAAATCCGAAGGAGTTTCATTGTGCTTCATTAAACTAAACGTTCAGTGTCAAGCATTTACTGAAACTTGGCTAAATTCTAGTGTACACGATGGTGAACTTTAGGACAACAGGTACACAATCTTTCTTAACTTTTGAAGGATCTGAGAAAGCCTGATGCAATGTATGTTTCGCTAACGTTTTTAACTATTAGGTGTAAATCACCCCTAATACATCAAACCCTTTATTACTATCGACGTAAAATAAATCGATTTTCTTTTACTAAAAAAATGAAATTTCCAACTCATTCATTCCTATTGGCAACGATAAGATTTCAACGTCCCAGAAGAATGCTCCACTTGACAGAACAACGGCCACTTCCTCCAGGCAGTCATCAAGCTTCATCCTGAGCCACCCTCTCTCGAGAATTCCATTTGCAAACAATCTCTTTTTGTTGATTTCGCATGGAGTTAATTAAAATTTTAAAATATGAGCGACGTTATCGTGATATTAACCGGCGCAAAGCCAGCGGAAGACACAAAATCAATTCAGGGCGTACGGCCTTGGGAACCATTGTCATCCAACTGTTGCTTGTGCAACAGGTTTAGGCGACGCATTTTCAGGGAGCGGGGTTGCCACGTCCTGAAAGCATCAGGCTTTCCTGAAAGCGAAGGTTGCACCGGAAGTACAAAGAAAAGTATTCATTGTTTGCCGGGTCCTTTTTTGGTTCATTTCCGGACAATTGGAAGAGTTTTGTTGAGACTAATGGCTGCGCAAGAAGAACCTTGCAGGTTTATTTACCCCATCCACTATAAAAAAATACATTAAAAACTTAATATCAAATAAAATTTGAACGGTATAAACAATATTTAACATGTGGAAATACAGTATATTGGTAAAATTTGTCGTGTTCAAATTTATTAAATCAAATCTTGTCGACATCGCTGAAAAAGTACGCTGAAGTTCGCTACAGTTATTGATTTGTCAATAATTCGCACGCTTGTGGGGTATAGCTTGACATTTCCTGTTAAAGACGCTTTATAATTCCGTACTTGCAGCGAATTTTGCTGGCATCACATAATCAGCAGATGTTTCAATTTTTCTTTAATTTAATCTACATATTATTGCAGAAATGTCTTGTCACATGACAGGAAACTGTGATCTCGTTGTGAAAACAAATGTTGGACGGTGTTAAACTTAAATTTGGTGGCTTGCCAGAACCTTAACATTATGCTTCTTACCTCTTCATCCGTTGGTAATTATTTACAGCTTAGTAAAAAGGTAAAAACTGGCATACAGTACACCCAATATGGCCTTTTGTAAAACACTTCAGTAGTACATAAATGGAGACAGCATATATTCTGTTTAAAATGAAACAGAGAACTACCTTTCTCTTTAGTCTTTCGCAAACTTTCCTGCATCTTCGAGTAAAATAACTTTGTCTTAGGGCTAGCGACAGACGGACACCATTCCGAAATTAAGGAGGTCCAGATTACTAAATATATGCTTGAAATTATACAAATTCGAGATGCAAAAATTTTAAGGTCCAAAAAGAACAAAGGGGTTAGCCTCCGATGTTTTGCGATTTTTCGGTGGAACCTAATTTCAGCTCAAAATCGACACACAGATGTATTTTGAGCTGCAGATTCCAAAAATTTGATCACAAATGAGCTAGGACGTCGGGCGGCCTAATTTACTCGGCTTTTAGATCGAACCGTTGTAGCTAGCGACAAACGGATACCATTCCGAAATTCAGGAGGTCCAGATTAGTAAATATGCTTGAAATTATACAAATCGGAGGTGCAAAAATTTTAAGGTCCAAAAAGAACAAAGGGGTTAGCCTTTGATGTTTTGCGATTTTCCGGTGGAAACTAATTTTAGCTCAAAATCGACAAACAGATGTATTTTGAGCTGCAGATTCCAAAAATTTGATCAGAAATTAGCTAGGACGTCGGGCGGTCTAATTTACTTGGCTTTTAGATCGAACCGTTGTAGCTAGCGACAAACGGATACCATTCCGAAATTCAGGAGGTCCAGATTAGTAAATATGCTTGAAATTATACAAATCGGAGGTGCAAAAATTTTAAGGTCCAAAAAGAACAAAGGGGTTAGCCTTTGATGTTTTGCGATTTTCCGGTGGAAACTAATTTTAGCTCAAAATCGACAAACAGATGTATTTTGAGCTGCAGATTCCAAAAATTTGATCAGAAATTAGCTAGGACGTCGGGCGGTCTAATTTAGTCCGCTTTTAGATCGAACCGTTGTAGCTAGCGACAAACGGATACCATTCCGAAATTCAGGAGGTCCAGATTAGTAAATATGCTTGAAATTATACAAATCGGAGGTGCAAAGATTTTAAGGTCCAAAAAGGACAAAGGGGTTAGCCTTTGATGTTTTGCGATTTTCCGGTGGAAACTAATTTTAGCTCAAAATCGACAAACAGATGTATTTTGAGCTGCAGATTCCAAAMATTTGATCAGAAATTAGCTAGGACGTCGGGCGGCCTAATTTACTCCGCTTTTAGATCGAACCGTTGTAGCTAGCGACAAACGGATACCATTCCGAAATTCAAGAGGTCCAGATTAGTAAATATGCTTGAAATTATACAAATCGGCGGTGCAAAAATTTCAAGGTCCAAAAAGAACAAAGGGGTTAGCCTTTGATATTTTGCGATTTTTCGGTGGAAACTAATTTTAGCTCAAAATCGACACACAGATGTATTTTGAGCTGCAGATTCAAAAAATTTGATCAGAAATGAGCTAGGACGTCAGACAGCCTAAATTACTCCACTTTTAGATCGAACCGTTGTAGCTAGCGACAAACGGATACCATTCCGAAATTCAGGAGGTCCAGATTAGTGAATATGCTTGAAATTATACAAATCGGCGGTGCAAAAATTTCAAGGTCCAAAAAGAACAAAGGGGTTAGCCTTTGATATTTTGCGATTTTTCGGTGGAAACTAATTTTAGCTCAAAATCGACACACAGATGTATTTTGAGCTGCAGATTCAAAAAATTTGATCAGAAATGAGCTAGGACGTCAGGCAGCCTAAATTACTCCACTTTTAGATCGAACCGWTGTAGCTAGCGACAAACGGATACCATTCCGAAATTCAGGAGGTCCAGATTAGTAAATATGCTTGAAATTATACAAATCGGAGGTGCAAAGATTTTAAGGTCCAAAAAGGACAAAGGGGTTAGCCTTCGATGTTTTGCGATTTTTCGGTGGAACCTAATTTCAGCTCAAAATCGACACACATATGTATTTTGAGCTGCAGATTCCAAAAATTTGATCAGAAATGAGCTAGGACGTCGGACGGTCTAATTTACTCCGCTTTTAGATCGAACCGTTGTAGCTAGCGACAGACGGATACCATTCCGAAATTCAAGAGGTCCAGATTAGTAAATATGCTTGAAATTATACAAATCGGCGGTGCAAAAATTTCAAGGTCCAAAAAGAACAAAGGGGTTAGCCTTTGATATTTTGCGATTTTTCGGTGGAAACTAATTTTAGCTCAAAATCGACACACAGATGTATTTTGAGCTGCAGATTCAAAAAATTTGATCAGAAATGAGCTAGGACGTCAGACAGCCTAAATTACTCCGCTTTTAGATCGAACCGTTGTAGCTAGCGACAAACGGATACCATTCCGAAATTCAGGAGGTCCAGATTAGTGAATATGCTTGAAATTATACAAATCGGCGGTGCAAAAATTTCAAGGTCCAAAAAGAACAAAGGGGTTAGCCTTTGATATTTTGCGATTTTTCGGTGGAAACTAATTTTAGCTCAAAATCGACACACAGATGTATTTTGAGCTGCAGATTCAAAAAATTTGATCAAAAATGAGCTAGGACGTCAGGCAGCCTAAATTACTCCACTTTTAGATCGAACCGTTGTAGCTAGCGACAAACGGATACCATTCCGAAATTCAGGAGGTCCAGATTAGTAAATATGCTTGAAATTATACAAATCGGAGGTGCAAAGATTTTAAGGTCCAAAAAGGACAAAGGGGTTAGCCTTCGATGTTTTGCGATTTTTCGGTGGAACCTAATTTCAGCTCAAAATCGACACACATATGTATTTTGAGCTGCAGATTCCAAAAATTTGATCAGAAATGAGCTAGGACGTCGGGCGGTCTAATTTACTCCGCTTTTAGATCGAACCATTGTAGCTAGCGACAGACGGACACCATTCCGAAATTCAGGAGGTCCAGATTAGTAAATATGCTGGAAATTATACAAATCGCAGGTGCAAAAATTTTAAGGTCCAAAAAGAACAAAGGGGTTAGCCTTTGATGTTTGTGGAAGTCATCACTGATTAATTCTATACCAAAGCAAACTAATTCAATAATTAAACCCAGAAAAGTGTGCAGCAATGTCGTTCTGCTTAAATCGTTTGCGAGAAAATGTATTGATCGATTTTAAATTAAATATAATTAACCGTTGAATGTTGCCAACAGCTTAAGAAACTTAGGTTTGGTATTTTCGAGTGATTAAACAACATATTCCCGGCATAGTAAGGATATCTACAACAAAAGTTTATTTTAAAACACCAGGCAAACGAGGACATTGTATCACGTGTCTGTATAACAAATATACAATGTAATAAATTTAACAGAATGTAAGGGATAAATACACATCATAAGTACATTTTACATTTAGATGAAGAGTAAAAAACCTACGAGTTGCTCTAAAAATAATACAGCAAATACACAGCGTCAGTTCTGCTAAGCCATCGCGTATACATAAAGGTTTTCCTTAACAGGATGTAGGATTTTTTCAGGTAAATACAATTCCCAATAAATTTAAGCTACCTTCGTTCGTAAATTCAATTCATTTCAAGACAAATGGTTTTGTATTACTGGCATCCATCTTAATTTGTTTAACACCTCGCTAGCACATCCTTTTCTGCACTGTTTTCCATATTTGATTCACTGAAAACACTTTAATAAGCCCTTGCAAGTAAACATTTGGAGCTGAGTGATCGCCAGTAACAATTAAAATTTGCAATGCGCTTGTCATCTCTAATCTTGACTAAAAAAGACCTAAATAAAGAAAATGGGCTCATTTTTGACAAGAGAAATTAAAACAACTAAAATGAACCACTAAAGGAGGCATTGAACGATTTTTTATACCCGAAAGAAACCTAATTTGGAATCGGATGTAAATTCTTTTGTCAACGCTCTTTCTTCAAAAACAGCTACAAAGACCACCCTTTTTAGTGCCTTAATCTTCCATTTAATTGCGTCAGGTGCAGCTTTCACCTTTCTAAAACCCTGGAGTTTCCAGAAATTAATTAAGCACGGCTTTCTCCTACAATAAGCAGTTTCTTCCGAAATTTACAGACGCACAACAAAGAAATTCCGGTTTAATACACGGGAACAAAGGGCCTCGCATTAGGCTATGTTCTGTACGGGATGTAGGTCTTGGACCGCTTTATAGCCCGGGAAGGACTAATTTGAAGTGTAATTTTGCGAGAAGGAAGCCTATAGGTTACTGGGGGATGAGATGCTGAGCACTGATCGCAGAAATTCGAGACAAGTTCACAAATAACGGAACAGTATTTTGTGAAGAACAACAGTGCGTATTTTGAAGTAATTTTCACGAAACCATCTAATTTCAGCGAAATAACCTCTGCTAATTTTAACAGAGGGTCAGCAAAAACAACTCTCTCGCTACAAAGGTGGAAAATAACACACGCCTTGTTATTTCTTTACAAACACATGTGTCTGTTTTAAGGGCACAAAAATAGCAGCTCCTCCTTTATACATAGCTAAGCACGTTGGACAAACGTGACTTCTTTATCTGAACAAGCAGTGCAGTATAGTACAACAGACTTACAATCTGTCAATTATTGACGGTCGTTAAACCTATTCTTGTGTCAGTCGATATAGTACATAACAGACAAAAGAGATAGACGGATACGTAAAGCTCAGTTGGAGGGCTTTGTAACTCATCTTGAAATCAGTTAGGATTTTGTAATTATTGCAGTGTGAGGTAAATTTAATTCATTTCCTATTAGTGCGACTCCTAAGGAAGTGATAGTTCTTAAAAAGAAGCAAATACAGACTAATAGTGGTAGGTAACTTGCATGTAACAAAAAATTCTCTGTTGTTCGCATCTATCCCACTAAAAGGATTTCTAATCTTTGAAAAATAATAATCTCTGTCGACTTATGTTTAGTTGTCTCTAATTTTGATAAAATCAATACGCAAAGGCCTTCACAATTTTTGTTGTTTGTAATTATTGAAAGCTCAAAGTAAAGGCATTATTAAGTTGTTGTTTCAGTTTCTGATAAAAAAAAATATTAATACTTTTATATTCTTTACCTCATAAATTGATTTCGTCATCCATATTGTCGCATTTTTTTACATTCACCTTTTCACAGCGATTTTGTCGCAATCTTTTTTGGCAAGAACGTTCAATCAGGCACAAGACCTTTCGGGAATCAATAGAAAATCAAATTTCCGTCATCCGTGGGCGTTATAAGAAAGCAATTCGCTTCCCGCATCTTATGTAAATCTTTGCTTGCCTGATACGCGGAAAATTCGATGTCAATTTATGCCAATCGCAAACATGACAGGACGAATATTTCTACGTGGTAAATGCCCTACGAGGGATTAAAATAAATTGGCGGTAATCGCTTTTGAAAACATGTTGTTACGTGAAACAGGTTTGAGTGCAATATATTGCTACTAAAGGGTCTGTTTTACTATAAAATGATTGCAACATTTATGAAGGAATCCTTAGTTTGTTCAGATCGGTTAAAGAAATCTTGTTTTGTTATGTAGTTGTTAGAAATTTTTGTATATGGTTAGCGTATTCAAAGCTATACAATTGATAGGTTGTTGTTTGGTACTACATGACCTAATTCTATTATTTGAGTTGTTTTAAAAAGACCTTCGATTGCTTTAATTTTAAACTGGCATTGTATCCTACAGACCTACAAGCTATGGCGTTTTCTAAATGATAATATTATGATTAAAGTTTGCTGCACTATTATCAGATCAATAGTAAATACATAAATAAGCAGAAAACTGGCTAGATTATTATACCAATCATCCTAAGTGCTTTCAAAAGTTTTAGAAGTAATGACCACAACACTTTGTTTTGAACTGAGAAGAGAAGTAAAGCAAGTACTAAAGTACTATTTTTTCATTTTTTAGGGAGTTTGGCCCTTGGGGGATATCATAAAGCAACGTAAACACTATGATCAAACTTTTTTTTGATAGTACGGAGTAAACTCTAATGACTGTAGCAAGCCTTGAAGCTTCAACTTGCGAGTATGTGTGATATGACATTCCACTGGTGATGGACCGATTATTTCTGTTTACATACCGATTCCACCGGATTTTTTCTCTCCCCTAGACTGCTGCTGCGGGGCTTGCGGTCGGTGTTTACACTGTCCTCATCCCAGCAGGTCGTCCCACCAACTCAAAATTCACCCAGCTCACTGGATGGAACATCAATCGCATTGTGGGAGCGGTTACGTTCAGTCCGCTGGAAAATTCTTTTGTGAAATTACTCTTTCGCCCAAACGGGAGCCAACTGTTCTCTAAAATGTCGCCACACGGACACGGGGTCGATATTCGCAAGTTTTGGGCTAGAAAATGATAACGAGCGAATTCTGTTTCTGCTTGACAAATTTTGAGTGTTTATTTGAGTTAGATGAGGCACACAACAGAGCTAATGAAAACATATACAGCAAACACAAGGAGAGTTATATTTATATGCCTAAAACATCTAGATGAAAATATAAGCCAAAACCAAAGCTTCTTCAGGCACTTCTTGTCAAATTACCCCATCTTTTCTCCGACTAGCTTCGATTCTTGGGTATTGGTTCTTTCCAAACGTTAAAGCTACAGCCCCATTATGTCTTCCAGCATCGCACGTCATATGCAATCCTCTTAACCGGCTAAATTATGATATACAGTGCGTAATTGCTCCCAAGTTTTCGCAGAGAATAACCACGCGCCGACGCGGATAAAAATTTATCACCGTAAAAGGACCATGAATATTAATTTTGAACCTGGAAAGAATTTAATGCCTTCTAAATGAGGCCCGTCACCACTCGCGCCGAGAATCCAACGTTATTAATGCGAATGCATAATTTAATAACTCCGCCATGAGGATTCGGCTGCGTCAAGGTGGGATGGGATTTGGGAGTTTCAATTATTGTTATCTTACCACGGAATTGGGAATTTGGGGTCTGATGACCTTTAACGCCCAACGGCGTTGATAGGCTTTGCTAACCTGATCCCCTTGATGAAGCTGTCATCTCCTTTTACGTGGGAGGAAACTCAAGGGAATTAACATGAATGTGAAACTTCAAAGGCCTTATAACAAAAAATCTAATCGAGTTTCATCTAACTAAATTATTACAGTCATAAGCCTTTTTTATCGAGTGTTTTATAATAAAATGTAATGCTTATTCTAACCTGTCAATGTATGTATCGGATTTTATTTTAAAAATGTGTTGTCTTTTATTTTTCGTGGTGTTTTTTAATAGACAGTTTGTCCGTTAATGCAAATATACTGTCATTTCAGGCACGTACCCAAAAAACCTTTATACTTATCATATATAAGTGCCCATATTCTTCGAAACACCTTTCCGTATAAGCAGTCTGAACAACGCTAGATTGCATCCGAGTTCACGATCAGTTTCGTAACTTTAACTTTCCAACTTCCATCCCCTGCGCTGCTCAATCCACGTCCCCAGTCTGCGAAGCGGAATACGTGCCCTCCGCCAAAATGTGCCAATTTACAGAGAGTACCGTTAATTCTCCGACCCAGACTGTAACACACAAACTTTACCGTTCCCGTCGAGAAACACGATACAGCGTTCGGTGTTATCTCGTCCTTCTGGTTCTGATGACTTTTCTGTGGGTTAAACTCTCGCTATTCCGATGGAAATGGTTTTCAGACGAGACGATTTTATCGTATTTGCATTGCATAATGACGAGGGGGGCTTTTTTCTGTTCGCAAAGCGGCTGCGATAGAAGTAGAGCACAAGTGGATTCATTGGAAACTTACAGAAAGCAATAATATAGTAGTATATTATATAGCAAGACTGGTAAGAAGCATATTTTCGAGTGAGTCAAGTTTCATGCTGCTTTTAGAAGAGATTATCTATTGTAAACCGTCAAAGCATCAAATAACAATAACTAAAGAATCAAACTTTACTCACAAAAATTAAAAGTCTAAAATAGGTAGGTAAATCCAAAATTAATTAATTTATACTTAAGGCAGTACTTTGGTTTAAATTGTACTGGTTTGCGACTGCCTTTATACTATAACTCTTTTCTAGTTTAGAATTATTGGAAATATTATCGTTCCCTGTAAATTTTCAAAACTGACATGCATTGTTTAAATTATCACAGCAAGCCTACTAAATTAATTTGTGTTTTTAATTTAAAAAAAAACGTTCCCGTAACCTCAGATTTTAATTAATCAAATTTAGCAGGAATTTATTGTAAACTATGATAGTTTAGATTAATTATATAGGCGTTTCAGCTTCTTCTTTCTTCAGATTTTGAAGACGTGGTTGCAAAGTGATGGATTACTTCAATATTTGTTTCGTTCTTTTTCATTCGAGTCCAGAATTCTTGTATCTGTTGAAGCTTTATAGCTCGTAGTCGTTGTTGACGATCTCCACCCTTCATGTCTTTGTAACGCTTGCAAATCTGAACCTGTAGTCAATGGCTTGAAATCTAGGGTCAAATATCCGAAATACGTTTCATAGGTCATTTAATTTCTTCGATTTCCTCAATAGTAAATTGTTCGATGCCTCATTTTCGTTGTTCTGAAAATTAAATACATTTTAAGTTGCATTTTTCTCAGCGAAAACGAATAAATCGCATTAGTAACATGATATTGACAAATGTTGTCCGCAAACATTGACTTTTTCCTGTGATATTTTCAACAATGAAGTGAAATAACAAAACATCATGTGAACGTAATGCTGGAGTTAACACTATAAAAAAGTGCTTGTAATAACGAATTTAATTTAATTAATAATAATTCTTTGGTATTTTTTTAGCGTTTATAAAAATGTTGTTGGAGCTATACACGTGGATTCTTCAGTCATTGCGACTATTAAAGACTTCATTTCATTTCGATGAGCGTTTTCGTTCACCTATATAAAACTTGCAGCTAGTTTAATCAGAATGTTTCCCTGATAATGTCAGGGTTGAAGGCAGAAGAAAATTTCAATATCAACGGTTCATAAGGGCTTCAAGTATATCCACGATATACCGCATATTTATGGCCTCATAAAGAATATGTGACACCTGATGATGTGCTCCAGGTGTTCATACCACAGAATACGGGATAGGTCGATGAAAAAAGACTTTTCACAGCGGAAGTCTTCATTTTTATGGCTACTCTTATGACGCACATTGTAGAATTTTATATTGAACAGCTATATACAGGTATTTGTAGAAAATAGTTGTTAAAAAATGTTTGTTTGCTTGTTTTATATAAAAAGAAGTCAGCTAGATTGAAACTATAAGATAGATGTCTTCAATAATTAGGCCCATATTGATTGTGTGCTGAAATATGTATGCCTTATTTTTCTGTGTGAGGGTTTAGGGTAGATAATAAATAGCAAACCTTTGGGTTTACTTTAAGGACACTTGTTCAAAACTTCGAACAAAAATATTTTAAAATAAGATGTATTATGTCTGGGAAAGGGGCAGAATTACATTTTAATATCCATTACAAATCATTTTTATCACTATTAGAGTTGATTTGACCGACCACTATTATCATGGGACACAAAATTTCCGCTTATTAACAATACCATCCCATTTTACAAACCTCCATRCGTTCGCGTCGTTGTTTAAACAGGCATTCAAATAAACATGCCCTCCACACGACGCCACMCACGACGCCACTGGCTTTGTTTTAAACCGAAACGCGTGCCGCCGTCCAGATTATCACAGAGACCAACCCCCAACACAAAGAGGTCCAATTAAGGGTCGAATTACGGTGGTGCAGCGGTCCGTTGCACTTTCTCATTTTTTATCCCGGCCCTTCAAAGGGGTGTCCCGGATAGACCGCCAGTCCTGCTATCCCTGCAACTGACGGAAATTGGAGCAATTGTTCGCCGACTGCCTTTTGTTTTTTTAAAAAAAGGACGTACGGGCGCTGAGGGCGGTTTTGAACGTTGTAGGATGTGAATACTGATTGATATCGGCACGTGTACCATATCTGAATACCTAACCAGGGTGTTTACTGGTTACAATTTAAAAGAAAAGAATTGAAATTTTATGGAGAGTGACATTCTTATAGCAGTTTTGGAGGTAAAGTCAAATGTGTCTTTATCAAACGTTGCAAACACAGAAATTATAAAATTTTGTTGCACTTTTATTGTAAATATTTAACTCTTTAGATCTGGGCTTCGACATAGGTATCGTTGATTATATAAAACAGCTCTGATGTAGACGTCTATGGTCTTTCGTTTTCATACTCAATATACACTTGTATATAACAGAGTTGTTTTGTTATTAACAGCATCTATAAAAGCACAATAATTAGATAAATTATCCATATAACTTTTGTTCTAAATGTGTCTTCTATTTGTTTCAGAACAGCAAAATTGGAGCTCATCGTTGCCATACCAAATTATCAGCGGAGTTCTCATAACAATTATGGCAATGGTACTTCTGGCAGCTGTTAGCTACCAGTGCGCTGCCACTTGGAGGTGGTTAAGGGACAGGGCTTGCAGAGACCTCATAGATGCAGACATATCAATCATGAAGCAACAGGCTGCCATCAGGATCAGTCACTCTTTACCGGACCTGCAAAGTGAACCCGTGAAGCAGGAATATGTCCAAGAGCACAAGGAAGTTGTTAAGAAGGTTAGCATACAACGCAGTAAACCAAGATAACAGATTTTTAATCAGTTCTGTATTTTTTGTGATTTAATTCGACTGGAATTAGAGATACAGCCTGGTACTGCTAACTTAAAAACCTCATAATAGTTTCAAAATTAGCATTTTAATTATATATATTTGTTTTCCTGGTCAATAGCGAACTCAAGTAGCTGTCTACTAATTATTATAGCAGTAGGATATTGTTTTATTAACGGCAAGTCTTATTAAAGAGCGGTGTCTCAAGTAATATGTGTCTTGTCTTCGGTACGTGTACTCACACACGTACCGAAGACAAGACAGTAAGACATCGTCTGTTTTTCTGAAAAACATTAATAATAAAAACAACGGATGTATTACAACCACAATCGTTTTGGGGCATAATTATAACGAGTTTTTATTGTCCCCGCTTCATTTTCTGATGATTTTAAATGAATGCAAAACGTTCAAAATTATGATTTTTACAAGTAACAACAAATGAGTTTTGAGTCATCACCAAGATGTCTTGGACTTGGATTTAAACAAGTAAAAGTCGAAATAAACTAAGTATTTTGTTTAGGCATAACAAATAGACTATTATAGTATTCAGGATAATTAAATCAGCATAATTTATGGATTGCCTTCATCAACTATACTTGAACCTCTCTCAAGCAGGGAGTATGCCCTAGAATTCAAATCGCCCATCAAGCCCAAGCCCTCAAAAACATCCTCAAACACTCCGGTACCCTTCAAGAGCTTCCAGATCCTGGAAAACCGCCAATTTTACCCCTAATTGCCCAGTTACAGCCCCCGAAGTCACATTGCACACATCCTCACTTACAAACGGTTTCGCTTGAACAATGGCCTTTCCTTCCAGGTTTTGAGGCAGACAACGCTGCCCATTGTTCCGACGCGCCATCAGACGTTCCAAAGGCAGCTGTCACATCGACTGGATATGCCGGGGCCGATCCAATTCAGCATCTGCAGCTTAGAACACCGGAGCAACTCGAGCATTGTGGGCCTTATCAAGGTAAAACAGATGCAACACGTTCGGGCATTGAATACATCGATTCGTGGGCACGTGTTGTTAAGAGAATAAAGGGTTGGAGTCTAAGAGAGTATTACAATATCCGGTTGAGTTATATTAAAAGTGATGGAAATACTATGCTCTGTATTTTAGTCGTTGTGTTCTTTTTGATAATGGCGAAGCTTGCTAAGAATTCTTCGCCATAGTTCTTCATTTGTTTTTGCTTCCCTTGCTCCGTCATATACCTTTTGTTTTAGTAGGGCCCAAAAACTCCCAATCGATCTTAATTGAGGTACATTAGGAACGTTAATTCAAGTTGTGATATGTGTGTATACTTTTGTTCGCAATTTTAGCATCACACTGTAGTTACATTGAAAGTTCAATAACTCCTACAACACTTAATCAAACAAAACTTCCCATCACCGTTGACAAATAATACCCATACATCATCAATAAAATGTACTTTGTCTGATCCAAGGCAAATATGTACTATCTATTTTACAAAGTAAATATTCATGCTATTAAACTGTCTGCTTGAAACTAACATGCGCGTTTCATTTATAAATCCGTGATGCACGWTTTGTATTTCAGCCGGAATTATACAAAAAGGACTTGGTCAGACAGACTTCAGCAGATAGCACTGGTGGTGTTGAGATGGAGTACTGCGGCAAGTTGCATTTTGCCCTTCGGTATGATAGGGATGTGGAGGGGTTGGTCGTGAAGGTAAACACCTTTAGTGGTGTATTACATAAATATTTCAAATTAAATCCAGCTATTGTTTAGACAATATTCAGAACACATTTAGCCAACAGAGACTTATAAAATAAAATTAACAACCTTTTAGGTATTCGAAGCCAGAGACTTACCCATAAAAGATGTATCGGGCAGTAGCGATCCTTACATCAAAATTTATCTACTGCCTGATAGGAAGAAGAAATATCAGACAAAAGTTCACAGGAAGAATTTGAATCCAGTATTCAATGAGACATTCATTTTTAGGTGAGTGGAATAAGAACAATGAGCGCAGTAGTTTAACCAAACAACTCAAAAATTAATCTCTATATTGCGTACAAATTCTGCTGTAGTTTCTGAGCCTAAAGTTTCGTTTTCCTATGTTAATTCTGTTTCACTGTTTTCTGAAGATTTCATACCTTTTCAGTCTTATTCTAAAGATGTCTTAGTAGACGTGGAATAGTTTCCAGATTTCTGGAAATAAACATAAGTAATCTAATTATAGGCCGGTTTTTCTTCTTTGCAATTTTTCAAAAATATTGAAACGCTTTTATATCAACAGCTACATGAAAGTGTCATTTAAATTCCCGTCAACATCTGACTTTTTATCCTATTAAACCTAGATCTAATGTATTTGTACAATCACCTATATAAATTATTATTACCAGTTGCCAGCTTTATACTACCTTAATATGTTTTGCTGTTATATAGACATTATTTTTCGATAGCATTGTGTATATGTAATTTTCTATGACTTTCCTGTAAGTGGGTGCAAACTTGTGGGAAATAAAGTAGATATTATTATTAATGTTATTAAATCCAGCAATCCTAATAATATTACACCAAAGTAAACTTACTGAACGATATTTTTAGCTTATTAAGATGGTAATATAACCCAGTATGAAAATTCAGATTCACAAGATTCAGGTTTGAGTGCTATAATTTATTATTAGTGGCTAGACTAACGTCTAATTTTTTGTGTATTTGCTGTTTATTGAGATTTTTTCATTTTTCCATATTTTAGTTTCTTTTGAGGTGTAGACCATAGTTTTTTTATGGCAATGGAACGTATTACTTCATTTAATATGATGTGACATAACTTTCGTTCTTGTTATCAAAGAAACAATAGGATTATCATAATTTCCAATTAAGCATTTCAATACTTTACCTCGCCCTTTTTTTAGTGTACCTTATGAAGAATTGAAGCAAAGATACCTACAATTTTCCGTGTATGATTTCGACAGATTTTCAAGACATGACCTAATAGGTCACGTTGTCCTAAAGGGATTGCTTGAAACCGTAGACCTGCAGCAAGAGATTGAATATACAATGAATATATTGTGTCCACCACAGGTGAGTTAAAAATTTGCGTTTTGTTTCTGAAAAATCCTTCAAATTTATTAAAAAGAATTGATTGTTTACACACATAGCAATGACTTGCTGCTACCCATTAATAACATTTACTTTCGTTATTAATAATAGGTAATTTAACTTGATACGAGCAAATGTTACTTGTTATGTCCTAAATCGTGTTGTTGCACCATTTCCTCCCTCTCTCTCTCTCTCTCTCTCTCTCGTCACTGAAAGCTCTAGGCTTGTTTCGAAATCGTTCCATCCATCACGCTTCTGCTGAAAAGGGTCAGGGTATTTCTTTATTTAATTCCCAAGCTCCTTCCGAATAAAATTTCACCGTTCTCCCGAGACCGCTGAAAATTCATCCGCAGGTGAATGAGTTTCAGAACCCACGGCTTTGATGTACCGAACTTTTCAGTTCCCCTGGGGGATTTCGGGTAATTGCATTTTGCAGAACGGCTTCGAAATTTGCAGTTTCTTGTTAAGTACGAAGCCAACTCCGCGGGCCATTGTCATGCAGCATACACATCCTCGGCTGGAAAATGCACCGGGAAAGCGCTCGGGTACCTTGACACACATTTCCAGGGCTAAAAATAGGTCGCCCCCGCGTCTGGCAGCAGTCTGCTGCATCCTAAATATAATCTAACTGCAGTTTTCCCGGGAAAACTGTCTCGCTGCTGGGAAAGAGTGTAGAGTCGGGAAAACCATAGGGAACAGGCATTCGTCGATTCCAGAACATCATGCGATCTATTCATTTTCCTTTTGTTATTATCAAATACGTCCACCACATTAAGAAAGAACCGATTTTTTGATTTCATATTAAATGCGCTTAAAGAATTATTAGTGAGCACAACGAGGGAAGTATGTGGAAAAATCTTATTGGTAAATAAACAAACGCATGTCCCAGGACCCAGGGTTTTTTAGTTTTCTAGTACCTTTGGGAATTAAAAATGTAATAGGTAGCTACGTTTTATACACCCCCCCTATTTGTAATTACGCAAATGAAATGCAATACTATCCCTAAATATCTTGCCTATTTGCTTTCAGGATAAAGTTGATCTAGGAGAGATCATGTTGTCTTTGTGCTACCTCCCAACAGCTGGTAGACTAACTCTAACAGTTATCAAGGGGAGAAACTTAAAAGCAATGGATATAACTGGCAAATCGGATCCATATGTAAAAGTCTACTTGATATGTCAAGGAAAGAGGATAAAAAAGAAAAAGACCACGGTGAAAAAATCCAGTCTGTGTCCTATTTGGAACGAGGCCCTCGTCTTTGACGTTCCTTCAGAGAATATTGATGACGTTAGTCTGATTATCAAGGTTATCGATTACGATAGGTAAGTAGATCTGCCCGTGGGGTTTTTTGGACCAAATTATCAACCTTCCAGAATTGGATCCAATGAGCTAATGGGTTGCACAGCAATAGGCTCTAGCTTCATCGGGATTGGTCGCGAGCATTGGTTGGAAATGTTGGAAAGTCCAAGAAAACCAGTGGCACAATGGTATCCGCTGATGGAGTCAGTGCCCGGACACATTGAGGAAACAACCATCCAGACCCTACCGCTCACTTTCAGTTGTTTGAATGGAAGGTAGATCAAAATTCACAAAACATGGGGGTTGTTTTGACCAATTCTCTGTCTTTAAGGTGAACAAGCTTGGGTTATTAAGAAGTGGTGGTTAAAATTTTCCTCCCTTGTTGTAAGAGGAGCACAAGAAATTGATGGAACAAGAGAATAATCGAACGTATAAATTTTGTATCATCCCATTCACATGCTCAAAAGTTGTAGATATCAAAAGACAATATCACCTAGGAACATATCACTTCTGAAAGCATTGCTGCCATGTCTGTCCTCTTTTGTAGCCCACGTTTCTACAAAGCATTCATGTCATATCAGGAGCTTGTACAAATTATGCACTTGTGTGTCGTTGTCAATTGCAGATCTCTAGAGGGATGGGGTTCTACAACGGTTCAGAGAGATTTGAAACTCGGTGGTGCTGTGATAAAATGTACAAGATGAGCATATAAACAGTGAGATCACTGGATGTTAGTTGCAGTTCGCCTATTTTATATAGCTATACGTGTTGAATCGCAGACGATGGACATTGTAAATAAGTGTTATAGACTGTTTTTACAGGTTTATTTATATACTCGTATGGTATGCTACCACTGTTTTAGACTTACGTATGTACTAAATGGTTGTTACAGAGATCTGCCATTATCGAATAAAGATGTATTCGTTTATGGTATATTTCTTTTGCTGCAAAACAATAGCGCATTATCATGTTTTCTTTCTTTTATCACATGACGCGCGCAGTTCGATCAACTAAGTTCATGCCAAATTATTTCAATTGGTTAAATATACAGTGAAACTTTGTGTCCATGCTCTTTAGCCAAACATCAGTTCGTATTGTTTTATCAAAACATTTTGTCTTTAGAGGCTCCATATATTTGTATAACAGCAATTCATTCTAAAACCAATTATCGAAAACTTGAGCCGTCCTTCATATTTTACATCAGTTAATTTTAGCTCAGTTTTAGTTTGTATAACGCTTTCTCTTTAAGTTGAATAACTTTTGAGCTAGGTAGAAGAGAATAGATGGAGTACTATGTTATGAGCAATATTTCTACATTACGCCGCGTTCAATGGAGGTGACATAGGTTTTGCTTAACCACACCTCTTTGCGGCGTTTTGAACAACAAAATCAATACGCAATCCTTGTTTATCGTTTCTATGGCATCGTCTGAAGCGTCATTCAGGTCGACAGTTCTTCTGCACATTAAAGGGATTTCAGCGATGGCACCTAACTTAGACAACTTCAACCATGACCTCCCGTCTTCTCCAGATTCCTCAATCGCGCTCACACCGATAGTAGATACACCAACCTCTTCCGAAGCTACTTCCTCAGATTCCGACTCTGGTGTGCAAACAAATAACAGGCTCACCTACGGAAGGATACGCATACCAGTGGAACAAAACCTGCGCGAGATGATTGTAAGTGGCCTAACGGACTGGCATGGCGTTAATATGCAGCTTTTTGGTAGATAAAGCTGAGCGGAACCGCCGATTTGGATACGGTGACCCAAGTGAAGCTAAGGGTCATCTCGAGAGACGTCAGCTTGCAGCATTTGAGTATGCACACCCCCAATCTAAAAGAGCTGACTTTGGATGGAAGTTACGTCTCTTCTTTGCGAGACTTGGGGTGCAGATTGGTTAATTTGACGATTCTGAGGGTGAATAGATGTTCGCTGACTAGTTTGGATGGTCTCATGGGTCTGGAACATCTTGAGGAGCTCTATGCAGCCAATAATATGATTGATAATGTGATGCCTTGCACCTGTTTGGAGAAAGTTAAGACTATTGATGTGAGGAGGTAAGGAACTGCCTAAACAGAGAGTTTTAATGCTCTTTAAACACTCTTAGTGTAGAGTAGAATAGATCCATGTTCTGTCATCTCTAATACCCATATGTGGACGTATTTCTCCCACAATTATTACCCTATATTTTATTACTTTTATATCTTATAAAACCTTGTCAGACTTTGTGCAATAAAGTGTAGTTATAACATGTTTTCCTGCAATCCGATTTTGAATATATGCTTTGAAAACAACATAAAAAAAAATTCTTAAAATAAAATGTGTTAACTGAGTTAAGTAAATTTTAGAAGCTTATGATGCTTATACATCCCAAGAATGAAAATTACATTAACTTATTCAGCTGCACACTATAAGTGATAACAAAGTATAATACTTATACGAAAACATATATTTTTTAATTCACAATACTATATATCAAATGAAAGGAAATTTAATTTCGCCTCTGGTAGTGCAACAACATTTATGTCATTGTATCATCAATTAAGTTTAAAATTATAGGGCAGTAAAAAATATTCTTTTGCCACAAAATTTTCTTTCTGTATCAGGAATGATAAAATTTTTGTGCTCTTTAGAATAATGAAACATCCATTGCTGTGTATGTTCTCAGGTATTGCAATGATCATTTTTTTATAAAATTTCTTGCACTTTTGACCTAATGTATGATTAATAAAGCGGCACAAAAATTCTGTAAGGAATGAAAATATATAATAAAGAGTAGCATATTTCTTCTAGGAACCGTCTAAGCTGCATTAGAGCCATGGATGTCTTGCAGTTATGTCCACAACTGGAGAATCTCCATCTTGAASGCAACGAAGAGATAGAAGAGTTCCCAAAATACAGACAGACCATAAAAAATTTGTTACCAAACCTCAAAACCCTGGATGGCACACCATTCAATGAAAGTAAGTCACCTACTCCCAGAATTAATAAATTCCAGCTTTAATTTCCAGGTGAATGTAGGGAGGAATTCAGTGAT
Organism: Rhyzopertha dominica; assembly: GCA_025024175.1. Classification (NCBI taxonomy): domain Eukaryota; kingdom Metazoa; phylum Arthropoda; class Insecta; order Coleoptera; family Bostrichidae; genus Rhyzopertha; species Rhyzopertha dominica. Next base: position 52,850,007 of record QCXZ01000041.1, read on the forward strand.
GTTGATGAGGACGAATTAGAAAGATACCTACAAGTATCTGTAGATAAGAAGCTGCAAGTTGCAACGCATGCTGAATGGGTAAGCAGTACTCTTCTAAACAATTTTCATTACTCAATTCTGTTATTCAGGAACGGCAAATCACACTAATTCAGGCAGAAATTGAAAGGGACACCCCAATAATTCGCCCAACCACTACCTACTCTGTTGAGTTCCCCCCAAAAGTTCTTAAAAATCGTCCAAAAACAGCAGACCCGACTTGTGGTACAAGACAAGAAGGTCCTTCTCTACTTACCTCAGGAGCTCCAGTTTGTGGTAATCTGGCACTGGCTTTAAAAAACAGAACTAGAGTGGTTACAGCTTGGGAAGAAGGAGAAGAGAAATGAGATATTATATGCAAAGGTTTTATTCAGTTTTAATAAAATCACAGATCTGTATTATATGTTTTATGATGCCGTCAATGTAGTCAGTGGYGTTGTAATCCTTCTGTTTACCTGGGGGGATCTGTAGCTCATAGGATGGGGCATAGTTGATGAAATACTGAAAAAGATTTTATGAATTAAAACAATAAATCCTAGATTCAATATTTGCTATATAAATTATTATTTTAACATTGTGAATATGCCCACAAAGTTTGGGATGATTACTGTGTTTGAAATTTGTTAAAAATCATTTTTTGCACACATCTTGCTTCCTAATGGTTGGAGGCAATTTTCATTGTTATAAAATTTGTAGATTTAAATTTTCTGGCTAAAAAAATCATATGCATCTGTTCTGTAGAAGCAATTGTTTACACAAGAGAGATATTTGCAGAAAAGTGATTTCTAACCACTTCGAATTGGACCAAACCTTTTAACTTCATTTTTGGTCATTGTTAAAAATATAATTCTTTATATATTATTATAATCTTATAATTCAAAAAACTTACCTCTGAATCGGCTGGTATTTCATCAGGCACATCTTTTCCCGTTATCACCGAAGTCAGATAAGTCCACAACCTCGCAGCGTTCGTGAAACTATATCCCCCACCGCCCAGGACCAATGTGGGCAAATCATTCCCCAAAATTTCCCTCAGGCACACTCCAAAAGTTTCCAAAGTCAAGTTGCATTCCCCTACGGGGTCGCCGTTCAAACCATCTGCTCCGCATTGCACCACAATGGCAGAAGGTTGATATGACTCGACGATTCTGTGGAAAAGTTTAAAAATACGTGGAAAGTTTCGTAAAACCATCTTACCTGCGGAATATTCCCAGAAATGCCCTGCAAAATGTCGGGTGACTTACTCCATCACGGAAAGGAACGTTGAGAGAGTAGTATTTGCCCTTTAGCGAGCCATTGTCGGTTAAATCTCCCGTGCCAGGGTAGAATCCTGCGGCGTGTTTGTGAAATGACAATGTGAGGACCCGTTTCGATAGTTCGAACGCATTTTGAACTCCATTGCCTACAAAAATGAGAAGAAACTGTGATTGCAGCTTTCATAGGCTCTTTAGTATACTAACCATGGTGAATATCCAAATCTACGTACAAAACACGATTAAACTTTTCGGTCAGTTTCTGTATTGCAATGACTACATCGTTTACATAACAGAATCCCTCGGCGCAGTCTCTAAAACTCACACTGTTAACTCGTCGTTCGTTTTCTGTATTACTAACCCACCGTTGTGCATGATGCCACCCTCCAAACCAATTGATCGCTACCCGAAACTTCAACGAACATAAAAGCTTCGCAGCGGTTAACGAACCACCAGCGACCACTCTAACAAACTGGTAGATATTGGGAAGCACCGGACAGTCGTAGCCCAACCCATACTCCTCCTGTTCAAACTCAAACTCTGAAGAATCGTTAAGATCACCCACTTGCTTGAGAAAGTTCACATAGTCCGATGAATGAAAAAGACGTAGCTCGTCTTCTGTCGCGTCTTGCGACAGAACGGTCAGTATTAACTTTGGGTCCAACAATTTGTACGCTAATATCAAGTCGTGCACTATACTTGCCTAAAATGAACAAGTTACTACGGGTTTCACTCAAAATAAGAGCTAACTTACTCTGTTTAGCATAGAAGGCAATTTGTCGCATTCTAACCTCAAACTGGCACTGTAAATGTAGGCTATTGCAGGTTTTTGCATTTTAAAAGCTCGTTAATACCTAAAACAAACCTAGAAGCGTCCTTTTCTTCAAGTATTTGACTGCAATAATCGTTTATTTGTGGTGTAAACTGACCGCATTTTATAGGTTATGGTTACCTTTCAAATTCAAACGTGGTCGGTAAAGTAGGAATCCTGGTGCTCAGTCGGTATTTAAGGAATGCGTTTTTTGCGCCATAATACGAAGGGGACAAAGCAATGACGCGTTTTTTTTTGCTGCAAAGATCATTTTTTGTGTGTTGTTTGTGTAATTTTTACGCAGTGTAAGTGCGCGTTTTGATTCGAACGGTCACAAGACGTCCAGTGTTAACTTTGARATCGGTACGCGATAAATTAATAATTAATATGAAACGGGAGTTTTAAATATTGTGCGGATTGTGATTTGATTTCAGATAACTTTTTTTGCACTATTACACAAGATGTTTAATTAGTTTATCCGGGAGTGGAGTGCGTAATTGGCGGCGTCGTATTGCACCAGTGGCGGATATTATTAATAAAACACCAGTAAGTTTTTTAAACTGATTTATTAGCGTTCTGTACACTCTTAAAATGTTAATACTAATTATCGATGAGTTTGAACAAGGCACACGAGAATATCATCCCAAATATCTGTGAACAAACAAGAAGAACGTTACCATTTCACCACAAACCGTTTTTTGGGCGCATTACCATCAAAAAAGCTACAACAATACCGGCAGTTCCAATCACAACCGCATGTCCTTTGACGAATTCCTTCGTTACTTCATAACACCCCCTCTGATGCAATATAAAAGAGTTTTGCTCTTGAACTATATATTTACAACTTTGATGCTTTCCCAAAAGTTGTCTGCAACACGTATCTGGCAAGATATCTTTCCAATCGTCTTTGCTGTGAACACCACAACATTCCAATCTTCTCTGGACTTCATCCCATGATTGCGTGACGGGCCAGCTAGTTCCATAGAACCTTATGGAGCTGTACATTTCGTTCTGTAGGGTCATGTCTACTTTTTCGCGGAAAACGTAGCCCAAAATACCGCCGATTAGCATGGTAACGAATATCAGAAAAACGGCGATGAAATACTGGAAACAAAATGCGTGGGGGCGACAATTTTTGATTGTATTTTGGCTAACGTACCGKTACCAGCATGCATCGTACTTCTCTTATGGCACCCAAGCATCCAAAACACGAAATTATCGATATAAAAATGCCTGTTACTATTAAAACATAAGCTGCACCAGCATAAAGATTAGTTCCTAGTAACTCATTCGCGAAAGATTTATCTGCCACTGTCCAGATGCCCAAACCAGCAACTATAAGGCCTCCGATCTAAAAATGGAAGTTTGAATTTGAATTTTTGAATTTGGCGAGCAGGGTTGCCAATGTATCAGGTACAGCAAACCGTTCTCATTAAAAATAACTAAATATCACTTCTAACTCTAACTAACAAAGATGTTTATTTATGTTATACTGTTTTTAATTATGATTACTTACGCATATGACAATGTTAACGATGAAGAGCCCATACTTCATAAAATTCCCACATCCATCCATGCGCTGGCCCCAACCCATGGTCAATTAACTAAAAAGAAAACGAACTGTGTTTATTGCAAATGCACGTGTGTTAAAATCGCGGCAAAACAGCGCATTATTACGTTCACTCGCTCATCTCAAACTCGCAATATGGGTTAGTCGTTATAACTTTCTCTACCTCACTGCCTCTGGAGGCCTTGATTCAGTAACGGCACAAAAAAGAGGGATTTAAAACCGCAAAACACGACGTAGAACGCAGTGTGGATTCGAATTCCCGCCAAAACGAAACAAAACACTGCCGTTTTGGCGGCAAAACGAAATTGGCGGGAAAAAGGGGGCGTTGTCGCGCTGGTATTTGAATAATTAACGTAGTAATAAATGCGTTACTTACTTGTTTTCTTTGTAGCTTTGAGGAGCACGAGATCAGCAACATGCCTTAGCGACTGCGACGCCTCCTTTGAGGTCGTTTGTGACCACTCCCACTCTTTGTTTTTGTTTTTTTCGCGCGTGGTTTCGACGATAACGCGGTGGAAGTTGGCTTTTAATTGAATGGATTCTAATGAGAAGGGAGTTGCCTTTTGTAGAAGTGGGGCAGTGGGTCATAACGTGTAGCTTTCATTTAGTCTTCAGGCAAAAAGGTGTTACCTACCTAATCTCTTGTTTGGGATGTATAAATACTAGGCTAGCAGCAAAAAATTGTACAGTCAGTACCTATCAATAGTCCTTTTTACTATGTTCATAGTTAATAAAATGAAAGACATGAGAATAATTTAATTTCTATTTTGTTGACTTTGTTATAATCTTTATGAAGCTATCCACCTTTTCTGTCTTCAGAACTTTATCCTTCTCTAATATTTTATGCTGGTCTTCGGTTTTTATTAACATATCCATCATGAATTAAATTGCCTCTTTTATTTTGAAATATATTTACAACCATTATTTTTTTAATCCCGACAGATGTTTTTCATCTCTTTCCTCCTGTATGAATCTTCAAAATTTTTCAATTAATATTTGAGGTATGCTGTTTTGGCTTTATCTTTGTCTTTGTATTTTGTTCTGCATTTGTTTGAATCATTCATATAATGTTTAGGGTTCACTAATTCACCTAATATGCTTTTGTCCAACATGTGTCAAATTAAAACAAGATGTGTAGACATGCTCTTTTTTTAATCACATCAGTTATAATACTGTTATGACTTATTTCTCTGGAAAAAGAAAAAATAAAACACCAAAAATACGAAAATCATTTACTATCTCCTAGTCAGTTTGTACATTGGACATCAGAAGGCAGTAATTAGTAACTCGAAATTCTGTATTAGTCGTCAAACGAACAAGGTGCTCTGAAGACTTCAAATTAGTACTGCTTGTTAGGATTCCTTCTAAATTCAGTTCCACCTGCAAAAAAATTATCGTCGGGGACTTTTTTTTCACCCACGCATGAAAAATACCTGAGTAAAACCTTCTGGGCTGACTATATGGCCTCTGCTTCTTCACAGACGGCTTGCAATCAGATTTCAACACTTCCTCCATGTTGCCGTAGTCTTTGAAGTGAACCACGCAGGTTTTGTCAGTGACGGCGGTTATCGTAGCATTGTAGAACTGAAAGGAAAGGTTTGAGAGCGCCAATCTCGAAGGGTAGTTTCTTTACGTACCTTCCCGTCCTCCCAATACTTGGCAACGCACTCGTCCCCGATTTTCCACTCGTTTGCTTCATTTTCCTTTTTCACAGGGAAATTCAGGTGTTGTCTTAGGCTTCTGCTGGCGAATTGGCTGTTCATTGACATTTTCCCCAAGTTTTCTGCCAGTGAATCAACAGGTGGTTGAGTCACTTGCGTTTCGGATTGATTTCTAGTATTGAAATTTCTGTTTGAGTTTCTCTGATTGGTGTAAGAATTCTCAGGCTTTGATCTGGAATAGTTCATCCTAGAATTGACCTGTTGTACGTTGTCGTATCTCTTCTTGTCCACATTATTAACACTGCTATAGCTCGGATATGTATTTGCACTTTCAAATCTCTTCTCAGGCATTTTAGGTTCAACTTCCGTAGCTGGCAACTTTTCCTCCAAGAAATTGAATAGGGAAACCTTCTCCGGTGGTTTTTGTAACTTGTCGGCGTTCTTATCCCTCGGCTCGTTCCTTTTACCTCTTTCTCTCGTTCCTCTTTCGTTGTTTACGTTATTCGCGCGTCTGTAATGATTTTCGACAGGCTGTTTTTTCGTACCGCCCCCGAAAACCTTCTTGACAGCGCCCGAACTAGCTTCAGCTATAGCATCTTTGCGCAGATTATCAAATTCGGTGTTTTGTTTGTTTTCGTCTTTACTCTTATTTTCCAAGGATTTAAAGGATCGATCTTGTAGAGAAGAGACGATTTTCGTGCCGAAATTGACCCAGGCAGGTGGACCATCCGCATTGGCTAAAGAAAAATACAACTCTAAAAGGTTTGCTACCACAAATTTCTGCCATTTATTATGTACTGCCACAACATTTGACTATGGAGGCAGTTTTCGGATGAGAAAAATTGCATTCTGCTTTCATTTTTACAACTATCTAAACCAAATTAACTTTTTTGAACCTTTTTTAGGTAAAAGACGTTGTTTTAAATATGTGTAATTGGCGTCAGAGATTTGTGGTAGCACTTTTTCTGCACCTGTATATAACATTTATCGTCGTTTACTTACAAGTTCGTCTAGCATTCTTCAGAGCTATTTTCGATAGCTCCCACTTCTCATACAACGTCGGCACTTTGCCTCCCAAATACGAAACGTTTGCCGGATGTAGCAACAAATATCCTGAGCTAATCCTTGCATTTTTGAGTAAGATTTTCGAACCCGCAGGTGTTTTATCGACACTCAGCGAATTAGCGGAAGAAATCTCTATCGCCTGGCAGAAATTATGGCCGTCGGTCAGCGTCAGCTTCAGCATTCGAGGTGCCGCCTGCGAATCTTCGTTTGCCTTCGGAGCGGACACATTACGCACCTTCTGGACTTGTAACACCAGCTACGGGCAAAAAACACATTCTATTTTTATCGCTGATGTCATCATTATGATTTATGTACGAACCTGTTCTATTTTTGGCTTGTTCAGTTCACTTGCTAAAATTGGACGTCCTATTTCCTTTAAATCAGCCTGAAAAGCATACGAGTCAAGCTCGGAAGTGCATTATCGATGGTGGACTTACGTTTAGGGCATTTTGAAGGAGTGCCCTTGGTTCTGTAACTGCACCATTCTCTGATATGATGTTTAGACCCTCTTCTGATAAATGCCTACGAAATACCGGTGAATAAAGCTCAAAAAACTTGATAATTGAAGGATTTAATGAACGACATAACCTCACTCACCATCCGGGGCCTAGGATTTGATCAGTCAAAACCATTTCTGATGCTTAACGTTAATAATTGTAATAATTCTAATGAAAATCCGTTACATACTACAAATTGGCAAGTTATTTTTGTTAAATCAACAATGCAAAATTAGATTACGGCTAACATCTGAACTACAAGTTGACAGTTGGCATTGACAAGGGGACATAAGAACTACCAGTTGAGCATAATATCTACTGGAGTAATGTAGACCATTCTCTTAGCTTTGTTGTTATAAGTGTTGCCTATCAACAGGTTCAAGGAAAAGGAACACCATTGTTTAAAATGTATTTGTAATTTTCTGTACATTAAGCAAGATTTCCTCATTACTTGTAAACACTAACGAATAAGGATAAAAACTGACAGGATATTTAGTCCTCTCGTTGCACGTAAACCTATAATTCTTCAGCATAGAACAAAGAACAACCTTGGACTGTATCATGCCAAACCGAAATCCTAAAAGTATAAATAAAATATAGCAAGTGGTGCAAATATGCTTACTAAAACTACCTATGCAAATTCTGGGTCCTGCACCAAAGGGCATAAATGCTAGCTGGGGTATTTTTACCCTCTTTTCTGTCGAAAATCTTTCTGGGTCGAATACATCTGGGTTTGGGTAGTATTCAGGATCTTGATGTATGGCATAATTGGATAAAAGAATGGTTGTTCCCTTCCTTATAGTGTTCTCTGTGTTGGGGATTTTGTAATCTTTGGTGCATTTCCTTGTTACAAAAGGAGCTGGGCAATACTTTCTCAGAGTTTCTGCAAATAAATTACTCTACTGTTTTTCTCGTGTACTGTGTAAAATATTAGATGATAAAAACCGTCTTGGTTTCTTACCGTCTAAGACACAATTTAGGTACTCCGTCTCATTGACAGCATCGTATGTTATCTTGCCATTGTATTTACCCAAAACATCGTTGATATCTCTCCTCAATCTATCTTGGATATTTTGATTACGAGCCAACTCCAGCATAGCAAACAGCAGTATGTTAGCTGTGGTATCGAAAGCACCGATGAAAAACACAAACGCCTGAGCAGCTATGTTTTCTACAGATAAACCACCATTTTCTTTTACCTCAACCAACAATTGGACGAAATCTTTCCTGTAAACAATCTTTTCTTCTCTCAGTCTAACGTTTTCTCTTACAATTTTCATGAAAAAGTCTTCAACTTCCTTCCTTATGATTCTGAATCCACACCATCGAAGCATTTTGTAAGGAAGGATGTTGAAAAAGAGAACGAATAAGATTTCTCTCGGACCAAGGTCCGCAGCTCTTTTTCCATACTTTAAGAACTCAGATTTTGGGTTTAGAAGACTGTTGCTGTCGATTCCAAAAGCACAGCTAGCTATTGCGTCGGTCGTAATGCGTTCGAATACTTTTTTAATACCTATTGGATCACCCTTAACGTGTTTATCTAAGATACTAGGAACGTTCTTATTGCATTCAACGAATACGTTGAACATCCACTTTAATTGCACTGGAGTAAACGTTGGATTCAATTTCTTTCTCATGGCTTTCCACACCTTTCCTTCTTGAGTCAATAGATTATTGGAGAGAGGGTCATCATCTTCATTTGTGTAAAAGTCTCTGTTTTCAAAGTAGTCAAAATCCTTTATCAGGATGTCCTTTATGAGATCCAAATCCACGGGCATAAACACTGGTCTCAAAAAGAAGTACACCCCAGCGTATTTGAGACCCTTAGCTTTGATTTTGTTGTGCAATCTTGCAAATGTAACGCTCATATTCTCCCTGTTTTTCAAAATATCGTAGGCAGCACCTACAACGAAGATTGGATCTATTTGTGGGATGCCCGATCGTTTCCAGTAAGTATGGACCCACCATTTCGTATAGCACAAAAAGACGGTAAAGCCCACGATTATTATAAGCGCGAAATTTTCGTAAACGCCTGTCAGCATATTGCTACAAAAAATTACTGTTGTATACTCGCGTATGAAGTAGGTACTTAGTTATCTCAAGACACGAGATAATTTTAATTAGGTAAAAAAACTTCGAGTTAATGATTAAAAAATTAGTAAGATTACTTTGTTGCTATGGGATCCCCAGCAATCGTAAATGATACAATATATTTCATACCAATAACACTCAATTATTTAAAATTTTGTTGTCCAAAATTATAGAGATACAGCTGTCGGTTTTGATCAGATATTTTCTCGCATTCATAACAGAAAGGTATAAACTCCCCTTTTCTCCTTTACAACATAAAAAAACACTTTAGCTCTTACTTTGTAGATCTGAATTCCAGCCATAAGTTGACAATTTTTTGCAGCATTTGCAGATGGATTTCTTCACTAGTGTGACCCATTATTTAAAGCTCTTTATAAAAATAATGCCTGCCTATCATTTATTTAACTATAGTTTTTATAAAATTATCTACTAGATGTTAAACACAGCAGTTTAGAATTACACAGTTAGGTAGATACTTAGAAATTCATGTTTCACATAGAAAACAAAGTTATATAAACCTACCGCATCAATATTTATTTGTAAAACAGCCTGTTGCTATGCTTGAAGCGTTCAACACTTCTTTTTTAATAGGAAAGTACCTGAAGTATAGATATCTCCCAAAAAAATATTGAACACACGTGGGGTTACAATAATCCTCAAAAATATTGCGGCTATCTTAACAGCATCATTCGCTATCTTGTTCTCGTATTTTTCCTAAACTCTTAAGTTTTTTTCTCTAAGTCTGTCTTGAATGTTTTGATCTCGAGATATCTCTACCACAGCGAACGTCAAACTATTAGCAATAAGGCCTCTATCCATTGCTTTTTTGCTATACTTCGTTAATGCGGTGTCTTTCTCGTTCTTGTATGAATCCCTGTATTCAAAATGGTCAAAGCTCTTCACCAGTATGTCCTTTATTAGTTCTAAATCAGAGACTATACACCATGGTTTTGTAAAGGAGTACACGCCGCAATACTTCAAATCATTCTGTTTTATATCTGCGTGGATTTTCGCAAAAGTTTGATTTAGGGAGTGACGAGTAAAGTTATAGTTATAGGTAACTGTCACATGTATGTTTGTCCAAAAACTGTCACTGAGTGGTAATATGCTGCTTTACCTAACTGGTCTAAAGTATGGTTAGTCTGCGGGTGCATAATTATAACACGTGTACAATTATCAGTAAAATACAAACTATAGATACTAAAACAATATGACTGTAATTAATTTATTCCTTTAATAAACAACACTTAATACATTTATGAGAAGTATCGGTATGACATCCTGGTAATACATCTTTATTTTTATTTTTCTACAGTACCATTAAATCCTATGTACATCAAGCCATATCGGATCTTTGCTAGTCAGTACCAAAGAATGAGCATAAATACTAATAGGATAAGCAGTTTTTTCGTTGAGGGTAAATCTGTAATCCTTCAAAAGGGAGCACAAAACCACCTTTGACTGCATTTTCCCAAAACGCAACCCTAAGGAAAAAAAATAAAGCATTTGAGGACGTTATTTATGTTCAGCTTCTTGAAGAATCTTTTTGTACCTATGCAGTTCCTAGGGCCGAACCCAAAAGGAATATATGCCATCTGTGGTATTTTCTTCCTGTTTTCCTCAGAGAACCTTTCTGGATCAAATACTTCGGGATGCGGATAGTACTCTGGATCTTGATGGATAGCAAAATTCGATACTTTGAGTAGAATTCCTTTCTTTATTACGTGTTTTGTGTTTGGAACGGTATAATCCTTTGTGCACTTCCTCTCGAGATGGGCAGCGGGACAATACTTTCTTAGGGTTTCTGAAAATGCAGCAATAATTTAAAAAAATTAAGCTCGATTATAGTTATGTATTTATTTCCAACACTGATACTACTTCTTACCCTCCAAGACGCAATTGAGATACTCCATCTCGTTAATAGCATCATAAGTTATTTTACCGTTGTACTTCTCTAAAACACTCAAGATTTCCTTCCTAAGTCTGTCTTGTATGTGTTGATTTCGAGATATCTCGGCCATAGCAAACGCCAGAGTATTTGAAGTAGTATCAAAAGCAGCTAAAAAGAACAGAACAGCTTGTGCAGCAATCTCTTCTACTGTAATCACATCTTTTTCTTTCATTTCGACCAAAAGTTGCATGAAATCTTTCCTATACACAGCTTTATCCTCTCTCAATTTTACAGATTCTTTAACGACCCCCATGAAGAATTTTGCCACGTCATGTCTTGTGACTTTCATTCCCAACCGGTGAAGTATCCTGTAGGGAACGAGACTGAAAATGATGAATAAAATGAGTCTTCTTAATCCACCTTTGACTGCTTTCTTGCCAAACTTCAAGAATTCTGCCTCTGGATTAACAAGGCTGTTACAGTTAATACCAAAAGCACAATTTCCAATTGTATCCATAGTAATTCGTTCAAATACGAGTTTGATATTTAATGGGTCACCATTAACATGCTTGTCAAGAATATTTGGAACGTGTTGGTTGCATTCCACCAGAATATCAAACATCCACTTCAGTTGCCCAGACGTAAACGTTGGAGTCAACTTTCTTCTCATGTTTCTCCATTGTTCACCGTCTTGAGTCAGCAAGTGACTGGATAAGGGATCATCCTTTTCGTTCTTATAAAATTCTCTGTCCTCAAAATGGTCGAAATCTCTCACTAGTATGGTCTTTATTACTTCCAGATCTGAGACTATTAGAACTGGTTTCGTAAAGAAGTACAAACCACAATATTTCAGACCTCTCTTTTTTATCTCTGCATGGAGATTCGCGATGGTTATAGAAAGATTCTCCTTGTTCTTGAGGGTGTGATAAGCAGAGCCCAGCAGAAAAGTTGGCTCAATTTGGGGAATTCCCAACCTCGTCCAGTAAGTGTGAGCCCACCATTTTGTATAAAGGAGAAAAGTTATTACACTAATGATGAGCGTCGCAAGTACGTTTGCCCAAAGACTGTCACTGAAGGGTGGTAACATGCTGCTTGAACTGAAGAGTTCACAATTTGAATTACTACTCGTGCAAATGCCTCCAGACTACATTTATATTTAAACACAGTTATCACAGAAGATAAGGTCCAATATCGACAGAAATCATAAGCTTTAAAATATTATTGTGATTTTATCTCGCTTGGAATGAATGCTTTCAATTACACAGTTAGGTAGACACTTCTAAATTCATTTTTCATATGGAAGACAAAATTACCTAAAGCTACTGCATATCTATTTATTTGTAAAACATCATGTTGCTATGCTTGAAACGTACAACACTTCTTTTCTAATAGGAAGGACCTGACGTATAGATATCTGCCAAAAAAATATTGAAAAATCTAAGAGTCATTTTGTTAAGACCTGCTTAATACTTAATTAAATCAAACACGTGTGTCTCATTTACAATAATACTCAAATATTGCTGCTATCTTAACAGCATCACACGTAATCTTATGGTCGTATTTTTCCTAAACTCTTATGATTTATCCTCTAATCATGTCTTGAATGGTTTGCAGCCAGGAAGAACAGAAAAGCTTGTGCAACAATGAACAGTAATAATTCTTTAAGTCTTCAGTCCATTGCTTTTTTTCATTACTTCATGAATTCGGTGTCTTTCTCATTTGGTATGAATCCCTGTATTCAAAATGGTCAAAGCTCTTCACTAGTATGACCTTAATTAGTTCTAAATCAGAGACTATCAACAAGTACATGCTGCAGTACTTCAAACCTTTCTGTTTGATATCTGGTTGGATTTTCGTAAAAGTTATGCCAAGATGTCTATCGTTCTTGAGAGTATCGTAAGTGACACCAAGAAAAAAGGTTGGTTTGATTCGAGGACTGGCTATTCTTGTCCAGTATGTGTGGACCCACCATTTGATACAGACGAGGAAAGTTATTGCACTAGCGATGACTGTCGCGACTTTATTTGTTCAAAAACTGTCACTTGGCCAAAACCTTGTGAGTCTATAGGTGTATAATTAGAACACGTGTACAATTATCAGTAAAATACTACCTATAGATACTAAAATAATATGACTGCAATTAATATATCTCAAGAATCATTTTATTCCGTCAATAAATAGCGCCTGATACATTTATGGGAAGTATCTGTATGGCATTTTACTAAGTGCACAATGGTTAAATACTGAGCATCCGTAATACCTAAATTTATCGTATAATAACATAATATTCTTGTTTAAATTAAATTACTCATAAAAAAGTATATTTTATTATGTTAATTTTTCTACAGTACCATTAAATCTTATGTACATCAAGCCATATCGGATCTTTGCTAGTCAGTACCAAAGAATGAGCATAAATACTAATAGGATAAGCAGTTTTTTCGTTGAGGGTAAATCTGTAATCCTTCAAAAGGGAGCACAAAACCACCTTTGACTGCATTCTTCCAAAACGCAAACCTAAGAAAAAAATACAGCATTTGAGGACGTTATTTATAATCAGCTTCTTTAAGAGTCTCATTGTACCTATGCAATTCCTAGGTCCGAATCCAAAAGGAATATACGCCATCTGTGGTATTCTCTTCCTGTTTTCCTCAGAGAATCTTTCTGGATCAAATACTTCCGGATGGGGATAGTATTCTGGATCTTGATGAATAGCAAAATTCGATATTTTGAGGAGAATTCCTTTCTTTATTACGTGATTTGTGTTTGGAATGGTATAATCCTTTGTACACTTCCTCTCGAGGTGGGGAGCGGGACAATACTTCCTTAGTGTTTCTGAAAATGCAGCAATAAATTACAAAAAATTAAGCTCGATTATAGTTATATATTTTTTTCCAACACTCACCCTCCAAAACGCAGTTGAGATACTCCATTTCGTTAACAGCATCATATGTTATTTTTCCGTCGTACTTATCTAAAACACTCAAAATTTCCCTCCTAAGTTTGTCTTGGATGTGTTGATTTCGAGATATCTCGGCCATGGCAAACGCCAGAGTATTTGAAGTTGTATCGAAAGCAGCTAAAAAGAACAGAAAAGATTGTGCAGCAATCTCTTCTACTGTCATCGCATCCTTTTCTTTCATTTCAACCAGGAGTTGCATGAAATCTTTCCTATACACAGTTTTATCCTCTCTCAATTTTACAGACTCTTTAACGACATCCATGAAGAATTTTTCTACGTCATCTCTTGTGACTTTCATTCCCAGCTGCTGAAGTATGCTGTAAGGAACGAGACTGAATATGGTGAATAAAAAAATTTCTCTTAATCCACCGTCGACTGCTTTTTTGCCAAACTTCAAGAATTCTGCCTCTGGATTAACAAGGCTGTTACAGTTAATACCAAAAGCACAATTTCCGATTGTATCCATAGTAATTCGTTCAAATATGTGTTTGATATTCACTGGATCACCATTAACGTGCTTGTCGAGAATATTTGGAACGTTTTTGTTGCATTCCACCAGAATATCAAACATCCACTTCAGTTGCCCAGACGTAAACGTCGGAGTCAACTTTCTTCTCATGTTTCTCCATTGTTCACCGTCTTGAGTCAACAAGTGACTGGATAAGGGATCATACTCTTCGTTCTTGTACAGTTCTCTGTCCTCAAAGTGGTCGAAATCTTTCACTAATAAGGTTTTTATGACTTCCAGATCCGAGACTATTAGAACTGGTTTCGTAAAGAAATACACACCACAATATTTCAGACCTCTCTTTTTTATTTCTGCATGGAGATTCGCGATGGTTATAGATATATTCTCCTTGTTCTTGAGCGTGTCGTAAGCAGAACCCAGCAGAAAAGTTGGCTCAATTTGGGGGATTCCCAACCTCGTCCAGTAAGTGTGAGCCCACCATTTTGTATAAAGAAGGAAAGTTATTACACTAATGATGAGTGTTACAAGTACGTTTATCCAAACACTATCACTGAAGGGTGGTAACATGTTGCTTGAACTGATGAGTTCACAATTTAAACTAGTACTCGGGCAAATACGTCTAGACTACAATTACAACTAAACACAGTTATCACTGAAGATAATGATAAGGCCAATATCAACAGAAATCATAAGCTCTAAAATATTATTGTTACCTTATCTCGTTTGGGAGGAATTAATGCAAGGAATGCGGAACTCGATAATGACATTGCATAAATTACTAATGACGCTAAAAAGAATAATAATTAAAACGTATTTGTATGATTACTTTCTCAATCATTTTTTATGAAATTTATGGTGTATAGTGTAATTTCTCAAATATTATAATACAGCTTCTTAATTCATTTCCTTTGTTTCAGAATGGGTGTTTCATCAAATTTGGTAAGTGCTAGTACTTAATTAGCATAGCCTGCACAGACGAACTGTTTTGCTAATTCTGCTTGTTTTGTTTATTCTCCAAAATACATTTAATACTTAAATAATCTAGTCTACAGTCGTTTTACGTTTAGCCACACTCCGCCAATCGGTGAAAGAATTAACGAACTTGGACTGTTCTTAATCGGCGTGATCGTCTTTTCGTTTAAAGTAAAGGCGTACCGCTTCAGAAGATTACAGATCGTAACTTTTATTTGCATTCTGGCAAATCTGGACGCTAAAAACCGCATTAATTTAGATTAAAACGCGACAGATTTTTCTAGAGGTACATACCTATACAACTCCTTTGTCCTAGACCAAAAGGAATGAACGCTAATGGCGGTATTTTTCTCCTGTTTTCTTCTGAAAACCGATCAGGATTGAATATTTCTGGTTGAGGGTAGTAATCTGAATCATGGTGTATACCATAGACAGATACTATGACTTTGGTACCTTTCTTTAGCATTAAATTGGTTCCTGGGATTTTATAATCTAAGGTACATTTCCTGTTAATTTGAGCTGCAGGGCTATACTTTCTTAAAGTTTCTGTAAGAGACGTTTGTAAACTGAAATTATTATTTCACTTAGTTCATTACCTGCTACAGCGCAGTCTAAGTAACCCATCTCTTGAATTGCTTCATAAGTAACATTTCCTTCATGTTTTTTAAGTACTGTCACTATTTCTTTTCTCAGTTTGTTCTGTATGACTTCATTTTGCGCTAACTCCAACATGGCGTAAGCCAGTGTGTTTGAAGAAGTATCAAAGGCGGCTATAAAGAAAAGGAATGCTTGGGCTGCGATGTTTTCTACTGAAAAACCTTCCTTCTCTTTGATTTCCACTAGAAGCTGCATGAAATCTTTCCTGTAAACCTTCTTTTCCTCCCTTAGTTTGACCGTTTCTTTCACTATACCCATGAAGAAGTCTTCGACGTCTTTACTCAAAACTCTGAACCCAAAGAACCGTAGAACATCGAAGGGGATTAAAGAGAAAACGATCAGGTTAACTAGTGCTCTCAATCCACCATCTACAACCCTCTTTCCGTATGTTCTAAAGTTGGCTTCTGGTTCTTTTAAAGTGTTGCAATCGATTCCAAAGGCACAGTTACCTATTGTGTCCATGGTCAATCGTTCAAACGTCTCTTTAATATTTACGGGTAATCCATCAACATGTTCATCTAATATAATCGGAATGTAATCATTACATTTCAAGAGAATATCGAACATCCACTTTAACTGAGCAGAGGTGAACGTAGGGGTTATCTGCCTCCTCATTTTCTTCCATTTATCACCTGCTTGAAATAGAAGCATGTTGGTGAGGGGATCGTCTTTCTCGTTTACATAATTGTCCCTGTCCATAAAATGATCACAATCCTTCACAAAAATCGATTTGATAATGTCCAAATCTACTGGCATGTAAATTGGGCTGGCGAAGAAGTATATTCCTCCATGCTTCCATCTCTTTGATTTAATAATGCTTCGTAATCTTGAGTATGTCATGGCGATGTTTTCTCTTCTTGAAATAGTGTCGAATGCAGCTCCTAGTATCGGCTTTGTTTCCAGCTGGGGTATTCCTTGTCGCTTCCAGTAGTTGTGCGACCATTTGAAGTAAATTACGAAAAGAACAGTTATAGCTATGAAAATAGTATAAAAATCTTGCATGTTGTTTACTTCCTAGAAAAGAACTGCGTCTATAAGTGCGCGTGAGGCAGTTTAAAGGAATTACGCTCAAACGAATTCTCAAATATGAATAAACGTATTGAGGTATTATTTTGTTACGTATGAAAGCTGTATTTATAAACTGAGTTCTTAAGTAAATAAACGCTTATAATATGATTGACGTCATAACTAAAGTGACAAAACAGATTTTTTTCAAGTCTAATTGCACTTTATTGATAGTTAAGACCGTAACAAGAGGTCATTGTCAAGTAAATAATAAAAATACACTTAAATAAATAGTACAGTCAAAATATTTCGGGAAAAAATAAAGAACAAAGACAACCATTACATTTCAAATTAACAAAAAAACAATCTACAATCTATTCTGTTACAAAAGTAAAACAAACCTTTTAAGTTTCCATTTTCGATCGAGAATTTTCACCTTGATTGCTATTTCATGAAGTTTGAGTTCATACTTAACAATAACAAGGCAGAATATATTTTCAGTAGGTATTAGTCAATCAATTCGTTGTAGTGTAGTTGGCTTCCATATTGTTACTAATATCTTTTCCACTTACACGATTGTTCGTATTATTCCTTTTCTAGTATTGTTTAGTATCGATCATTTGTGTTAATTTTTCATTGGTTATAATCAGGCTATTGTATCAATTTTAACGTCACACGAATACGTCATTAAACAACTTAAAAGCTTTATTCCACAGGCATTCTAGAAGTGTGGTGTAATAACCATTTCTAAAGTGTATAATGTTTTTAAGAAGCAGATGTATACAGAGTTAGTTTGTATAATTCACTCAAAGACAAGCCATTTTTTCTGTGAACGTATCCAGCACCCAATTCTAATGAGATGTCATTATTTTATAAATGTCACTGCATGCTCCGTAATATATTTAGAATTAATTTTATAATAAAGTAATAGAGACAGTATTTTTTATTATTTGGTGATAGTCTAGTTAAATTTCATATCTTAAGGTCGTTTACTTGCTAGCTTGACATAAAACTTGTCCTCGTAATGAGACTTTTCATTCTTATGAGTGGTATGTTCACTCTTTAATGGTAAAGGCGAGCTGGTAGTTGAAGCTGGAACCAAATGTCATTTACACCCTATTTCTTTACTTACAAATCTTTTTTACCTTTCTGTTTTTTCGCTGGACTCTCCATTCCTCCATGTCTGGATTCAGGATTTGCAACAGAGGTATTCGTTAATATACCTTCCTCCCCCTTCCGTTTTTCTGCTTCCCTCGCACGCACTCTAGACGACATTATAACCACCTGCCCATTTGCGTTGTCCATTTGCTCCTGAAGGCAGTTCTGAAGAATGTTAAGAAAGAACAGAAACGATAGAAGCGTCAAAGCTGATAGGGCGATGCTGTGTTTGCCACCTTTGCTGAATCCGCCGCTTCTAAAAAAATTTTGCTTGAATCATCACAGACTTCATGTCTTATTACTTACGAATGACTGCCGTATGACTGGTAACCTTCGGAGGAATAGTGGTTTCTTTCGATGCTGCTTTTAACCGCTGGGAGTGCATGGAGTTTGTTTATGTTTTGCAGCAAGGATTTGCTAGCAATTAGACTTGACATGTCTTAAGAACTGGATGGTGTAACAGAAGAATGGTGTTGGTGGTATGAAATTTAGGAGTCCTACTGGAAATAATTGCAGCCAACTGTAAACAGCCGCAATTAGAGGAACCGCGTTCCCGTGGTGCGTTTTCAATTATTAAGGTCACTGTTTGTACCTTGTTAGACAAAGAACAATGAATTTAGCAAGCAGTGGATCCTTTAGGGTGGTTTTGTAGGACAAAACTTAAGACCTACGTGAATCGTATATTACACTAGTTTTCTATAGTATAATCTCCATAACGTATAAGATCGCTCTTCCATGATGAAAATGATTATTCGTTAAAAACTTATCCATATTACTCAGCGTAGATTCCTTGTATTTATTCTTGTTAAATAAGCTCCGCTAAAAACTTGAATTAAATAATCCACAATATTTTATTAATAGATAAAATTTTCTTTTTAGTTTTATTAATTTTGCGCAACCAGTCTTCTCCATAGTTCAGAAAACCCGCTTATACAGACAAGAGTATTCCTTATTCTTCTATGCAGTCTCATACCTACATATAAATACACGTTTTCCATTCTCTTTTTCACATGCTTTTTAAATGCCTTCGAAAAAGAACTTGGTGTAATTCTTTAAATTGCTTATAATAACGGTGTTCCAAATTGCTTAATAGAAAATTGTACTATAAATACCTAACAAAAGTTAAGCTTTCTTTTAACGCCATCACATGTGATAAAAAGTTAAAATTTGGTAGCCTCTTAGGTTTACTGATCAAGTCTCAATTTACCTGTTTAAATTATTTTTATCTAATGACATAAATATTTCCTTTTCTACTGTAGACAGTGTCTATCCCTGTTTTKTCCATAATGAAGATAAAATTTCAGTTTTAAATCATTCAGGTGTATTGTGTATTACAGTTTTGCATGTAAAGACTGTAATTCTGTTTATATTTTCCTTTTCTGTTAGAAGCAATGAACATCTAAACCAATTTAATAAGTATAAAAATGCAGACATTCATTCGTTAGCGAATTATTTATTATCATTTAAACATGMTTCAACTTGGGCAATTGCAATTTCAGTTGTCCTATTCCAAATTTTTCATTTGCACGATTTTTATGTTCCTGGTTCAAAGTTTGCTTTCCATTTTAGTCAAGAATGCTTGTTCAGATTTTTAGATTAATTTTATTAATTTGTCATGGTCATAATATTTACTTTTGTCATTTGATTTCACCTAAGGATTTTGGAGATACTTTAGGGCGAAGTGGGAAAGTAGGGCTTTACCAGAAACCATATTTTGTGCTGTTTTAAAGGATAGCAATGCTCTTGGGATATCTAATTGTTTTGCAACATATATTTTTTATCAAACTAATTGCAATAATTGTTTTTGTTGTCACCTTTAGTTTAATTATTATCTGTATAGCAATATTTGTCCTGGAATTACTAGTGTTTTCTTGAAACAATGATCTACAAGTATAGTTTTTTGTTTTTTTTTTGAGAGTACAAACACATTAATAAAGCTATAATTTATTATAAATAACAATACATCGGAATCGTTACAAAACTACACCTACTACAGTAAGAAAACAGTAAAAAAAAAACGAACTAATCTACAAGTGGATACGTCTTCTCACTGTACACAACAAAAGCTATACATTTATACAACGAACACTCGAAAAGAGAACAACATGCACACGTGTAATCAGAGAAGAAAAAACGAACCTGTCAAAAAAATACACCTGAGAAACAATAAATAACGAAATAAATAGTTAAAAAAACTTGTGTGGAAAACAGTCGGGTACCTATGCGTTTGAGCGAGGATTTTATACTACGTTACATTCTAAGTAAGCCTGCTGGCAGTCATCTCCGGACCTGCCTCTCCTTCCCGCTTCGTAGAGAAGTTCGAAATTGCTGCCACCCGTTGATTTCTCCAGAACAAAGCTGGCGGCGTATCTAGAAAAACGAATCCATCTTAAAATTTGCACAGTTCAATCCTTATAGTGTGATACTCACGTTCCTAAGTGGCAGAAGATGGAACTCTGTCCCATATCGCTTGAGCATTCGGTATTCGCTTGACACATGTACTTTTCCATGCATTTTTCATCTGACGTGGCCAGAGATCTGACGTATCCTTTCATCATCGCTATTCCCGCTACTGCTGCGTCACTTACTGAATCCTTTCTTCCTAAGGCTCTCGCGGACATGGATCTGTGCGAAAATGAAGTCTTCAAAGCGTCGAGAAGGTTCACCACGATGTTTATAAACTGCAAAATAGCATTTAAAGAATGATGGAGTGTATTCTTTAGTAAAAAGTGGAACTGTTGAGTTATTTACAGCTTTTATACAGATTATAAATGATGATACATGATCTCTTATAACATACCTCTCCTGCTTGCTTTGCCATCATGTTGACTTGTTCTGGATCCCTGTCACCAACGATTGTGGATAGTATTGCTGCCAGAATACCCTGTGTAAGCCAAGCTACTACTAGTGCCAATACCAATTATATACACATTATATTCACATGAATATTTAGCAAAAGCGCAGTAATTATTACTAGCTCTGGAACTATACAGGAGTGTGATAATGATTTCGTCTTTATGTTGGTTATTTAGCCATCAGCTGGGTAAATAAGCACGGGTTTAGAATTTGCAGATTTAGAGTCCGATGAGTATAAAGCAAACAGGTGGTCCGATCAAATTAGACATTAAATCAGGTATGTTTGTTGTTGTTGAAAAATCAGTTGCCTCTGGGTCAAAACTGACCAAAATTTGGTGCATTGTTTACCCTCTTTTTATGTTTAATCAGACTGATAATCTCACTCTAATAGCGACTACTCTGGAACACTTACTGTTGACTTTTCTGACATTATTTCAATTCGAAAACCACAATAAATGTTTTGAGACAACAGATAGATTAACATCTAAGGAATTTTACCCCAAATAACCAAATTTTTTTCGGTCGAAACCCTGTTCATTGTTTACTTGGTTACCCAGCTAGCTTCGCTCGATCCAAAGCAAAAACCACTCTTTTCCGACTTCGATTTTTTACTGTTATTTACACCAAAACTTGCGAAAATGTCCAACCTGCATGGGAGACCCGTTGTCCACCTTGTCGATACCATCACCGCCTCCTCCGCCTCCCCCCAAGATGGCAGTGAGGATTTTCAAACCAACGGATAGTAGATTGGCCCATGGTGATGGCGCCACTCCGACGCCATCGTCCAAACCTTCAGATTTGTTGGGGCCCTGGGTGCCCCCACCGGGGTTGAAGATCATCTGCATCACCATACCTAAAGGGGAAGACGCCTCTGTCAGCGTACAGTTTTTGGTTTTACCTTATCGACATGTCACCAAACTTTAATGTTTCCAGCTAAGAAGATTAAAATTTTCGTTCTTACCCAACAAATTCGACCAGGAAAATCCACCCCCTACGCTGCTCTCCTGTATCTGGTTCGTCTGTATGTCATCCAAGTCGTCCAACGCGACCTTTTTGATGGCGTTCGGTTTTTCGGCGAATTTGCGTTCTATCCTCTGGGTTGGTAATTGTGGTCCTCTAGCAGGTACAAAACCAGCTTCCAGCACGTGCTGGTTGGGGTAAGCTAGGGTGGATATTATAAAACTGCTCGACATGAGGGCTAACAACGCCCATCCCGTTGCTTGCGAATGCATCTGGAAAGATAAAACTTTCGCATTGGAGCTACACAACTTGCTTTAAATACAGCCAGCGTTCGTTGAATAATTGTTTGAAGTACTTAATGGTGGGTAATTGTAATCGTAATGTAGAAAATTGCTATGGGTTATTGACACCAGGAGTTATTTCAGTTTAGAGAGTCTGATGTTTATTTTGATTAACAGGTTTGGAATAATACAAAGAGGTTAATTGATGACAACACAATTTTTGGGATTGGAGAACTCCAAATATCTCCCACTCTAGGTAACGTAGAGGGCTAGAACTAAATCCTCGTTTACTAGATACTGACAAAACGATATTTTCAAGTATCCCATAAATGCATAACATGGCATTACTTCTTGGTAAACCTTCCTGAACATCCTAAAGCAACTATTTTTTCTAACTCTTTATCCTTATTCGACATATACATTTTGGGACACGTCTTTTGAAACTGACCACTGTTAATTATATAAATTAAAATACAGCCTCGGATAAAGCAACAAATGGAAATACTAAAAATATAAAATACACGTGTGGGGATATGATATTAAATAAATACAAACAAAATTCCCTTTCATACAAGGGTTAAATGTAGAAATCAAATGAATAAAAAGCAGAGGCGGATGTCATGTGTGTTATAGATAACGACTCTATATGCTCGATATCTTTAAGAGCGTCGTCATCCAAATCACGATTTCATCACCTGTGCTACTTTGAACATCCTTATGCACAAAGTCACTTTCTCTGCGGTAATTTCGAGAATATAACCGGATGCATCCTCAACAATACTCATTGTATCAGTGCGACAATATTCGCGGATCTAATTGTTTAGCTCAAATAATTTGGAGAAATGATAATTTCGCTTTCGAGGTAAAACTATATGTTATGAAACACAAAAGGAAAACGTCTGTTCGAAGCTGGAATTATGCTAATTCAAAGTACCCACAATTACTAGTGTAAGACCGCTATTCCAGTTAATTGGACCTGGAAACGACCAAGTCAAATAAGATATCATCTTCGCTGGCTTAATGAATAAGTTAGGCAAACATTGTAACTGTATAACGTTGCAAAAATGTGCAGACAAACACGAGTAACACTGACAATGACCTCGAAGTAGGACAAGGCTATTGAATTCTTTAATCAAACGGATGATCGTTCAATACTTGAGGTGAATTAACGGAAGAATGTTCAATTTTATCTGTGTATAAGCTTGGAATTCGTGTTAAGCAATTTAGATGTTTAGGAACCTACCTCAGGTTTTTTAACACACATCTTCTTCCACATAAAGCAAGTTAAGCCGGCAATTGCATTTTTAATCATTATATTAATTACGATGTTACAGTTTCAGAACCAAAATCCGGTTGAAAATTACCTTGAATCATTCATATTTTAACAAATTATCAATATTTCACCGAAGTTGGTCAAATTTAGATTTAAATGACATTTTAAATTTAAAATGTTTTTGCAACTTCTCTCTATTACTTAAAATGAAAAAACGGAAAACCTAGCAATGA
The DNA here is from genome assembly GCA_025024175.1 of Rhyzopertha dominica. Classification (NCBI taxonomy): domain Eukaryota; kingdom Metazoa; phylum Arthropoda; class Insecta; order Coleoptera; family Bostrichidae; genus Rhyzopertha; species Rhyzopertha dominica. The sequence continues at coordinate 52,873,708 of QCXZ01000041.1, forward strand.
TCTTTCTAAAATTATACAAAAGAAATAGTTCGGATTTGTTTTTCTAATCTCTCTACAAGAGCATTCAATATTATTTTTAAGTCTTTATAAACTGGTGTAGATTAACATCTCATTTTCTAGGTATAGTTGTTAAATAATACTGAAATCTTTTACAAGATGGTTGAACAATATAAGTGCAATTGCTGCAAAAACAATGTTAAATTTTTACCGTTATAATGTGGGATTTTTTTGTCATTTTATATTTGCTGAAACCGACACCTGATAGGTTTGAGTTTACAGATAATTTAATTTTTGATATCACTGTACACCTATTTATTTCTACGTCATTAAAAAGCTTACTGAAATTATATTGCTGTTAGTGTAATGGTGCAAACGCCTGTTCATAACTTTAGAAAAACTTTGCTTGTTGATTGTTTAATTGTTATGACTTTCTTATGTAGGACGAATGTGCTAGAAGACGTTATTTTTTTGTATTTGATTAATACAAATAAATTAGGAGAAAGTGCGGTGTTTAAAATATTAATCTACTTCTGTCATTACTTGAATGCACATTTTATTTTCAAAGCGTACGTAATAAACATTTAAGTTTACTGTTAATAAGACACACTTGAAAAACACGACAAGAACAGTGAAGTTAACCCATCTAAACAAAATTAGTTTTGGTAAAAGCTATGATCTAAACAAATGAAAAGACAAGAAAACTTTTCGAAAAACTGATAAGTACGCGTAAGTGTCAAAATTATATTGAGGATTTTGTTCACATCCCTTATTTTACGGGGGTTGTAAAAACCTCTGTATTGGACTTTTACCAAATGTCCAAAAATTTTTATAGTTTTCTTTTACACTGTAAGTCTTCGAGATGTTGTTTTGATCGAAGTATTGATTATTTTTCGAGGCAAGGGTCAGCAGTAGATTCTCGAGGTTATTTTAACAATGCAMGGATCATTTTTTCAAATAAAACTATTGGAAATTAGTCTTCTTCCTACGCCATCAACCCATCATTCTGTACGGAAGCCTCCACGATCGAAAATCTCAATTAACACAATTTTTCCAATCACCGAAGCGCGAAGAGCATTAAAAAAAGGCCTCTCGAAACCCATCAATGGCTCTTCCGTGTGCTCGAGACCAAACCAGGTCACACACATTATAGTAGGTCACTGGCCAGTTAGTTCTCAAGAGCAACAACCTTTAAACAGTCCGAATGCTGAAGATATTGGCGCTGTCCGGCCGGTAACCTCAATAGCAAGGCATCAGGTGCATTCGTGAGCAAGCGCCCGAAAATGCCAAGAATTTAATCTAAATTGGGGGTTGGTAACATTTTAAAACGTTTCGGAGACGTCCTCGTTTGCTCAAAGTTGTTAAATTTGGAACCTCTTTCGCTAATTAGATAAATGGCTAAATAGAACTACCCCTTTCTTGACTTTAAGTCGAGATAATCAACCCCTGTACTTACCTTGTGTATATCTCTAGGTCTACGATCACAGTTCTTCCGTCTTGGCTTCGCACTGGCGTGGTAACACTTCAAATGTCCAACGGACACCTTGAACTTGCACTTATATACTGTGACCCACTTACCTGTTCGGTGGTTACCGCTTATTGCCACCGGCCGAAGGAAGGGGTTTTCCTGGGTGGTGAAGTGACCTTGCGTTTTGGGGAAGCACGTTGAGAAAAAGTCTGGAGCTGCACGGATTTTTCTGGGAGGGAAAGTTTGAGAAAAGAAATTGGCAATTAACTAGTTTCGAAGCAAATGCTTCATCGAGAGTTTTTTCGCAATTGTGAAAATCTCTTCACATATATTGGATTAGTGGCCAATGATTCTTCAATGTATCATTTGCCTACATTCACAGACAAGAAATAGAGCAGTATTTAAAGAAAACATATACCTTAACGAGTAAACTTAGACTAATGATGTTTCCTTCAGGGTTCACCAACAATGTTGCTGGTGTCCTGTGTATTCTTTAGAATTTGACAATTTTAAATTCTCAGCCATTTCTGCAGGCATTTTTCCTAACTTATGGATACCATTGTGTTGTTTGTAACTTTTATCACTTGAATACTTAAAAAAGATTCTTCCAAATTTGGGCTGTACGACAAAGGTCTAAATAATCTTTGACCACAAACGATCTAGGTTTCTGTATCTGGCAATGTAGTAGCAATTTATCTCCTGCCAATTCAATACAGAAAACGAAGAAAAATTATGCCTCCATATTTCTATAAATAGCGGTCTCTTGTCGAGGAAGTCATGTAAATATACAACTATTTTTATGACTTTCCAGCGTCCTTCCCAAAACTTTCATACGCTACTTGGGTCACGCAGTGAAAAAACAGTATAAAACCCGACATTCGAAAAGCAAAAGCCATTACTTCGTATAAAACTCTATAAAACAAAAGTATGGTCACATATTATCAAAGAAACATACCAAATCTGACATCAATAAGTAAACAATTTAAAGTGCCTTTGAAAAAAAGACGTACAATTCCAATGGAATGCGGAGCAGTAACAAGCTTTCGATTCCTTTAGAAATATTTATCAAAAGAACCTACATTGTCTTTGTTTGATAACAGAAAACCAATAGTTATATCTTGTGATGCTTCATCTAAAGGTTTAGGTGCATATTTAATACAAATTAGCCATCTAGTGGCATACGCGTCTAGATTGTTAACTCAAACTCTTCTGTCGAAGAAAATGCCGACTTTTGATCAGATGTCGAGTTGCAGAATTGTTATATCACTGAAAAATAACCTATTCCTGATTCTAAACTAGACTTATTTATCCGGGAAATAAGAAATGACAAAACTTGATTGAAAAAATTCAGTTTGGTTTTCCTAGAAATGATTTAAAAAATTAACTTTAAATGTATTTCCAATACAAAGACCAGCTTTCCTTTTCAAATGGGTTAATTTATAAAAACAACAGTGCCCAAAAGTTTACGGGTAGGTATACTAAACAGACTGCATACAGCTCGAATGGGAAAAGATAAATCGAAAAATAAAGCCAGGGAGCTAGTCTTTTTGGTCAGATATGACATCAGGCATCAATGAAATCTGTGATAGTTGTGAAGCAATTTTAGAGAATTTGATAATTCCGAAAAATCCACTAGGGAATTTATGTAAGGTTGTTGGTAAACTTTTTTGTTGCTTCTTCGATTTCTTCTGCTAATCCTTTTTCATAATAATTTTTTGTCATCCATTTTGATCACTTACAATTTCGTTATAAAAGGAATCAAATACTATATTGTTCGTTTCGTAATTTTCGTTATTTAAGTTTACACGTCTGTGACCTTAGCTTGAATGGTATATGTACATTATTTAAATCTGCATTGTTATGTTTTATTGAACTAGTTATCTTTAAAGAGTCTTTTCATTTTATTGCTTTATACCCTAGTGAAACTATTACTGTTATTACTTACTGTGTTGCAGTTTTAGCTAAATTCGAAATTCTATCGTATATACAAAATTGTTGTTTGAAGGCAACTAAAAATGTAAGACTATAACTATTAGTGACTGCTCAAAAAAATCCCGACGTTGGATAAAAATAATTACTGATATTACTTCCGACTTATGTTAAATTATTCAATAGCATTCTCTTACAATGAAGGCAGAAATATCCAACGAATATATTTAGATCTTAATAATGTAATAAGTTATGGATATTGGAATTACTCTAAGAAAGCCATTGATGTTTAAGAGAATAGTAGACATTTTCATAATACATTCAGTAAATATGCCAATGGCAGTATTATAAAGCTAATCTCCAACAAGATGAAGAAGAAAACGCAAGTTCTTTTAAATCATTCTGACAGACATAAAGAAACCGAATATAAAGAGCTTCCTTCTTAATTACTTCAATCCTCATAAAGCTTGATAAATTCAACGAAAACTCCTTAATATTACCCAGATGTCTTGGGCCTTCCATATATCTCATTCTTCACACAGGAAGTTCGATCTTAACATCTAATGTAAACCAATTTGCTTCGAATACTTTCCGCTAACTAACAAGTTCCAATTCCAAAACTGTGTCAGCGATGTGTTAATATTTTCATCCAAGATTGCCGTGGCTTTACAGTTACTATACCGTGTGCACGGTCCGTTATGTCACGCAGAATTGCTAAGCAGCGGCGTAGAAGAGATACGGGTCATGGAAGGAGCAATCGCAACTGATAAAGGGAGATAATTTTTTGACAAAAAAAACAAATCTATATGATGTTTGATTTTTGCACCCTAGAATTTAAAAATTAAATGTTACTTAATGTACTATTTCAATGTCATCTAGCTTGACTAGTAAATGTTAAGTATCAATAAATTTTGTAAGTGAAACAAGATTTTTATACAAAATCATAAATTTTTGGCTGTCTGTCGACGCCACTGGTACAACCGCAAATTACGTTACATTATATGGGATCTTAAGCACAATTATTGACTACGACGTGAAGAATTTATAAAACGGAAAAGTAGACCAACCGCTGAAGGTCAGAATGCTCAGCCTATTTAATAAATTCTTTGATATCCTTAGGTATTTTGATGCTTTTCAGCTTCTTGATCAAAATCTTTAATAAAAGCTGTAGTTTAAAAAGAAATTGGAGTACGTTACTACTAAACTATTTAAAAAATGTAGAGCATTAAGTCATTGGGAAAATGCCACCTGAATTTCTTCAGGGTAGATTGATTTCACTGCTGTTTTATTACAGAATCCTCATCCGGATACTTCAAGCAATGCTTGCCTTGTATATAAGTAGCTACTAATTATGGTTGTAATCGCTTGTTATAAAATAATGATGATTAGTATGCTATTTAACGCCTGAAATATGCAGTCCTCTCAGCATGATTTCGATAGCATGGTTGTCTGATTCTCAGGCATATAATGCTGCTACTTATAGTGTTAGCAGTTGCATACCTAACATGATTTATCGGATCCAWGAAACTCCTTTCTACAACGCATATTCATTTGCGAAGTGAACGTTTTCATTAATAAAAATTGTGTATTTTGATAAAATTTTATTAGCTTTCGAGAAATAAATACATAACAAAATCTCCAAACCATTCTTCTAACAAATACTAATCAAATAACTCATCCTCCGCTTTAGACAGTCTAGATCTCAGTTTCTACAAATAAAGCTCACAATTAAGATTGATTTCTACTAGATCAGTACAATTTACCTCTGCTTTAGTGAGCTCTTTCACACCTACACTCTGGTAGCTGAGTTTCCTTTTCTGTGATGGTATTCTTTCTATTATGCCAAGTTTTAAACATACTAAATACAACACCACGAGAGTTATGAAAAAAGACACCAAAAAAGACAACAAGAAGATCAGAAAGAAGTTCAGACCAATATTCATCTCACTAGATGTTTCACACGTTTGTGTGATCTAGAAGACAGTTACCTTTCCTGATAAGTACTATCACTGATAAGAGATTGGAGCTATAACATATGATAGTGTTTCGAGGGTCTGATAAAAATCACATTTTTAATAAAAACAACACTTTATTAACATCACTAATAAAATACATTACAACTTAATGACTATTTTGTATAAGGAAGGCCCTGTTTGAAGTATCCTTGTCATAGATGTAAGACTTATGGACTGACTTTAAAATGATTTAATAAGTGCCTTCTGTTGCTTTAGTATCAAAGCAAACTTCTCAAACCGCACAGATCGTTTTATCTAATATATCTTGTGCAACTCAAAAGTTAATATAAGTTTTTTTAGTTTTCCACTGCTTGGGGCAAATCATGCTTTTAATTCAGGTCAAACAATCCACTATTTTATTCCTCCTATTTCTTCTTCTTTGTGTCATGTTGCGATTACAGTTAGATATCTAAAGTTTGCGGTTCAGAACAGGAAAGTAGTTTAAGCACAAAGAGATCAAACAGCCATGCTTTTTGGAGATATAAAGTAGTTAGGAAAGAATTCTTAGTTTTGATTACTTTGATTTAAAGCTGGCATTGTATCCTATAATGAATGAACATATACACTGGCGGTTTCTAAATGATATGATACATACACGTAATCTTTTTGCAACTTAACTTCAAAGCAACAGGTTGCTGCCTTCTATGGATTCTATTGAGTTAACCAATGTAAAAATAATGCCTTGTCAAGTCTATATCAGAAATTGTTATCTTTGTTATCTTTAGAGCAGATCCGATGGAATTTATAGTGTTTTCAATGCATTACAAGTTTGTTTTGGCCTCTTTCTACAATTTTCAATAAATCTCTTAGTTATGGAAGCTACCTTACTTGATGTCAATCCCTAAATCAATTTCAGTTACAAAAATTTTCATTCATATGTACCTAGCATCGACTGTATCTACACTCATCAAGAGCTTTTGATACAGCTATCTTGTAAGCTTGAATTCGTGGTTATATGTGTCTTTTCTCGCAGTGTGATTACTGTCCAAAAGGAAAGGGAAGCCATACACCATTTGATGGAATTATTAAACCAACAGAAGGTAAACCAGCTACAATTCTGTGCTTCTTTCCACTTCAAACCGCCCTTCTCGTCACTCTCCATCAATCGTTATCAGTAATCGTGTCCACGTCCACCTGCAGCTCTTCTTGGGGATCTCCACCGCCTTCCCCAATCTTCCCCGCCTCTTTGGAGTGTCGCCATTTCATCCTCCTGTTCTGGAACCACACTTTCACCTGGGCATCCGTCAGGCCGAGCGTTGCCGCTAGCTGGCGCCTATCCGGCTTCGTGATGTACTTCTGGAGCTGAAACCGCCTTTCCAGGCCCTTCCTCTGGAGGTTGGAGAAGACTGCCCTCGACCAGGAGCGTTTTCTTTTGCCGTTGACCGGGGGTTGCGATAGTGATGGTGGTGACGTGGATGATGGTGGGACGGATAGACGGACGGCTGGAAAGAGAATAAGAGTCAGTTTACTGGTAGGAATGGGCAAAGTATTGATACATACAGAATATCGATACCTGACTAATGGTATCGCACAGCCCAATATACTAGTTCGAAAATAAACCAGAACCGAAAAATACAATCTAATATTGGCCTCGAACAATAAACAGAATCAGGAACTTCAAACAGCGCATAGACGATAATTCATGTAATATTTATTTGCTCTTTATTGCTGGCAGAGGGCCCTTCCACTAATAATGATGTTGAAAAGCGTCCGTCAGGACAGCATAATGGTCCCGGCATATACTCGTTCAGCTCGGCTGATGAGTCCCAACTTTTATGCGTTCTAATCTAAACATCTTTCTGTACGACGATATTGTAAACATGCTCAGATGCTACGGTTTACAGTAGTCGGTCTTAAGTATTTCCAGTTTGTGTATGTAGAGGCTGCTAAGTGTTTATATAACGGTAATAGACATGTATCTATATCGAGAACATTTGGTGCGATTCGTCGAGAGGTTTTAAACCAATTAAACTTGTCGTGTTTGTTTGGGTTTTGCGTATGGGATAAAGCGATTTTTGTGGTTTGTTTGGGACGCTCTAAAACCCCGGATTCAATCAAAACAATCGCAATTAGATGGGCGATAAACGGGGTTTTACAAGTGGGATCGTTTATTTTGCTTGAGCAGGTGACCAGATTCGAGCGTTATGATTTTAAGATTGAAGAGAGTTAGTGTTTTTCAAGCTATTCAAATCACACTTTTTGTGATTCTAAGTCTCCTACAAGCCAAAATTCCGTAGTATCAGTAATTTGTATGTATTTCTGCATTCAGTCAATTCAAAAACTCAGCAATTTATTCGGAACTTTACAAAAAGTACGTAGACATACTGATATTTAGTTATAAGTATTAATAACAAACAAGCTGTTGATCATATACAGTGGCAGAGTGTGTATCCCTTGTGGAACCTGTTGATGTCCACTATCATCCACTTTGAGTATTTCTTGGTGAAGTAAATATGGTATTTCAACATAAAATCTCTATCGAACTTCTTAATTTAAAGAAAAAAGACTGCGCAATATGTTTACGAGCGCATCTCAGCTATTGACTGACTGAAAGCTTCTGAAAATGTATACAGTAGTAAATGTTTTCTACTATCAAATAGAATTTATGCTTGATGGGTTAATAGCTCAACAAGACGTCTAATTTCTAGGGAAAAATTGCTTATAAGAGCTTTAAAACAACTGGAACCCCAGTCGATTATGACGTAGTCTCTGATTTGTATCAACGTAGCACATACAAGAGGTGACAGAATTCCTTCCATTTTTGTTTGTGTTTTTTGCATACTATCTCTCATTTTATACCTATCCATAAATCGGGTAGTCAAACTAAGGCAGAAAATTACAGAAGTGTTTTCGTATCATTAGTCATTCTAACATTGTTCGAATTGGATTACATTTATATAGTCCTTGGTGGGAATAACTGCTTCTTTTGTTTGCTAACATTAATTGTTAAGTTATATCTCTTTTAAAACTGATAAGCACTTGTTGAATATCTTGGATTAAAGATAAAATAGTATCAATATAAATAGTGTCAAAAAAAGGTTAGCATCTGTAGATTCCAGTTAAACTGAATTTTTAATTTAATGCATCACTTTATCGAAACTCCTATATTTAATCCAGTTGTTCTATTTTGTCCCCTACTGGCACTTTTGCCGTTGGGCCGTAAATATTATTATTATTACTTAACATTTTGTAATTGATGCCATTCCACCATATCCCATCTGTTTACAGTAATAATAACGAATTGATTCAGCCGTGTATCTAAAATTATTAGGCAATTACAGAAATGAATATTAAATCGGCAATAAACTTGCAGGTCACAGTCGTTTTATTGCCCGCTCGTGTCGTTAATATGTCGTATTACTCGGAAAACTCTGATATTACGTTGCTGAAGAGACAAACATAGTTTTATCGATTGTATATATATGTGCAGAGGAGAAGTGGCCCCTTTCATCTGCCTACGCGTATGGCCTTTGAGCCCAGACGTTAGCTTGGGCATAAAATTATTAAAAACAAATTTATATTACGGTCATAAAACGTGTTTTATTGCATTATCACTATAATAAAATATCATCATAAATAAGAAATTCGATTAATTGCAACTATCAAATGAACATTAAATTCCAAACAAGATACTTAAATACACTCGGGATGGTTTGAGACAACTGTTAGAGTTGGGTGTGTGCTACACTAAAAGGGCAAAAAATAATAGTATGTTACGTTTTTGACTTGTGTTTATGTCATTTATCTACCCTCTCTGGTAACCCTGCTTCTTTTTTATTTCTTTTTTCTTGTGTCCAACTGCTGTTTTATCAAAAATGTATCATTTTATTAAATTGCAGGCAAGTACAGCTTAAATAAATTAAATATGTAGCCCAGAATGGCCAAGAAGCATTTTAACCAGAAGGTAATTTCATTTTGGAGAAAATATAACCAATTAAATTGTTCTGGAAACCTTTCAAGTTCATTATAAATAAGTAGATATACTTCTTTTTATAAAAGATTACAATTAAAGAAGGTTCTAAAAAGTAAATGTGATCATAAGTATTTATATATTATGTTAAAACCAATTCAACAGAAGATAATTAACTAGGCAGCTTACAAACAAGCTGATTCTTTTTAATGTGACTTGCTTTACCAGATTTATCAGATCACTCTCTTAGCCATTCTGTTTGTTGTTGATTTGTAGAAAAAAAAACAAAGATTCATTTTTAGATATCCCCTCGAAGGAAGTCTGCTCTACACTGTATTGTAACTATACGTCAGATATTTTATTTGTTTTACGGAATATATAATCTATACAAGCTTTGCATGATTATCTTTTTTAAATTTAGCTTTTTCCAGACATGCCGTCTGCAAAATTTCATAGTTTTGTCACAATTGGACTTTTGGACGCCAAAATTTGACCGCTCATTTATAAAACATGTAGCAGGAGAAGCAAAGATTTCTCCTTTAGCTTGCTGATTAAATGCAGAAACGTCTTAAACGACCATTTGAAATTCTCCCAACTCTAACATCGAACCAATAATTACTGTTTGGTCAACTAATTAATTACCAAACTCAGATGGTTTTATTCTATGTTATAGCATCCGGTTTTGTAACATTATTGTACAAATATGCGCAATAAAGTTTTCGTATATGTGCCACCTTATCTTTATTAGTTCAACGATTTAATTATTTATTTGGGTTCAGATAATTAATACACTGAAACCGGTAGGAGCTTCTGTGTGAATATTTCGTACGTTGAAATACTAAAAATCAATCTGAAAAATATCAAGTAATTGGTTGAATTCGAACAGCTTGCCCAGAGCTGAATAAGGATAAATATGTGTTCAGTGTGGACAGAATCAAGTTTCTAGGCCATGTTTTAACACATGAAAGGGTAGAAATTGATGTAGATAGAATATAGAAAAAAAATCAAATCATTTGTAAAAGAAACACCAGATTATCCATTTCAAATCGTAGCCTGTAATGTTTTACTTTTTTACTTTTAATAGGGGAAATGGGGAAATTATCTACTGGTGGTGGACAGCTTTTCTGGATGGTATAATTGTAGAAAAATCAAAACAAACAATCTCGGCTTTTCGGGATACCAACATTAATGGAAACTGATATTGATGCATAACATTCTAGCTCTGAATTTTTAAAAATTGTGGCCCTCTGACAGATTAAACGTAGAACATGAACATCCAGCCTTGACTATCCACAATCCGCTGGCTTGAGAGAACAGTATGTCGCAAAATGCCAAATTATTATTGAAGAGGTATTCATAAGACAACTCTGATATACTTAGGAACACTCCAAGAGAAAGTAACTTAAAATCTCCTAACGAAAGACTTCATGAACAGGAAAACTGAGACTTTATTACCAATAATTTCGCAGCAGTTAAAGAACTGTCAACCTTCTGAAACAAGCGAAAACGTTAAAAAGGCAAGATCTGCACAGAAATAGTTCGCTCAGATATAGGGACAAGGCATAGAACAGACTTGCAAGAAAGCTGTAGGGCCCAAAATCTCTCAATCGGTCTTAATTGAAGTACATTAGTAACATTATATGTACGCGGAATATATTTTACATGCTCTTGGTGAAAAATCTCAATTGTTTGAGCGCAATGTCTGACAAAAAGATATGTTTACCGTCATTATCAAATTTTGTGATGAAGGGAACTGTCCTTTTTCTAACGCATTCATTGCCATGCACATTTTGATTGATACTTAGTCTTGAAGGCATTATATATGGGGTGGACCTTCCCCTTGAACTGAATGCAAACTATACCAAAACCTTCTTCTGAAACTGAATGACGTTTGACTTCACTTCATTGGGCACTTCATTACCTTCCTTAAAATAGTAGGTGTTGTTTATTAACTGAATTGCAAAAGGTTTATTTAGTGACCCTCATTACAAGCTTCAAATTGTATTGCTTAATTACGAAAAGTTACAATTACAAATAGTATTTCCAAATCATGTCGTTTCCTACCACGACAAAATCTTCCATCCTCATCCTCTCGCCAGCTCATTCCTCCGCAATCCAAACAAGCTTCTAAATTATCAATAGCAGGATGTAATCAAATGTCGGTAGTCTTTAACCCCAATAAACACGGCTCTTCCCGAGTCTGCTGAGCATCATCGTCGAGCCATATGCATATACAAACACGTTGAGTTCTTTCCATTTTATCGGCGTGCTACTGGCTTTACAGCGTTCGCCTCAAAATCTATCCGATGAAAGCGTGATTGCTCCAAACATGATGCTTATGCATAACATGTGGCAATATCCCGAGCGGGATATGATCAAGCACCTTTCGAGATGTTTAAGCAACCTGCGTTGGTGTTAATGAGAAAAGGATTGCATTTTATTAATAAAAACATTGATAGTTATATATGTTAAGGATCGCATTACCTATTCTTTTCTAAGTGAAATAGATAGGAGATACTCTACTCACAAACACAACTAATTTAGTTGGATAATAGTTATTTTATATCGGAATTTGATCAAATTGGATTTTCTATCTTATCTGTATGTTCGTCAAATAGTCGTGGTCAAATTCTGGATATAGAGATGTAAAAGGTATACACATCTATATTTGGTGATTTAGTTTTGTGTTCGCGGCCTTATAATTTTATTATTTTGTAAATTGTCCAGAAATTCTTTTAAATGCTGATAACTGAATGATGAGGTTTTATTTAAATTATTATACTTGCTATCTACAACCAAAGTATCATGGATTCTAAGTATCCTCTTTAATTTTTTCGAAACGTCATTCATGTACATTCATGAGACAAACTCAACTTCATTTGGACGAGCATTTTTATTGAAAATTGACCAAATATCCTTATTGCTTTAACCATTTCTCGCTAGCGCTGATTTAAGATGATATATTTTTCTTGTAACGTTCGTCTGAGATTCTTTGTGCCCTAATAAATAACGTCCTTATAAGACTATTATTTTGAGCGGGAAGGTGGTGAGGTGTGGTACGTAAATATCTGTCTGTGCGTGGTGGTTTTCTGTGTGTCCTAACTGTCCAGTGTTTACCGTAAATTTGGATATTCATTTTGACTATTCACATGATCTAGAAACCTACCTAACGCTTTTATACCGTGGAGCCAAATAACAAAAGTATCATCTACATACCTATACCAACAATTTACTTACTTAGAGGTGAACCCATTGCACCACACTATAGTGTCACCTAGGTTTGGATTTAATGATATCTATCGTTTCAAGAGTAGGGTATTTTCGTAAATAAAGAAAGCACGTCAAAAAATTCTTTTTGAAATACTTAAACCTTTTATAAAGTCAGTAATGTCTGAAGAATAATCAGGAGATGAAACTACTGGTGTTCCCTACATAAGATTTTAAATAGCTAGCACAAAATTTTGCCAGTCTGTAACAAGGACTTCCAATCGTATTGACTATAGATCTTAACGGGACATTAGCTTTATGGATTTTGGGCAAACCATACAATTTAGGTACCTTGGCTATTATATTATATATTTAAGCCGAATGAGATTTGGCTTCAGTTATGTTCTGTTTTTTTTTCTGAAGAAATAGTCTTCTTTTTTTAGTACTATCCATACGTATTACACATTCTAAATATTTTCCTTCTGAGATTGACACCTATATAGACGATCTTATCCTGCGAGATACAAGAACATTTAATTCAAGCAAAGAAAATCAATCAACATTTGTGTTAGAGAGAGATTTTGGGCAAATAAATCTGACATATTTGAATGCTGATCATCAGCATCAAAGCTTTCCATTCAAGAATTCAAGTTTACTACTGCGATCCATAGACTAATGAATCTTTGGAGATTACAGTATTCAAAATCGCCATCTAAAATTGTTGCTTCAGCTTTCCAAGACAAGATTTTTGATAACTAATAAAGGGCTTGGAATTTATCAAACATTCGAGACCATATTGATACCTATTTGACCTACACAGAGTAAAGAAAATTTAATTTTGTTGCTATTGTAATAACTAGGATGATTTATAAATAAGGTGTCAAACTTAGGCATCCAGAAGTTCATTAGTGACAAAACTGCGATTTTTTTAACAGAAATAGACTGATGGTCGAAAGAAATGTGCTGTCGTTTTAAAGATGCCTCAAACTTTTTGGATCGCATTTTTTTCCAAGGGTTTACTTTATGAACATTCTGCTTCCCTCGTAAACGTATAAAAAGCTACTCACTGGGCCTCGTGGCGAAAGGTCTAATTGGCTGCACCGTGTAAACCCCAGGAGGTGGACCAACCGTCGGTCCCCCAAACCGCTGCTGATGGTATCCATTATGTTCTCTACCCCCGGAGCTCAACCTGCAGCACCTGAAGAGCGACGTCACGCAATCCGAACACGGCACCGCCACCGTGGCCAAGGGTTTCGCCAGCGCACCACCAGGTGGGTTCTTGGCCTCCCTCTTGGAGTCCGGCGACAGAATGCGTTCGATACCGAACTTGAGCTTGACCGATTGCTTAGAAGCCTCCATTTAACGGATGCTAATAGCCGACTAATGATGTGTAATTGAGCGCCAAAGGAGGCTGAGTGAGTGACTTAAGTCTGGGGTGGAGCGAAGCCAGATGGGCACGCGTGATTGGCTTCTGTCGGTGAGTCAAGGAGGTGGCGCTGGATTTGAGGTGATCTGTGATGAGATGGGTCCAGGGGCGGAGGTTGTTGGGGGATGTATTTAATTGAATGTTCATGCACTATATCATTAATCAAATTTTAATAGCCACACTAGTCCACTTGCATTTATGTGCATTTGTTTCTTCTCGTCTTCTCTCTATGTAAGAAAAGCAGTAGTTTCATCAAAAATTCTTCACACTTTATTGACGTTATAACAGGTTTAAGTATTTCAGAGAATATTTTAATTTATTTTGACGTGGTTTCTTTATAAACGAAAGTACCCATACTTACTTACATACGATAGATATCATCAAGTACTAACTTAAATAGACATGACATGATAATCAGATTATCTGAGCACTGTTTAAAATCAACTTATTTCTTATGAAACAGTAATGCTTACCAACAAAATTCAAGTTTTGCAATGGGCTAACCTTTAAGGTAGCGATCAACAGTTTTCAGTTCAAGCCAAAATGTTGGTATACATATGTAGATGTTCCTTTTGTTATTTGACCCCAAGAAATAGATGTGTTGGATAGGTTTCTAAATCATTTGTACAGTCAAAGTCCTGACATAAAATTTACTATGGAATTATAAAGCAATGGTAAGTTTACCTGCCTTCGATATCCAAATTTACAGAGTAAACATTGGATAGTTAGGGCACAAGGTTTACAGAAAACTAACACATACAGATATTTACATGCCACATCTCACTACCCTCTCACTCAAAAGAATAGTCTTATAAGCACAAAGAATCTCAGACGAACGTTCTTTACAAAAAGAAATGTATCATCTTAAATCAGCTCTAGTATTTATATACAATAATGGACTTATTTGTGTTTAAATAATTAACAGTCCCCATTTCCTTAGGTGTCACGTTAGGTTTTGATCTATATCTACATTTTTACTGACGTGGCATATCCCACTTGATAACAAAGTTCATCCACTTCGCTAAAATATTAACAACAGCATCTGAGAGAGCCTTTTTCTGTTAACATCATCACCTTTTTTTGCTGTCTTTAGCTATATTGTGTTTCCTAAACTGATTGTCTTTAATATTGCTAAATTTCTTACGTCTGTTATTTGAGCCTGTAAGATTTACATGTATTCGATAAATATTACAAAGGCGTTGCTATGTCTTCATCTAAGAATTCAAGTTGTCTTTAGGTTGAAGTAAAATTTTGTTTGAACTGTTGAGAAAATTTGTTACAACGCTTTTATTCCTGAAACTGTTCAGTTCGCTTTCTCACATGAATGGCTTTCTGGGCTTCTGTATATTCCTAACAGTCAATGCTTTCAGTATTGATTGTTTAGGTACAAAAAACCAATAAAATCTTTGTTAACACTCACTCTTTTGAAATGGATACATGGATCATTATCTAGTATTTTTTTTCTGTATAATTTTATTGTGTTTAGATGCGATAGAATACATGGTAGCAGGACATAATGATGACCTTCCTTTTAGTTTTCAGTTGGCTACCCCTGATGAAATTAGTCAAATTATTTGTTCCCTAAAATCTGACGCTTACGGCAGTGATAACGTGAATGCTTACATGTTTGCCGCATATTTGTAATCACATAACGCATGTAATTAATTGTTGTTTAGAAGTGGGGGTTTTTCCAGATATGTGGAAAACAACGTTCGCAACCCTTTTACCTAAAATTAGCTCCCCAAAGCAGTATAGTGACTTACGGTCAATAAGCATCATAACTAGTCTTTCGAAAATTCCTGAAAAGATTACCCAGAAGCAAACTAACATCTTAAGTTGTTAATCGGGGTTCAAACTTACGAACGTTGTTATTCACTGATATTTTTGAGTGCTGTGAACATTTGCAACAATTTTTTTTACATTTAAAGATAGAGTCATGCTTCTTGTCATTGCAAGACTATAATATAGTTCTACTACTTCAAATCGAACCTTATCCCATAATGTGCTTATTTATATCTATACGAAATCGCCTAATTACGCAAAACATCCATAAGTACAACACTCTTCAACCGACATTTATCTCCCTCATCAATATAACCCTTGTTTACCAGATATAAACCTCTTTATCACCACAAGAGGTAGCTCATCTCCTTAAGCCATCAAATATGTCATCAGGAACCAATAAACCTGCTACTTGGGGACCCAGAACAAGTCATTTACAGTTTACCCTGGCCTAAAAAAAAACAACGAAAAGAGGGGGGGAACGAGTGTAACCCCCATAAACCAGAGACTGAACTATGACAGCTAACTGCTCATAAAGCCGCAAGCATAAACGAATTTAATTTTATTCTAATCACCCGTGAGGTGAGACTGTGAACGATGGCGATTGGTTGACGTTTGAAAGGTCGCAGTCTGTTTCGTTGATTATTTTATGTGTGGAAGTGTTTATAATTTGTCGGGGCACGCCGTCATCCAGTGGCGTGCTAGTTGAAATTAATCGGGCTCTGGTGATTTGGATTATTTTGCTTGATTTGTACGAATTTCGTTTTATGCCACATCCAACCAAGTTGAATAGGAAAAAGTAGAACAATGGTTTATAATCTATGGCCTTAGTGATCGATGTGTCTTCTTGCTCTAATTTTGATGATTAAAAACTTCTACGGCAATATTTTGTAAAAATATCTATAATTTGTTGAATTGTATACGGCCTGGCTTTGTCTGGCTAACAACAAGTTGTAGGACTTCGTCCCTACACCTAATAAACAAAAGAATAGACCTATTTTGAAGACGTACTATGATGTCGGAAGGATTAACTATGTGCAAGCTTTGAAGTTTTTACTGCATTCTGCCTTAACGCTATTTAATTCCAGTTTTCTATAATGGTGTTAGCGGTAGCATCATATTCTGACCATATTTGTCGAGAAACTTCATAATGAAATAACAAAAGAAATAAGAAAGAAAAATACTGTCCTTTTTCTACGACAAAGAAAATTTGAATATTAATTTATTTAATATCATATTATTAAACATGGTAATAGGACAAAATTATTGTTCTAATTATATATATTAATGATCACATTAGAAACATTGTGGGAGTGTATTATATTTGCTTATTACCTAAGAGAAAGATGTAATTTGTTGGGGTCCCTCCGCTCTTTCCGGTTTTATAACTTGTTGATTCATTCATTGTGTACACAAGAAGAGGTAATTTTGAAAACACAGTCAGTTCTAAACGAACCTTCGGGCGAATTAGTGCATATTTTACCAGTTGTGGCGACCATTGCAAAGTGGCTTTGTTAATCAAGTGAATTAGAATGAAAATGCGGAATGTGATCGAAATAATGTGATGTAAAACGTATGAAGTGAGTGAAGCTTCTATACTATTATGACGATTAACTGGATTCTCCTTATAATATGCATCAATATAGGTATGTCATTTTATTTTTTGTGTATTTTACAATATCGGTGTCTATTACCAGTTTATTGCAAAGCCTGGTGGTGTACAGGGATGGAATCTCTTCCTACAACTATAACGAATTTGTCTTTTAACTCTCTATGTTAATCGCCATCTTCCATGAATCTTTGACGAGAACCTTCTTAAACAATGGTCAATATAAGCAGTAGGGACAAGCAGATTGAGTAATTCAAATCCGTTGCTTTGCACGCTTTCCTCGCTTATTTTACTTGTCAGATTTGGAGGTCGAAACTCCAAGTTTTTAATTGTAGGTATGATAAAAATTACCTCCAATAACAATGTGATCTTTCTGTTTGAAATTTCGCAACCCACTTCTTAGTAGTGGCGTACGAAAAAATTTTTTTACTGTCTAGATATCAATATGCTCTGGTACGATATTTATCGCCTCAAATCCAAGCCAATTTGTCATCTCAAAATTCCGATAAACAATCCACACACCCCATCCGCGGTCCATAAAAATGCAAATGCAGCAGTGAAGTGTGAGCCCGTTTCGTAAGGATTTCACGCTGGCCACGACACGACTTTAAAAGAGCCACTAAATGAGTTAGCAGGGGCTAAAGTGGCCCCCAAACTGTGATATATGGTTATTAACATGGACCACACACACAAGAACTCGCGTTGTCGATTTTTATTTTCGTATCGTTCGGGATTTCGTCATATTTCCAGCTTAAACGTACGGATCCGAGAGCCGAAGATTTATGCTTCGATTTGGTGAACAGAGAGTTGGATTGTAGTGGTGTGGATGTATGGAAAGAATGTTCAGTAATCAATTGGTATAGGCACCCTGGAGAAAATTGATTAAAACGGTTAAGGTAGGCGATAACGTAACTGAAAACTCAGAGCAACATTACTGTTTATTAGCAGGTTTTCTTCTTAATTAAATTTATGTATTCGACGATTTCACTGTTTCCTGATATGATTAAAAACAACAGGTAACTCTAAACACTATAGAGAAACTTTAGTTTAAAACAAATAGAGGAGATTAGCAATGGTTTTCCCATAAAAACTGTTGAGAGACATAGGATATATAAAGTACAAGTGCTGGTAAAGGTGTATGAGACTAAGACGGTAACATGACATGGATTATTAATTATTGGCGGATTTTAATTCAAATACTTAATACATTTTAAAATTTCAAAAGAAAACTGTACTGTCTTTGCACAAAAATGTTATAAAAGGAGAGTTCTTAATATTTTTATTATAACAAAGGAACTGGTAAATTATTAATAATATTTACTTTCTGGAGGAACGAATACAAAATATGTATTAGCAAATCTATATATTGGTAAATGATGAATCGTGATGAATGTCATTCAGCTTCAGCTTCAACTTCATTAGTATTTCAACTTGCATCTTTAGAATGATTAATATACAATCGACAGGACTTTTGGTTTGATATATAAAGTTTTTCGTCTTCTTTTGCAAACCGATTTTGCCTCCCCTAGGTCACTTTTTGCCTTGTTGAATTGAAAACGCCAAGATTCTGGAGCTTTGGTGTTTTCTTGTGATTCAGTTTTCCAATCCTGTATTTGTTAATCCAGTTCAAGTTTCCAAATTGTTGTAATATCACTAATAATGTCATCATAGTCAGTAGGTTTTACAAGAACTTTTTTCTCGATCATTCTAAAAACTTGATCAAGTGGTGTAAACTACAATCTTTAACCTTTTGCCATCTAAAATCATATCCAATTGGTTTGGTGTTCTTTTTTTTTAGAACTTGCGTTGTTGTTAGAAATTTAGTTTCCTCTAAACTTTATTGATTTATGGATTGCTAAAAATTTCATAACTGAGTAAATTGGAGGGCTCAAACTAGTAGCTATTGTTTTAAGAAAGCACATGGAATTCTTCGAGGTCCACATGATAATACTGTTCAATAGACGTACTGAGGAGTTATTATCACATTGCTTAGCTCTTAAATGTGACGAAAGTCAACAGTTTTGGTATACATAACTAATTTGTTGTTATTAATAGTCAAAGCATTCTAATAAAACGTTTGGTGTTCGATTTTGTAACAGCTCGTGTTGGGCAAGTCTTAAGCAAATCCATAAACAATATTATACTTTGATAGATCCGGTTTTCTTTGTTAATGTCGCCTATAACATTACATCAATCGATCAGAACCTGTAAACCTCTCATTTCTCGAGTGCCATAAACCCGCAACTTCAAAAGCCGGTTTTATTTGCAAAATCAAGAACACGCCTGTTATGTTTACGACCATAATTCTGTATAAATTCATTCGTGCAAGTGTAAGACGATAAAATTTGCATACTTACTTACATCTCTGGCAAGACCGGGAGTCTCTGCGCAAATAAACAACCACTTTAACAAAATGAAGTGCAATCATAATATTAATAACGATTATAAAACCTATAATAAAGTGTAAAGTGATATTTCCACGGTATTTACGATGGGCGTACGAGCCCATCTTAAATTCATTAATAGTAATTTGGATTCAAGCTGTGGCAGTTACACATATCTCATATTTCTTATTGGCTATCGCCGTACATGGTGAACGCTATGCACGTAGGTGGGAGCATCAATTTTATCGGATAACATGAAGAAAGGTGGATGAAATGTTGGTACGGGTTATGGGAAAAACGAAGCACCATCTCAAATAACTAAATTTGATTTTAAAAGGACTTCATTTTAAGGAAAAGTCAGAAGATTTGAAATTACATCTTTAACAGTAACGCAACTTTATAGTGAAAACTTTAGAGAAAGCGCTTGTTGACGTTGCGAATGATGTAAGTTAAACCAAAGTCAGTGGATGGTACTTTTATGGTAGAATCTGGAAGATCTACGACATCCCACCATCCTAAAGTCTTAAGGACAAGCAAGCAGATTGCGGATTGAAGATTTCCATTAACATCGCATGATGTTGCTCAGTTAATGATCAAATATCTTCAAAAACAGGACAGAACCATCAAATGATTGAAAAGTAATCATATTTGGTCAGATATTGTCAAAAACTTTGTACAAAAAGAATGGCATAATTCTATTAAAGCTCTTGGAACAAAATAGAACTGTCACTGGAGTTGCTAACTAAATTGAGACCCAAGAAATTGGTTACCAACATGAAGAACGCACTTCATAAAAATCTACAGCCACATCTACTACATTTCATGCCTTCTAATATCCACGTATTTAGGTTTAAGCCAGTAAAMGCCCTTTGGTAAAGTATGAAATCATAAGTCCTTCCAGATCTTCCACATTAAACAAATATTTTTACACCCCAAGTAGTTGTATAGTCTCTGGGAAGAGATTTATTTATATACAAGGCCTCATCCCAAAATAATCGAACTTTTGGAAATTTTAGACAACCGCTCGTAATGTGCAATCCCAATAGGCTTTATAGTTCGACTGCATTTGTTGGTTTGAAATGAAAGCATAAATATCAGTGATTGCCATTTCTTCAAACTGTATCGTTTATATATTTGTGGAATTTGTGGAAATCTGAAGGGCTAATCATTTCTTTTTAGTTATAATATCCTGGAACTTTGGCTCATTTACTGGTAATTATCTTCATCGTCCCAACGAGACTCAATAATTTTAAACTCATTGGTCCAAATTTTTCGGCTGCTTTACACGAACCATATGTGGTGTATATTCTATCAGGAACCATGTGCATTATTGTGTTCTATTCGGCTACTTAATAAAATAAATCAAAAACCTCGCGCAATATTATACTCATATGAGTATGAGTATTTTACCACATAGGGATCATGTAGCTAAGTTAACGCATGGAACAATATGGAGCACAATTGAAGCAGCAAATATTAGTAGAGAGATTGACATTTGGCCTTCATTTCTGATTAATATTAATAGTTATATAGTATTTATTATGGGCACATAATTCTTGAAGCACTAACAATTGATGCTGGGGATTTTAATTAAGAAATTTGTGGCGAAAGTGCGAACTAAAAGAAGCACTGGAGATGGGATACGATAGTATAAGTTGCGCTTCAAGATTGTGGCCTACTTTACAAACACGTGCTCTACTTGAAAGATAACGCCCCCGTTGATTGCATAGCAATTGATTTTGGATTGGTTAAATCCATCTAGACATTTCAAGAAGGCGCTCATCGTACTGAAGATGGCAGCTTCTCTGCTGAAACACGTATATAAGCTTCCCACAATAAACACTACACTTATTTAACCCTGTAGCCCGTTACTGTACGGGGAAGCCTCGAAGCCAAATTCTACTTTTTTCGAATACGAGTTAATAATCAATTCTCGTTTTTCTTCGCGTTCCCGCAGATTCCGACCGCCAGATGTCCCACTAATGGACTGCCAGCACGTCTGAAATTATTAACCGATCGCGTAAAAATATTTTATCATCCTACCAATGCTTGAACGATAATAAATAAAAAGGCAGCGTGATTAGCAAACAAACATCTTTTCATCGTGGCAGTGGATGCGTAAAGGCAAGCGGTGTGCGTGCTGGGCGACCCCCGGTATAACAAACATAAATAATGCTATTAAAGGTGAGGTTTAACAGCGGGCGCTCCGCGGGGCCCCGCTGCGAGAATTACTGCCCGAATGAATAACTATATACTTTATTACATACTAATAACGCTGGCACGGCAGCCTGTGACCCGAGTCCGGCGCTGGAAGAGCGCGAAGAGTCACCGTCTCGACGCCCCGGTACGACGGCGATGTGTTAAATCCTGGTTCGCAGCATTCGACACCGTGATGGACCGGGCGATTTTTTTCCGAGGATGTTTACGAGAAAACTCGGTGGAGGAGTCGTATTTTTTCGCTGACGACGCTTTGTGGCCTCAAAGAGGGCATTTTCGTGTCATTTTGTACGGTTCGTTTCTAAATTAGCCCCTCAAACTATACTCTAGCGGTGTAAGGTCTGGAGATGTTAAAACGACCTCTCTAGAGCTCCATAATTGATATTTAGGGGGACATCCTCTATTCTGTAATGGTCTTCTGCGAGCCGATGCTTTATTTTATTTTAATTTCACTTAATTAATGATGAACAATATTTGTAACGACATTTTTTGCCTTATCAGTAGGTCATGATACTTGGAAGTTCTAAAAAGATTCCCAAGGTTCAAGACATATTGCCTTTGTAAAGTTCATTTACTTACAATTAACCCATTGATTGGTGTAAATAATCCCCTGTTTAGCATAGACAACATACTCGAACACTTTATCACTGTCAAAATCTTCTTCAATGTCTTCACTGATAACAAATCTGGGAATATAAGCGGAAACAAAGATCTTCCACGTATTTATCGCGTCTCACTTAGCTTCCCCACAATTGTTGGTCGATCTTCTCCAGTTCTGTCCGTACCAAATCTGTACAGTAGCACTGACATTTGGGAGTTTGTTATTTCTTCTGATGCCTGTTTGTCAGGTTGCTCCATACCAATTAATTTGCATTGAACACAAAATAATAATATACTTGATGCTTATCTTGCCTTGCGATTGCATCAATCTTTTATAGGTTACTTACATCTTTAACAACATCCAACAACTGTCTTTTTGTTACTTTTGCCGAAATTAGAATATTGTTATTTGTCATACACAAAATAATTTCTTTTTTTGTTGATATCGTAGGTTCTTATTTTGTTGTTGTCCAAATTGTCCAAAGATTCTGATATGTAATTTCTAAATAAAGGTTTTTAAAGTTCTATAATCCATCTAAACATAATATTAGCAGTTTAAAAAAGTAGGGATTGACACTGAATTTCTCATTAAACAACTTCCATCTAAGATTAGAGGCAAGTCTGCACAATAAAAGCTCACAGAACAGTGGTAGGTGTACATTTAACAAGGAAATGTACAACGCATTAACAGTGACTTTATGATCACCAGACAATGGTACCCGCGTAATTATTCTATAAAAAGACACACACATCAATAAAAATCGTATAATCCATTTTGCCACACTAGTCAAAATTACACTTTTAGGTGTATCAGATACCCTTGAATTCTTTGGTACTCCTGGCGATTCATAAAATGGACCTCTAATAAAACCTGTCATTTTCTTTATCAATTCTTCAGTTTCTATTGTTGCAAATTTTCAGACGTATTTTAGACGGCAAACACTTACTTAACAATAGACTGGGTGCGAGCTCTAAAATCAAAAACATTGAAGTATCTCTGGACTTATTTCTGGTTAACTTAGACCATAGTATTTTTTCCTAAGAGATTAAACTTTATTATAGCCTTTAAAACTGACAATAATTTGCATAAACCGTTGGTTAAATCTGAATTCATTAAAATACCTTTGAACCTTTGGATAAAGATGCTTCCAAACGCGTCCAGGTCCATGTTGTTAGAAATCTGTAATCTAATAATCCTCTTTTTTTTCTACAAAATTAAATACATTTTTTATAACTCCTTTTGTTTCTTATCGATACGTGGTATTTCTTTTTTTTTCTTGCTGATGATGATTGAAAAATTAAATTAACCGATGAAAACACATTTAATTATCGTTATGTATAATTACATTAAATGTAATATTTAATAATGTTTAATGGTGTAATTATAATTCCTGTAATCCATAGTGTGATAATGTGTGTAGGCCTCCGATAAGCTAACAAGTGCGAAATACATCTTTTCGGGATCAGCGTCGGGCCACACGTCCCTCTTTAACCTGCTGGGCTTTTTCCTCCTCCTCCTGGCAGGTCTTCTTCTCACGTTAGGTCTTCTGGTTCTGGTCCTCCTCCTGGTGGGTCGTCTCCTTCTGACAGGTCTCCTTCTCCTCACGGGCCTCCTTCTGTTCAGCAAGTACGTCATTACTTCACTGGTGTCCATCATGTACGTCTGCTTCGATCTAATCGCTTGCACTATCAAGCAAAGCAAGTAACCACCGAACGCTAAGAAGGCGAGAGTGGTCACTGATATCTGGAAGATGCTTTGGATGCTTTTACCACCCTTCTTCGAGCCGGTTTCTTCGTACGTTACGCCGTAGCTTCCTCTGTTGTTGGGGCTGGACTTCGATTGCAGAGGTAAAGCTTGCGGGATGTCGTTAGCTTGTTTGGCTACCTCAAACGCGTTTCTGACTTGTAGAAGACGATCTAGGGGTAGTTCACTTAACGTTTTTATGTCTTCATTTGGTAACAGCCCTTGTTGTAAGGTGGTTTCGAGAAACAACATGGACACAGCTAGCTTTTCCATAGCTGCAGATCGACTAATGCCTTCCTACCTACTTTAAACAATTACATGATTTAAACGCTTGAAAATAATTACGACACACTCCAGGTATTCTGTAAACCGTAACGTTTAGAGTCATTGATACCATGAAGTGTTGTAGTGTGAAGATTGCTCTGCTGTTGCTTATTTTGTTCCACATTTCCGCCCAAAACGTTTTTGAAACCGCCGGGAAGATTTTGGGCTTGGATAAATCGAGTGGGATAGCTCAATTGGTGAGTGAGACGTTTGGAACTGCTGGTCAAAAGACAGGAGATGCGGAAGGTGGACAAAACATTTTTTCTGGATTTTTGAGGGTTTTGGGATTCGACACGAAAAAAATCGCTGCCATTGCAGTTAATGGCGTTATTTTCTTGGCTCAGATCGTAAGGCAACCAACTACGTCACTACCGTTTAGCTTTATCGTCTAATTTTGTAGATAAATTCCTTGCTAACTAACCAGCATTCGAGGAGGAAGGCAAAAGTAAAACAGGGAACCCCATTAGACTGGTTAATGTCATCAAAATCAGTTCAGCATCTTATGTCGGCTGCTACAGATCGCGATTTACCCGACAAAGTAATCAATTATGTAAAAGAAAGGTCGCTAGATGAAGATACCGGTTGTGTACAGCTCCTCATTTGTAAAGGAGCTCCATTGGTTTGGGGTATGCAGAGGGCGCTGAAATACAAACCTGAGGAACAGCTCAGGGGAAAGACTGCACTGTTCGGTTATTTTCCCAGCGTGGAAGAAGTTGCTGAGTATGCTGATGAATGCGAGAACAAGCATCCGTACTGCTTCTTTCTGGACAGTTGAAGAAATAAGGCTTGTTTTGTCTGTATCCTGATGAAAAAGGAGCAAAAATTTTATGTCTAGATTAAAAGATACTTGACGGTTGTCTGTTATCCAGATAATTATAACGCTATAAAGAAGATTACTTATTCGCAGTTTTTTATTTCTCCCCACGTGTTTATATTTATCAATAAAATCAACAAATGTAACAATAACAAGACTAATCAAAATATTAGTTCTAAATCATGACACAAATTATGTCTGTCGTGAGATTTTCCTGATCGCAGATCACATAAAATCTGCAGTATACATTTGTTGTCTGTGCAATCCGGCCTAGTTGGACTATCCCTGTAGTAGTACCTACAAGAAGATTATTAATTTTCCATCACAGAATATTACTTTCTCACTTACTTATAGAACAGTTGAAACAGTTTATCATCGTCCACCATTTCCTCTAACAGCTTTCCCCATTCTTTGGGTCTGAGGCTTTCAAGACCGTATGCTGCCCTTGCAGAGTACAGTTTGAACCACTTTGGTCCTTGTTGGGGATTTTTGTTGGCTTCTTCAAGATTAAAAGTCCAAGTCTCATGATCTATTACTTCCTGAAATAGTACGATTGTAAGATGGTTCGTTTGAGCTTGAAAAATGCCTACCCTTGTTGTGTCCTCGTGGTCACCGTCTACATAGTAGATTCTGTAAGCAGGATTGTTGTTCTCGTACGTCGTTACTGATGGTCCAATGTAGGCTACACTTGTTGGTCTCCCTGAAAGCACAAATTATGGATATCAAGCGTTGATCGTAGTAATGTGGTCGGTTATTGTTCGCCGGGAGACAGCGTACTTTGAGAGATTTCTACGCTGGGTCAGAAGGGTAACATGGTTGTTGCTAGTATAGGCTTCCACATAACGCTGAAGATTGGAATTGTGTATTTATTGTTTCGTTGTTTCTTTGCAATATTACCAGCTTCTAGCTTACTCTGCTTGTTGTCGTGTCCTCATTCTATGTTTTTTGTGGTGTTTTTACTCTTCAAAGGTTATGATGTCTGTCATGTCATAGTTTCTCGAATAGCTTTCGCTATTATGTGTATATATTATTTACGATGCTCCAGTCAGTTTCTATTCTGTTACCATTGTTATATTTCGGCCTTCTGTTTTATATACATAAACTGCTATTAAAATTTCTCTACTCAAAAGGTTTCTAATCACGATATCTTGTTGTAATTTATGTTTATTTTTATTTTAATTCTAATATGTGCTTTACTAATGAGCATATGATCGTCTACTGGCATGTTTTTGACAAAATCTCGTATTCCTGTAACGTAATATTAATACAAGTATCTTCAATTTAATACTAGAAGGAGCCAGAACCTACAAATAAATACAGTGAGAATAACATTTGTATTGTTTTGTTGTTGTAAGTCTTTCGATCATATGCGTTTCTTGTACGCAATGTTCTTTTTCTGTCTAAGTGTTGTCCTCTCGCTTGCTGGAACTTCAGATAGGATGATAGTGTCATTATTAAATATTTCTGGTCTGTGGACAATAGGTTTTTTACGATTGCCGATATTTTCTGTGGATTCGCTTGTTTCCATGTCTTTCTGGTTTTCGTATAATGCTATCGCGCTGTCATTCTGTCTGTAGACATTGTTTATTTATTTCTCTATAACCTCCAGTGCTTTTGTTAAGTTGGAATGTTATTGTGCTCGGCTCTATGAACATTTACACTAAATCCCTTCAATAATAACGACCAGCTAAGTGAAAATGTGTTTTCCAGTCGACAAATTACTGCAGCAAAAACGCTAATGACCTAATAGCATACTCACTCGACTCCCCCGTGTCATAAAACATCTCAAATTCATCAGCATGCGTGTGACCGTAGAATTGTGCAGTTATAGTATCTTCGTAACGTTCTACTATTTCGTAATAATTACGAGACCACACTTTCATGCAATCAGATGCGCCAGGCGGTATGTGACCTGCAAACATTTGACGCTCAGTTGAGCACGGAGCAACAAGTCAACACACAACAGTACCTATGATATGGACCTTTTCGCCCTTATCTTCGGCCCTCTGTAGCTCGTGTACCAACCATTTTAACTCGCTGGCAGGGTCTGTGCTATTGACCAACAACCACCAGCTGAGAGAGTGGCAATAATTGGTGTTCAACGATATTATCCTGAATCCTGGTCGGACCAGGACCGAGTAGAAGGCCCCGTGAACGAGGGTGTTGTTTATGGAAGATGGCAACCACTTGCTCCAGTGGTCTATCACTTCTTGGTACAGCCAGTCTATGGAGTGGTCTGGTTGTTCCATCCAAGGAGGAGCGAAGCTGGAGAATCATATTTGAGTCGAGGAAAAGCTTCTTATAGATTTTACCTTCCAGCTGGGACGGATTCGTGGTTTCCAATAGCTGGGAAGATTGGAATGTTTGGGAAAGCTTCTACTATCTCCATAACCGTTTCTCGTATGTTTTCTGTGTTGCTTTTCTTTGTCTGGTTCCAAATATCGTGAGGGGGGAGGTCACCAGTCCAAATGATATAATCTATATCCTACCCGAGCAAGATTTATCAAAAGTTTTGGTTAATATGAATGAGAAACTTACAGGATGTTGCTCAACGATGTTTTTCAGCATGTTCTTTATCAATACTCTAGGAGAATCGCAACTTCCATAGCTACCCCACCTGAAAAATTCAAAATAGAAGCAAATAATCGACTAATTCATTTCCTTTACTTTCCAGCCGATTTTTGAGGCCCCTCACTGCTGGGAGAACTATACTGTCTGCAGCAGAGGGGTTCCTCACACACTGCAGGGCTACCTTCTGCGTATTCGGGATCCAAATGGGTGTCACTTAAATGCAATACTTTGAAAGTTGGTGCACCCGGCTGCAAGAAAGAAAATGTAGAACTCGAATACGTGATGCACTTTTTTACCTTTGGTAAAGGAGGTTCAACTAGTTCGGGCTTTGCCACACCTGGGAAGTCTATGCTCCATTCGTGCAATGGATTTTCTACTAGTCCACAGGTTTCTCCAAGCACCAGGCCGCATATTTCGACCGGACCTTGAAAAAGTAAACGGTGAGTTTTTATCTTATATTGAATAATTGAAACACAAAATGAAATAGTAAATAACAAAGCTTGTAGTATTTCCGTCTGTTTCATCATGCCACGATTTGTTCCCTGTAAAAATTTTCTTCTTTTATCACATAATGCACACAGTTAGACCAACTATTTGATGTGATTTTCACAATTTCTTGGATCATTAAATTTTGGTGCAGTATTTTTCCTCCTTACATGACTTCTTTACACAACTTTCAGTTGGATTAAATATACAGTGATACGGCTTTAGAACCTCCAAGAATTGTTTGCTGTATAACATTCCTCAAAGTATAAGACATGTTTTAAAAGAAAATCTTTGATTTCTTCTTTATCTGAAACGTATTTGGATTTTTTCAATCTAGTCAGAATGATAAGACGCATTGGTAAATATTTTAGAGAAACTTAGCTTGAAAATATCTAATAAAAATGTGCATATTGCTTGTAATTACTTTCTACTGATAAGCTCCTATATTAATTACTATCCTAATAGGCCTTGTTCATTGAATGATTGCTGTGTGTGAAGCGACCTCAAAAAGGTAATATCTATGTAAATGATTTCATAATCGACAGTTGCAATGAAGATTCAGCCTTGTGATTCAACAAACACATGTAATTACTTCCCCAGCTAAACTTAGCGATCAACTATAGAAAGGACCGCGTACAGAAAACTTTTTAAACGATGAGATCACCTTGGATTGAAGCTTCAAGAGTCTCGTTAATTTTAATCGATGCTTAGGAATTATATTCTCACCTATCCTTGTGACATTCAACACTGGAAGTAGTTCCGGTGCAAAGACATCAAAAATTCCAGTACACACGCCTTCATTTTGTATGTTGAATCCGACGCAGATTGCGACAAACCTTTCCTTGATGCTCGAGAAGCTGTCGCCTTTGAGGACCGCTTTTTGTAGTAGACCAACGCCTGAAATGGCAACGTTTGCACACGATCTTGATCCAAAGAGTTCAAGGAGGTTTACCCAGTTTACATGTGGAACACGAAATTCTGCTTCGCACGGCGCTGGCTATCTTTTTGGACAGCCTCTGTCTTGACCTTCTATCGGTTGTGGATGAATTTGTGGTTTCTTTACTGGGGTCCTTCTAGGAAACAAAGATAAATCTATATGAATGGTGGTTAATGGTTTATTTGAACGAGGAATAGGTGTTTGAATTCCCATCAGTGTACTCTTATTAGTTCGTGGAATTTTGCGGAAATTCCTTGTTGTCATGTTGGGTAGTTAGACATTTTGTGTGCTAATTACAATGGTCTACAAATTTATTCCTTTTTCTGCCTAATTGTAAAAACAATTCGTTGCTATATCATGTTAGCAGCATGGGGTATTGGTACAGACGGATTTATAGCCTTTAAAAGCTAACTTTTCATGAACTAATATATCGTTACAGAAAACCAAATGCCCCTTCTTGGGAGAAACAGCTTGCAAACTTTTTGGTGCAGCAGATTCCAACCCTTCATTCAAGATAAAGTGGTTTCATAAAGTTAAAGACAGCCATACTGCGATAGATAATCATTTGATATAAATAAAGCTTCTTTAACAGCCTGCCCACTGCATAATAATTGATAAATCTACTTATAAGTAAAAAAAATCGTCTTGTGTCTAATATTCTCGTAAATCTTTACACAAAAATGTTTTATTAACTCACGAACTAATGCTTGTCAAAGAGCAAACATATAAAACTTTAATTCAAGACTTATCTAACGACACAATAGAAGTTTCTTGTGGCTGCATATCATATTAATTTCGTCTAAGCTTGAATTAACAATACAGCTGTTAAACGCACAGCTGTACTCGATAAAAAAAAGGCATGTATTGTTGATTACATTGTCATGTCCACATTATAATGGCACATTGTGAGATAACATGGTCAACATTTATAATTACAGAAAAGCTGGAATTAACCATCCAACAACCTCTAATTTGAACAAAGTTCACGTTTATAGGTTCGCAGAAAAACATGGATTCGTCACAAACTACGTGGGTTGTTTTTTCGACTTCGTCTTGTATATATAATTAACCGTGGTTTTTTATGGCATTCAAATTGATTGCGGTTATATTCCAAAGCAGACCTGGAATAGTTTATACAGGTTGTAATTGAAATCAGCATATTATATAACGACATTAAAGTTGATTTCGAAAGCCTTAAATGTTATAAATCTGTCAAGGTCTTGTGGTACCAATCGAATTAAAATATATACAAAGATGTTGCCTTTGCGAACGTGTAAATAATCATCATTGCATAATGAAGTATTTAAACTTGTGTTGCAATTTATTAAAGAATTTCCATTCGTATATTTTAGCAATAAGTTTCATACACAAAGAGGCTTCCATTATTAACTTGTCTGTAAATGACTGGATGATCTGCACTATCCAGTCTTGGCAACACCAAAGTAGTTTTCAGATAAAGACTGACAAATTGCACTTCATTGTACTTACCTCTGGAACAGGAGGAAGTTCGTGACTCCTCCTCGCTTCCTCAAGCAGTGGATCATCGTGCGGCTCGATTTTATAATCCCAATGGTCCTCAAAGTTGCCTCCAGACTCACTACTAACAACAGCTATCGGGTTAGCATCTAAAATCAACGAATTGAAAAGAAAACTCCACCCAAACGATGAACTTATGAACGCCCTTACTCGCCCATTGAAGCACGAACGCGATGAAGACGGCAGTTCTTATAACACCCATTTTTTCTCACATCATCGGACGCTTTCACTTTTATCCGCGCGTGTGTACGACATTTTTTTTGCGAGAAGATTGTGATGCCAGCTCCGTGGACACCGGTTTTATAAGGTTGGTCTTCGCGGTGGTCAAGGCTGTCGGCGCCTAGTTCTGGTGATGACCGGCGCACAGGAAACGCAAATTGTTTAATTGTTAATGCAAATAATAGCTCGCGTATAAACAATAAACGGTCGTAAGTGTATTCCAATTGCGTAAGGAGAATTCGATATCCGATCATTCTAGCTGGGCAGCTATAGATAAGCTGCCATGATCAAGTGTTTGGTGTCGAATTGATAAAATGCAAAATTTTGTTGAATAATCACGAAGGGCCAAAGTTAGCGAAAAATATTCGAATTTTCGAGGTTTTTTATAATGAAAGTTCTACTTTCTAATTATATCAGCCTCGGGTATACTCATACTATGAAATGAATTTGAGAACTCTATTAAAAGAACAATAGTTATTCTGTATTAATCGATTCTAATTTTCGTGTTTACGTAATTGTCATTTTTATTTCGTCCGATGCGTCTTATCAGTTTTCTTCTTTATCCCTTGGGTGTAAAGGTATTCAGTATCTCCCACTCATTAACTGTCTTTCTGATGCTAAAAAGCTATTCTAGGCAGAAAATACCACTCGATTAAAATAAGACCAGAGTTTGATAATACTGTATTCAATAAGGGTTTTACGAAATCCTGATGATACTTAAATATATTGTCTATTGTACCACAAGATAGATAAGTACATTGCCTGGACGATACTATTGTCTAACGGACACGTACATAAAACATAAAAAATCAGAAATCAGAAAGATAAATATGCTGCTAATACAGAAAGAAGCATTTTTATGTTTGCGTTTATTGTTTAGTAGTGGCTTCATTCATGGTTACAATTATACGAGTACGTAGCTATATAGATAAATAGGTACGGATAATATTCTTAGAAGGACAGTGACTAATATATTTATCTATAGGATTTAATGGGTTTGTAAAGTTTATAAAGCAACCAGATAATATTCCTCCTGTAAATGTTAAACCTTCCATAATGCGTTTTTCAGGTATCAGTACAAGGGCTCTCTTTACCTGTGGGTTTACCCCCAGTTTACTTGTAGCTCTGTAACAACCAAGGAGCTCTCAGTTAGTTACAACGTGGCAGTGGATAGAAATTGGTATTTCCTAAAAAAGGGAAGATCATCTTCCCAAAAGTGGTAAGTGTTCGATATAAGTGATCAAGATAGATTGGTGGATCTTTATTACTAACAGCGATATTTGTTTTTGTCTGCTTCTATATATTCAGCATCTGTTATATGTGTGTTTATAGCCAATCCAGGTTGTTAAGTACCTATCGTGTGTTATTTGCTATTTTAGATTTAGTAAGATAAATTTCAATATTCTAACAGATTATATGACTTCTACTAATAGGTCTAGAATAGGTATAGTAACTAAATTCTTGTGCTCATTTGAAATATTAGTGGATATTCTACTCAATATATAATTATCTGGTTGTGAGTTCCTTTTACGTGCAGGAAATGTTTATCTATGCTTATCTGCATGGTTAATTGAATGCCCATGATAACTCGTAGTTAGTTTTAGTTTGCTTTCCTCTACGAAAGGAAAGGTAAGTTCTTTAGAGTACCTAATAGTCCAATACTGTATCAAAACATATCGCTTTATTACGCAGGTAATAGTAATAGCAAATTAGTTGCTTTTTATCCCCTGCATTATCTATTATGCTACACACACCTTTATAAAAAAATAGTAATATAGGGACTCGTTTATGTCATGTTGGCATTGCCACTAGGGGAAGTACCTACTTGCCCAAGTAAAAGATAAGACTTTTATAGGGACTAGTGTTACCAACTTAATATTTTTCTGTGCTAAGTATGTTAATTCGATTGTAAATTCCTTTGTAGTTTTATGATCTAATGATCTAATACCTAGTCATTTTTGGTGGTCTTTGTAACGTTTTAATTAAAAATTCACACGTTTCATTAAGATTTTCTTCCGACTGTTAAGTTGGTAGCTGTTTTAGCACCAAGCTCCCACGTGCTCAACTGAATGACAGCTGTACAATTTTTGCAGAATCAAATGTTCAAGTGCACTACATGCATGATAAGCTTTTATTGCAGGCCACTCATATTTCGCTGATCTTGAACCTCACAATTTATCAGCACTGCGCTTTTTATCTCGCATAACAATGGGCCGGTACGAAGGTGAGGTTATGAAGGAACAAATGAACATTACACTAACGGTCTTCATTTTTCAGAATACTGTTTTCTCATGGAAGACTTCGCACGAGACCTGAACGATCGTCAGCTGATCATAAACAACAGTGTGGTCAGGGATAGCGCGAAAGAAATATTCTCTACGGAGTACAAGAAGAGGGCACGATGTTCCTTCTCCGTTTTCTTGCAGAACATGCTGGAAATGTCGATATTGCAGTCGTTCAGGAGGGATCGCATCACCTACAACCCGAAAAGCTTGCATTACATCTTGGTCGAAGCACGTATGTATATCTACGCTTGATTAAATGAGCGTTAGACGATTTGATTTTTAGCGAAAGATCGTGGGGAGGGTCACAAGATCGCCAGGAAGAAGGTGTTGGTTAGTCAGTCGTTCGCTTTCAAGAAGGAGAAGCCTCCGGTGCAGGTGGTGTCGTTGAAGGCTTGTCATTTGTGCAATGTGCCTTTCGACAGTGCGGAGAAGTATGAGGAGCATTTGAGGGAAGAGGAGCATACTTTGAGACATATGTATGCCACTAACAGGTGAGTCGTTTTTCAGATTACATGAAATTGTAGCACACATGTGCCTAAATATTTATCTGAAGTCTATTTCTTGKGGAAGTCTCTGGTTTTTGGAAAAAGAGCGTTTACTTTTTTTAACTTCTGTATAATGCACCATATTTTTCCATTTAAATACATTTCTGGTACTTTTTTAAATTAAAAACTGCTTAATATTCAATTTTTTCAGAACAAATGGAAGAAAAATAATGTCACATCAATGAAAGTTATTAAAATCAGTTTGTAACTTTCAAATCCCCCAACATTTTTTTGACGTATGCCCATGAAACCAGAGGAATTTTTTTCTAGTACAATTTTCCTCTCGTTGTAAATGGTTATTATTGATATATTCTCCACTGTAGCCAAATTATTGCCATATTGAAGCTCAAATTATGTGTTTTTTAAACATTTTTGCGGTCTATGTGTTTTTAATGCTCAAACCAATAGTTTTGAGATTTCTAAGTATATTTGGAAAAAGATATTTATTAGCTTCACTCTTCTTTAACTGGTCTTTCTGAATTAATTGCTGGTATGTCAATAGTATATTATTTTTCTTTTTTTATATTTTTGGTTTAGAAATCTCTTATAGTTGAACCCCAAACTTCTATAACAAATATATTTTGATTTAATTTGATCTTTACTGGAATACCTTAAAGAATTATTGGTAAATAATTTTTTTTCATCTCCTATAATTTTATGGAGCTGTCTCCCCTCAGGAATCAAATGCGTAAAAAGGTCTCGAATGCCCAACTTTAATTTCCAGGAAGCAACTGATAGTACCTGACGGAAACATACGTCGTAACGAAGACATTGTAATCGAAATTGTCGACGGACACAATTCTGGTCCGGAAACCATTTTGTTAGGAAAAGATGATTCCATCATGCTCAAAATAAAAAACACTTCCACCCAAGACTACAGTATTGTGTCTATTATTAAGTTGAATATGAATACCACCGAAGTGGACACTAAGGCCTTGGAATTACCATGTTCACTTACACGTGGGAGCGTCGTACTCCAAACTGTTTTGGGGAACCTCACACAGAGCAGATCTGTGATGTTTCCCCAGATATTCAGGTTTAAGAGGAGCGACGGGATTATGCATAACGTCGTGAAGGAATTGGTGAGCGCTAAATTTAAATGAAACACTTGAATAGTTTGACAAATCTTTCCTTTTGATAGATCGTCCATTCATCTGCAGAAGAATCCATTATAAGAGATCTGTTGCCTGCTAAGCCGTATCGAAAGCCTAAATCGGTGTTCCTTGATCAGGGGGGAATCATAGTACCAGGGGAAGAACCCAAATAGTAAGAGAGTACACAAAAGTTATGAAAAAGTCACTGAAAAAAATCATTTCAGCACTAAATCTTCTGACCCTTACCAAATACCCGGCAAGTACCCCCTTCCCAAGGATGTAATTGAAGTCCTAAATGCCGGACTTAAAGAATTTTCCGGCATGACGGCCAGTCAGGAACGGTGGCTCAATGATATAAAGTTTGTTGTTGACACACACCCACAAAATTCGAAACTCACCTGTTTCTTTTTAGGAGTCTTTTGGATACCGAAGATCCCCTCCACAGCCTTAAAATGACAAACTACTACAAAATGCTCTCTATGTTCATTTACATGGAAGAGCATCAGCTGCAGAAAGATATCCATGATTACGACAGAGAAGATCAGATTCTGAGGCCAGCAGCCGGTTTCAAAAATAACTTCTTTATGCTCGATGTGAGTTGTGACACACAAATGCTTATGGAACTCTGAAACTCTCTTTTTTTTTGTTTTTAGGTGCCTGGTTTGGCAGAGCATCGTCCATCGTTGATCGTTAGGGACCAGATTCTTGTAACTGATAGTCCTGGTGTCATGTATCAAGGATTTGTTCACAAAGTGATGGAGAACAGCGTAGTACTTGGATTCAACGAAAGGTAATCATAATATTTTTTTGATAAGCAAACTGTACTGTCTTAGTCTTAGCCCACATAGGATTAAAAAATATGTCTTGAAAGAGTCAGGATTGAATGCTAGTTCCTTAAAAATTACGGAAATGTTTGTTGAACATACATGCTCCTTTATTAATTTAATCTTAGTTCCATTACTGATAGTTTGTTATCACTGAAGATGTCTGTACTTTCAATTTATTTGTAACTGTTAACTTTTCTCTTTCCTTTCAGATTTTCACTAAACCTGGCTTAAATTTTCAGGTTTGAATATTTGATGATGTTTGACTTTATTTGATTAATTGTTTCATTTAAATTGGTGCTTAAAAAGCTTTTAATGGATTGGATATTTTGCTAAATAACATTATACTAAAGTCTTCTTTACTTCTTTGTAACCAAAAAAAGTAATTTTTGAAATGAAAAAAAAATTGTTTTGATGATTATTCTATCTGCCTAAACTCTGCTTGTTTTTTTTTGAAACTTCAGCAAATTAAGAATTCCATCATCAATCATTTCTCTTTCAGTTTCGGGAACAACGTGCATGCCCAAAACAAGAAATTCTTCGTCCGATTCACCATCAACAGACACACGCTTCGAATGGAACACCAAGCCGTAACGTTGGCAGAAAAGGACCACCTCGCTGCCTATTTTTTCCCCACTCAAGTGCCTAACCATCCTCTCAGGGAAACCCACATGTACAGTCTCTTTTATTGGCGGTTTTTACGATCCCTTTAACACTTCTGCATTCAGGTACAAATGGTTCAACCCTCGGATACATTCTAACGAGCAGCAGCAGCAGGCAGTCAAATATATCGTCGAGGACAGCCCCATTAGGGCGCCTTATTTGATTTTCGGGCCTCCCGGTACTGGAAAGACTGTCACCTTGGTTGAAGCCGTCAAACAGGTGGGTTTTTGTGTGTAAGAAACAGTGTAGGTCCTGACAGGGTTTCCTGGGATACCCCATGTTTTACTTACAGGCTATTTTATCAATTTATGCTGACTTGACATTTGATTGGTCAGTGAAAAGACCATATAATTTATTATTATGGTTGAATAGAGAATTGAAAGACTTTTCAATGCACTTTGATGTTTAATGTGGTGGAAAAAAGGGGGGGGGGGGAAGAGGCTAGGAAAGTAAACCACTTTTTGTTTTCAGTTATATCATCTGAAACCACAGGCGAAAATCCTGATCTGTGCTCCGTCCAATAATGCAGCAAACGAAATCATGAAACGCCTCGTCGACACGATACCTCATAGGGACATACTAAGATACCTCTCGTTCAGCTGCAACTACAGCGAAATCCCAGAGAGCATCCTGAAATTCACAAACTACAATTACGGCGAATTCTATCATCCGTCCATTACGAACCTAATGGAATACAGGATAGTGGTTTCCACGCTGATGAACGCGGCCAGGTAAAAATTAGCAGATTCGGGGAGAAATTTGGCATCACTACATATTTTTTTAAAGGTTTTACAACATGGGAATCCGTGTGAAACATTTTTCGTACGTGTTTATTGATGAAAGCGGACACGCCACGGAATCGGAGACCCTGATTCCAATTGCTGGTATTTTATCGGGGCGAGATGGCTTGTCACAGATTGATGGTAGAGTCGTGCTTGTTGGCGACCCGAAACAGTTAGGACCCATCATTCATTCGGTTTTGGCAAAAGAACATGGGTTTGGTAAGTTTTTGTTATAATTTTTAAATTTCAGTAAATAAATTATTTCTTTAGTAATTTAAATTGTATAATAATTTTTTTTTGACTGTTGTAATGACTATAACGAAGCTAAACAAAGCTCTAATTTTTTAAATATATTTAGAAGCTTTTATAAATAATTTATGTATCTAATTAAAAATATAAAATGACAAATGAAAACCTTAAAGAACATTGTTAGACAAAATTATCTTTTGCATTATTAAAATTAATTTAAGGGTGTGGTAAAGTGTCCTTTAACTTTTGAAGGTCTTTTGTCAAACTTTAAAGTGTAGTTCATCTTTAAGTGCCTTTAACTATTCTTTGCACAGGTATATCTATGTTAGAACGCATGATGAACGACCTAATGGTCTATAAAAAGAACGAAGATGGTCAATATAACCCATCTGTTTTGACCAAGCTGCTTAAGAACTACAGGTCGCACCCGGCAATTTTAAAACTGCCAAACGAAAGATTTTATGACGGAGAACTGGAACCATGCGGAAATGCCGAGGTCAAKATCGCCGTGGGCTGGGAATACCTACCGAATCCGAAATTTCCTATCATATTTCACAGCGTCATAGGCGAGGACCAAAGAGAAGCAAATTCCCCAAGGTAAGACAATTTGATTGTGTGCCTGCCTTTTTTCATTGTAAAATGTTTTTCTTCGCCAGCTTTTTTAATCTGCCTGAAGTCACGGTGGTGTTAGACTACTTGAAGAAACTGATTGGGTCCAGACTATGTGGGATGCTGATCAAACAAGATCATATAGCAGTGGTTACACCATACCGGAAACAGGTGAGTTCTCAATTATTTTCTGTAACAAGAGAGTTCCAGATTTATCAACATGTTAGGTAACTCTTTGATCATTTAGGAATGTAAAAAAACAGCTCATTCTGTTAGTGTCTTGGCTTTCAGAGTATGATACATCCAATAATTCTACATTAGTTTGATACCAGATATGTTATTAAAAGATGATGTATTTTATTGTCACACCTTGATATTCAGCATCAAACTTTTCTGTTACAGTCAGGAACTTATAAGAACTCAGAAATTCGTATGATTCATTTGTGTTATCTTTTTCTTTAATCTTCAAATTCATACTCTTCAGAATATTTTATATGAGTCATTAAACTTGATTCTTACAAATGAAGATATAAATGTTGGTTTTATTCTTTTTATGAGATTTTGTAAGAGTTATTTAATCTTTATGTTCCTATAAAAAATGTACTGGTCCTTGGTTTAACTTTACAATGATGATGATGTTTATATTTACTTTAGTCCATAAATAAACTTATTCTTATTATTATTCCCTTCCAGGCGGAAAAATTAACGAAAGCATGCCGCAAGCTAAATTGGCATAACATTACGATCGGCTCAGTGGAGCAAATCCAGGGGCAGGAGCGACTGATCGTCATAGTGTCCACCGTGCGGTCCAGGACCAATTTCATGAACTTCGACCACAAGTTCCACCTGGGTTTCGTGAAGAGCCCGAAGGTATTCTCTCCAATATTCTTTTTTGTTTTCATCCCAGAACGATTCGTTTGTCGCAGAGATTCAACGTGGCCGTCACCAGGGCCAAGGCACTGCTTATAGTCGTGGGCAACCCCAATCTCCTACGTTACGACGAGGAATGGCAGAGGTTCATTGAATACTGCCAGAACAACGACGGGTTCAGGGGACCACCGCCGTCGCCGTTGCAGGAGGTTGCCGTTGAAGATTTGGCCGCTGGAGTCAGTCAGTTGAATGTAAACGGTAAGTTTTTTTGGGATGTTCTTTCGTTTTCGTAAATTGTCTCTTGAGAGACAAAATTTAAATTATGGGTGATCAAATTATTGAATTTCTTTACAGACAACTCTGTGAACATT
Source organism: Rhyzopertha dominica (assembly GCA_025024175.1). Classification (NCBI taxonomy): domain Eukaryota; kingdom Metazoa; phylum Arthropoda; class Insecta; order Coleoptera; family Bostrichidae; genus Rhyzopertha; species Rhyzopertha dominica. Next base: position 52,913,175 of record QCXZ01000041.1, read on the forward strand.
GGACCTGAAGATAAACCAGATTTTGCCCGTGGACGCGTATGATTTTTATTGCCTCTCATTTGTTTTGTAATTTTTACAAGTTTTATGTATATGTTGTTTATACCGTTCATAATTAAAGCAATTATAGAAGTTTTATTCAATATTCGTTTACTGCAATCTCTAAATTTCAACAAACATACAATATTTTTACCACCTTTTCTAGTGCTTTCCTAAAAAGTGTTATTATATATTCCTACAGATTATCATATATTTTACGTTAATATCCAAGTAATTTTAGAACTCCAAAAAATACACTTTATGAAAAATGAGTGTTTACATTTGAAACCATGTTGTGACGCGCAGTATTTTTCATATTATATTGCATAGCATCACATGTTCTTCCCCTACGCTTAGGCATGCAGGTTGCGATGTTGGAACTAGTTGTCGGAGAGGATCATGCCACATTACACAACGTATGCAGAGCATTGCGCATCATAAAAGGAGCTGTATCCATGACGGATGGACAAAGTGTAGTTAACAGCAATGGTGTAACAAGCAGCACCAAAGTACGTAATGACTGTTGTAACTTGTGCAAATATTCCAAAAACATTTGACCTACAGTGGGCTTGTTGACACAATTTATAGATTCATTTTCTTACTTTATTGTCTATTTTCTGGGTATTTTTAGTACACAAAAGTGCACAAAATTCCTAAACAAATACCCTCCCAAACATAACCTCTTTTTCATTGACAGATGACGTTGACAACCACCGTACTACCAACCACTAAGGTTAAACTTTCCCTACGGTTTTTAAAGTTACTAAATTTGATCAGCAATGAATTACATGGGTGTTGTTTTATATTATCGCTTACTTTATAGCCCTAAATTAACACCAATGAAACGTTTTTGAGATTTGAGGTGAATAAGATCTTTTAAGTTGTCAGAACASTAGGTCTGTTGTGTGGTAGTTCCAGTGTCCTCTCGGATAATTGTCAGATTGAAAGTGAGGTTAGGACGGGGAATCGTGTAGATTTTTTATGGATTCGAGAATATCTATGACTTTTTTCGCTTTTACATCAGAAAAATTACGTACGTGCGTTCATAATTTATAATACAAGTTCCTTGCTGTTCGATATCCGTTGTCAATTGTAATGTGATTGATTGAAATGTCGGTGTGTCGTTTCGTTTTGACAAAATTCTCTAAAACTGTACTCAAAAATGCTGCCAATTTGGATAGAATCGCTCCCTTTAGTGCACCAAAGTATTCCAGCAAGCCACCTCAGCCGGTGGTCGTGGAGAAGGGCCTGTCGGACATAATTGTACCGAAGAAGCCCAAACGTCCTATAGTTCCGAAAATTACCCTACTTTCGGGTCAAGATGATATATCTGTCACGACGCTGGAGGAAGCGCAAAAGCTGGCCAAGCGCAGGGACCTGAAACTGATTAAAATCATCGACATTGACACTAAAACGCAACGACCAGTTTATAAGCTTATGACGGCTACAGAATACAACTCAGAGGAGGTCAAGCAGAAGAAAGAGAAGCAGAAGAACGCGGCATTCAAAGGGGAGAAGTTGCTGATRTTGRGTGCGAACATAACAGAACATGATTTGCAGACGCAGMTCAAGAAAATTCAAAAATGGATTCAGAAAGACATTGAAGTGAGAATAGTCATCAACGATAGTTCCGGTGGAGAGAAAGCTGKGAGTTGTCGATATATTTTTTTAGGTAGAGTGTAAACATTCCTTTGCAGGAGGAAATTTATAAAATGATGGAGGAAAATTTGAAAGATGCAGTCAGATTTATTCAAAAACGCAAAAAGGGAATTGATTTAAGGTTTAGTATCATTCCACCAAAAAGAGATAAAAGCACGGACAAAAGGGATAGTACAAACAGTGGTGGAACTAATTTATGACTAGATCCTGTGAAAAAAGTTGTATTCACCGTTATTTGCCTATTACTTGTAAAATACTCTATACTATATGTGTTGTACAAAAAGAGGAGCAAACCTAAGTAAAACGGTAGCTAGAATTGTGAATGCTTTAATGTTTATTTAATAAAATGAGACAAATAATTATCGCATTTTGTTGCAGTTTCTAAACAAGAATTTTTCGGTTGAATGAGTAGTAGTTCAATCGCACAACTGAAATACCGCACGATATTATTATTGTTTTTTTTAAAAGCAAATTAAAGTTTACCAAATTTTGATCAATATAACGCGTTGCTTTATTGTATGGAGCTACAATTCGCTTAATTTTGGCATTTTGTTGATTACGTTCACCACATTGCGGTAGTTCACATGTATCAGTAGATGGCGTCGTAGTAGTTCAAACCTCGTGTTCTGTGGACCGGCCTTCACCCTCTTCAGACGGAATAATGGCTGCGACAAGAAGTTTCGTCGGCATTTTCAACGCAAAAAACGTTAGCATATTCATCAGTTTACCAGTTAGCAAAATTCCAACGCGTCTATTTAACAATTGTTGCAAAGCGTTCCCATCGACAAGCGTCAACAGCAAATTATTGCACAATCCTAACCAAAGTGAGTAGAGGTTAAATTGACGTAGTTTTTAGCCATAAAAATAAAGATTAGACATAAATTGCCACCTTTAACGAGKCAGTACGTTGTCTTAAGTAGAAGTGTAACAGTTGCCATATCATATAACCTCGACTTGTTGCAGGTTTGCAGTTATTGATAAACCGAGGGCTCCGCACTACCCAAAGCAGTTCCGCAGCTAGGAGAGATTACTACGAGCTCTTAGGTGTTAGCAGAAATGCCTCTGCTTCGGACATAAAGAAAGCCTACTACAAATTAGCCAAACAATACCACCCCGACGTAAATAAAAATGATCCGAACGCTGCTAAGAAGTTTCAAGAGGTTTCGGAAGCATATGAAGTAAGTTAAATCAATTTTTATTGCTATGACATGTTAGGGTACATGTTTGTATCCAGATTCTAGGAGATGACACCAAACGCAAGCAGTACGATCAATGGGGAGCAACTGCAGAGCAAATGGGTGGTATGGGAGGCGCCAGTGGAGGCCCTAGACCTGGGGCGCAGGGCTTCGCTCAGAGCTGGGAGTACCAATCCACTATAGATCCAGAGGAGCTTTTCCGCAAGATTTTTGGTGACGCTGGCTTTGGGAAATCTTCCAATCCGTTTGAAGAATTTGCCGATTCTCGTTATGGCTTTGGCGAAGCGCAGGAGGTACATTTTATCTATGCTTTCATGTTTTTTTTCGTAATGTGTCGTTTTTCGATAGGTTGTCGTTAAGATAACGTTTGCCCAGGCGGCTAGAGGCACCAATAAAGACATAAATGTGAATGTAGTGGATACTTGTCCAAAATGTAGAGGGTCTAGGTGCGAACTAGGCACGAAAGCTACCAAATGTTCTTACTGTGATGGTACGGGTTTTGAAAGCATGACTAGAGGACCGTTTATCATGAGGTCGACGTGTAGATACTGCGAGGGGACGAGGATGTACATTAAGTATAAGTGTACTGAATGTCACGGAAAAGGATCGACGGTGCAAAGAAAGAAAGTTACCGTGCCTGTACCTGCAGGTAAGACCCATCCCTAATTGGGTGTTTCAATACCTTTAATACCTGATACATACCACCACAAGGACACTAACTAGACATCTCCAAAGAAATGTAATGATTAAAAAAACTGTGTATGAGCTACAGTACTCTGTTTCATTATTTACATTTATTTGAAATTTTTCATCTCATTTTTGGATATCAAGACCAATTTTTGTTGTCATTCTCAAAAATAAGCGTTGTTTTTCCCCGCACAGGTATAGAAGATGGACAAACGATCCGTATGCCAGTTGGGCAAAAGGAGTTGTTCGTTACGTTTAGAGTTGAAAAATCTGATTATTTCAAGAGAGATGGGTTTGACGTGCACACCTCGGCTGATATATCTATATCCCAAGCTGTTTTAGGGGGTACCATTAGAATACAAGGATTGTATGAGGACCACACATTACAGGTAAGTTACATTTTGTTAAAACTTTTAGTTCTACCTCTTTTTGTTAGCTATCTTGTCGTGCCTATCTGTCAGTAGTCCTCCATTTACTATTAATATTACGTTAATAGTAAATGCTTACTTTGGTTATTGTGTTTGCTTCTTTTTTGATATTTTTTTCTTCTGTTTTTTCAGTGACTTCTGTCTTTATATCAAATCAGTATCGGTTGAATACTTTTAGTTATTTATGGTTTCTCTCTCCTTGTATAGTTGTTCTATCTATTTTGTGATTTTTTCGGCTTTTCATTTTGTTACTTGGCTAGTAGAGTATACTTATTAGCTTGTGCAGTTTTATCAAACAAGTACCATTATTGTATTTACAGATCATGCCGGGTACGTCATCGCATACTAGGATAAGGCTTAGTGGTAAGGGCATGAAGAAGCTAGATGGTTATGGTAACGGCGATCACTACGTAACATTCAAGATAATCGTACCGAAATCTCTCTCGGCCCAGCAGAAGGCTTTGATGCAGGCGTACGCTGAACTGGAGACAGACACGCCCGGCCAAATCATGGGCGTGACACGTAAAACTGATGGTAAGAAAAAAAAGTGAAGATTGTGATGTGTTCAGTTGTTTGAATAAAATTAGTTTTTGGAGATTTTGTGGCTTCTTTGTGTTGGTGTAAAATTTTAATGCTATATAGACTTAGAAATTACAAAAACAAGACATGCTGAGGAAGTGATAATGCTGTAGAGAAAAAGGGCGTTAAAATTTGTTTTGTGATGAAACAACATGGCATTTATAGTGGGATATTTGGTGCTCTTTTTTTTATGGAGTTTTTTGAAGAATTTGACGAGTTTGTAATCAATGAGAGAATGAAAATAATGAAAGGATTTTTTAAAGGGTAAGTGCATTGCATAGTTATTTTTTTCCCAACATAAAAACAATCGCCTAGCGTCGAAATTTGAATTCAGCCATGTTGTTCCATCAGACTTCAAACTTCTAACGCCCTTTTCCTTCGACAGGTGCAGGCATGCCTTTCGCCGGTTCCGAGGAAAAAGCCAAAGCCCAACTTGACCAGGACAAACCCAATCTGCTCTCGAAGATCAAGAAAGCCATATTCGGCTGATCTCTTTCGACTTCTGTGTAGTGCAATCTGTTTAAATAAAGAAACGTTACCCCATTTGTGTGATTCATTTCGATCTCGTATTGCAGGGACAAATATTTCCGTCTCCGACCAGGACGACATGTTGCGGGCCATCAGGTCAGCCCTGGGAGGCACAAACGAGAAGAAAAACGTCAAGCAGGAGGAGGAAGAACTTTCACACGGCGTCAAACAGAAAAAGATGCAATAGTAAGGGGAATTCCATTAGAAAGTTGAATTGTTAAGTTTTGTATATTTTTAAATTATCAAGTTTACAGAGTTCCAAAAAAAGTGGTATGTAGAGTCAAATAAATAAAGCTTGTCGTATGTATTCTTCTGTGCGTTTTCAAAATTTTTGTTTAATTCGAAAAACATCCTTCCAAATAAGAACGAAGGAATGTAAGTACTTTTATTGTGCAATTTAGTAATTTATAAAGCTTTCGGAATTAATTTCGCTTATTTCTTCTTTAATTAAAAGACAGATCATATTATTATTTAGATGAAAACGTAGCTCATTCAAACAGTATTTGCCGGTGCCAAGAAGGTTGGAATGAAGTAGCTGAGAATTGAACCAGTAATAAGAATGTTGAAAAGGGGTCTATTGTGCCGCTATCTCTTAAGAACTTAAGCAACTAAAACAAGTCGGTATCATAAATATCTGTATTAGAATGCKGCGACATCTACTAATATTTACTTGAACTGTTTGTTCACGAAGTTCACAGAATCGACACGATTTATACGGCGGCACCACTGTCATCCCTTAAAATACTTGTTATTCTATAATCTATATTAATTATTGTATTTATCAATTTATTACATTAATTCATAATCTTTTAATTTGCTATCTTATAGAGAACAATATTGGTCGTATTTGCTTTATAATTTTATATAGTATACATTATAAATATACTATGAATCTGTTTTTATTATTTAAAAGTGTTAACTAAATCTCGCATCTGTTAACATATAATATTAATGTTAATTTTGGAAACGCTTCAAGTTAATTCTGAAAATAAATTATGTCAAAAGCGTGTGTTGTTTGTTTTTGCTTCATAATTCAAAAGCCATTAAGTTTTTCATTTTGAAAATGCTTGTGATGTATAAACTGCTTTGAACTGTTGTGGCTTCTGATAATTTATGCAGTTATTTAATTATTATTAATTGAATTATTTAATTATTACAGAGGGAAGATGGCCCGGGCAGCCCTCTTTGGCTACAGCGATTTTTCCTGGTTCAAGATGTTCCACCTTGTGCTGCTTTTAAGCATGCTAGGCGCAGTGTAATCTTTTTATAAATTAATTGTAATGTTACAGAATCGACCTGTAATATAATGATTATAATAAAAGCTTAAAAGTCTCCCTCGTTTCAATGGAATACCATTAATTCACCATATATAGAAGTAATTTCGACAACTTTTTTCGTCATGATACTTTTTTCAACAACAAAAATTCGAAATTCCCTCCGATGATCGGCGGAAGTGAGGAAACATGAGGTTAAAGAGTGACGGAGGCCTGGGCAGTGGAGAAGTCCCATGATTTCTTAAGGAAAACTTGATGGTCTCCGATTAAGCTAATTTTATGTTCATATACTAATGTGAATAAATTTCCTGACGTCCTAGCTCATTTCTGACTGCATTTTTGGAATCTGCAGCTCAAAATACATCAGTATGCCTATTTTGAGCGAAATATAGTTTCCACCGAAAACTGCAAAAATAGCAAAGGCTAACCCCTTTGTTGTTTTTTCACCTTGAAATTTCATAGTCTCCAATTACGTTAATTTTATGTTCATTTACTAATGTGAACCTGCTGGATTTCGGAGTGGTGTCAGTTTTTCTCTAGCTGTAACGGTTCGTCTGAAAAGTGAGCTAGAGTAAGGAGGGTCAATTTGCAAAAAATAAATTTCCGGACGTCCTAGTTCATTTCTGACTGCAGTTTTGGAATCTGCAGCTCAAAATACATCAGTATGCCTATTTTGAGCGAAAAATAATTTCCACCGAAAACTGCAAAAATAGCAAAGGCTAACCCCTTTGTTGTTTATTCACCTTGAAATTTCATAGTCTCCAATTACGTTAATTTTATGTTCATTTACTAATGTGAACCTGCTGGATTTCGGAGTGGTGTCAGTTTTTCTCTAGCTGTAACGGTTCGTCTGAAAAGTGACCTAGAGTAGGAGGGTCAATTTGCAAAAAATAAATTTCCGGACGTCCTAGCTCATTTCTGACTGCATTTTTGGAATCTGCAGCTCAAAATACATCAGTATGCCTATTTTGAGCGAAAAATAATTTCCACCGAAAACTGCAAAAATAGCAAAGGCTAACCCCTTTGTTGTTTTTTCACCTTGAAATTTCATAGTCTCCAATTACGTTAATTTTATTATCATTTACTAATGTGAACCTGCTGGATTTCGGAGTGGTGTCAGTTTTTCTCTAGCTGTAACGGTTCGTCTGAAAAGTGAGCTAGAGTAAGGAGGGTCAATTTGCAAAAAATAAATTTCCGGACGTCCTAGTTCGTTTCTGACTGCAGTTTTGGAATCTGCAGCTCAAAATACATCAGTATGCCTATTTTGAGCGAAAAATAATTTCCACCGAAAACTGCAAAAATAGCAAAGGCTAACCCCTTTGTTGTTTTTTCACCTTGAAATTTCATAGTCTCCAATTACGTTAATTTTATGTTCATTTAGTAATGTGAACCTGCTGGATTTCGGAGTGGTGTCAGTTTTTCTCTAGCTGTAACGGTTCGTCTGAAAAGTGACCTAGAGTAGGRGGGTCTATTTGCAAAAAATAAATTTCCGGACGTCCTAGCTCATTTCTGACTGCATTTTTGGAATCTGCAGCTCAAAATACATCAGTATGCCTATTTTGAGCGAAAAATAATTTCCACCGAAAACTGCAAAAATAGCAAAGGCTAACCCCTTTGTTGTTTTTTCACCTTGAAATTTCATAGTCTCCAATTACGTTAATTTTATGTTCATTTACTAATGTGAACCTGCTGGATTTCGGAGTGGTGTCAGTTTTTCTCTAGCTGTAACGGTTCGTCTGAAAAGTGAGCTAGAGTAAGGAGGGTCAATTTGCAAAAAATAAATTTCCGGACGTCCTAGTTCATTTCTGACTGCAGTTTTGGAATCTGCAGCTCAAAATACATCAGTATGCCTATTTTGAGCGAAAAATAATTTCCACCGAAAACTGCAAAAATAGCAAAGGCTAACCCCTTTGTTGTTTTTTCACCTTGAAATTTCATAGTCTCCAATTACGTTAATTTTATGTTCATTTACTAATGTGAACCTGCTGGATTTCGGAGTGGTGTCAGTTTTTCTCTAGCTGTAACGGTTCGTCTGAAAAGTGACCTAGAGTAGGAGGGTCAATTTGCAAAAAATAAATTTCCGGACGTCCTAGCTCATTTCTGACTGCATTTTTGGAATCTGCAGCTCAAAATACATCAGTATGCCTATTTTGAGCGAAAAATAATTTCCACCGAAAACTGCAAAAATAGCAAAGGCTAACCCCTTTGTTGTTTTTTCACCTTGAAATTTCATAGTCTCCAATTACGTTAATTTTTTGTTCATATACTAATGTGAACCTGCTGGATTTCGGAGTGGTGTCAGTTTTTCTCTAGCTGCAACGGGTCGTCTGAAAAGTGACCTAGAGTAGGAGGGTCAATTTGCGAAAAATAAATTTCCTGACGTCCTAGCTCATTTCTGACTGCATTTTTGGAATCTGGAGCTCAAAATACATCAGTATGCCTATTTTGAGCGAAAAATAATTTCCACCGAAAACTGCAAAAATAGCAAAGGCTAACCCCTTTGTTGTTTTTTCACCTTGAAATTTCATAGTCTCCAATTACGTTAATTTTATGTTCATTTACTAATGTGAACCTGCTGGATTTCGGAGTGGTGTCAGTTTTTCTCTAGCTGTAACGGTTCGTCTGAAAAGTGAGCTAGAGTAAGGAGGGTCAATTTGCAAAAAATAAAKTTCCGGACGTCCTAGCTCATTTCTGACTGCATWTTTGAAATCTGCAGCTCAAAATACATCAGTATRCCTATTTTGAGCKAAAAATAATTTCCACCGAAAACAGCAAAAACAGCAAAGGCTAACCCCTTTGTTGTTTTTTCACCTTGAAATTTCATAGTCCCCAATTACGTTAAATTTATGTTCATTTAGTAATGTGAACCTGCTGGATTTCGGAGTGGTGTCAGTTTTTCTCTAGCTGTAACGGTTCGTCTGAAAAGTGACCTAGAGGAGGAGGGTCAATTTGCAAAAAAATAAATTTCCGGACGTCCTAGCTCAGTTCCGACTGCATTTTTGGAATCTGCAGCTCAAAATACATCAGTATGCCTATTTTGAGCGAAAAATAATTTCCACCGAAAACTGCAAAAATAGCAAAGGCTAACCCCTTTGTTGTTTTTTCACCTTGAAATTTCATAGTCTCCAATTACGTTAATTTTATGTTCATTTACTAATGTGAACCTGCTGGACTTCGGAGTGGTGTCAGTTTTTCTCTAGCTGTAACGGTTCGTCTGAAAAGTGAGCTAGAGTAAGCAGGGTCAATTTGCAAAAAATAAATTTCCGGACGTCCTAGCTCATTTCTGACTGCATTTTTGGAATCTGCAGCTCAAAATACATCAGTATGCCTATTTTGAGCGAAAAATAATTTCCACCGAAAACTGCAAAAATAGTAAAGGCTAACCCCTTTGTTGTTTTTCACCTTGAAATTTCATAGTCTCCAATTACGTTAATTTTATGTTCATTTACTAATGTGAACCTGCTGGATTTCGGAGTGGTGTCAGTTTTTCTCTAGCTGTAACGGTTCGTCTGAAAAGTGAGCTAGAGTAAGGAGGGTCAATTTGCAAAAAAATAAATTTCCGGACGTCCTAGTTCATTTCTGACTGCAGTTTTGGAATCTGCAGCTCAAAATACATCAGTATGCCTATTTTGAGCGAAAAATAATTTCCACCGAAAACTGCAAAAATAGCAAAGGCTAACCCCTTTGTTGTTTTTTCACCTTGAAATTTCATAGTCTCCAATTACGTTAATTTTATGTTCATTTACTAATGTGAACCTGCTGGATTTCGGAGTGGTGTCAGTTTTTCTCTAGCTGTAACGGTTCGTCTGAAAAGTGACCTAGAGTAGGAGGGTCAATTTGCAAAAAATAAATTTTCGGACGTCCTAGCTCATTTCTGACTGCATTTTTGGAATCTGCAGCTCAAAATACATCAGTATGCCTATTTTGAGCGAAAAATAATTTCCACCGAAAACTGCAAAAATAGCAAAGGCTAACCCCTTTGTTGTTTTTTCACCTTGAAATTTCATAGTCTCCAATTACGTTAAATTTATGTTCATTTACTAATGTGAACCTGCTGGATTTCGGAGTGGTGTCAGTTTTTCTCTAGCTGTAACGGTTCGTCTGAAAAGTGAGCTAGAGTAAGGAGGGTCAATKTGCAAAAAATAAATTTCCGGACGTCCTAGCTCATTTCTGACTGAGTTTTTGAAATCTGCAGCTCAAAATACATCAGTATGCCTGTTTTGAGCGAAAAATAATTTCCACCGAAAACTGCAAAAATAGCAAAGGCTAACCCCTTTGTTGTTTTTTCACCTTGAAATTTCATAGTCCCCAATTACGTTAAATTTATGTTCATTTAGTAATGTGAACCTGCTGGATTTCGGAGTGGTGTCAGTTTTTCTCTAGCTGTAACGGTTCGTCTGAAAAGTGACCTAGAGGAGGAGGGTCAATTTGCAAAAAAATAAATTTCCGGACGTCCTAGCTCAGTTCTGACTGCATTTTTGGAATCTGCAGCTCAAAATACATCAGTATGCCTATTTTGAGCGAAAAATAATTTCCACCGAAAACTGCAAAAATAGCAAAGGCTAACCCCTTTGTTGTTTTTTCACCTTGAAATTTCATAGTCTCCAATTACGTTAATTTTATGTTCATTTACTAATGTGAACCTGCTGGACTTCGGAGTGGTGTCAGTTTTTCTCTAGCTGTAACGGTTCGTCTGAAAAGTGAGCTAGAGTAAGGAGGGTCAATTTGCAAAAAATAAATTTCCGGACGTCCTAGCTCAGTTCTGACTGCATTTTTGGAATCTGCAGCTCAAAATACATCAGTATGCCTATTTTGAGCGAAAAATAATTTCCACCGAAAACTGCAAAAATAGCAAAGGCTAACCCCTTTGTTGTTTTTTCACCTTGAAATTTCATAGTCTCCAATTACGTTAATTTTATGTTCATTTACTAATGTGAACCTGCTGGACTTCGGAGTGGTGTCAGTTTTTCTCTAGCTGTAACGGTTCGTCTGAAAAGTGAGCTAGAGKAAGGAGGGTMAATTTGCAAAAAATAAATTTCCGGAMGTCCTAGCTCATTTCTGACTGAGKTTTTGAAATCTGCAGCTCAAAATACATCAGTATGCCTATTTTAAGCGAAAAATAATTTCCACCGAAAACTGCAAAAATAGCAAAGGCTAACCCCTTTGTTGTTTTTTCACCTTGAAATTTCATAGTCTCCAATTACGTTAAATTTATGTTCATTTACTAAAGAGAACCTGCTGGATTTCGGAGTGGTGTCAGTTTTTCTCTAGCTGTAACGGTTCGTCTGAAAAGTGACCTAGAGGAGGAGGGTCAATTTGCAAAAAAATAAATTTCCGGACGTCCTAGCTCAGTTCTGACTGCATTTTTGGAATCTGCAGCTCAAAATACATCAGTATGCCTATTTTGAGCGAAAAATAATTTCCACCGAAAACTGCAAAAATAGCAAAGGCTAACCCCTTTGTTGTTTTTTCACCTTGAAATTTCATAGTCTCCAATTACGTTAATTTTATGTTCATTTACTAATGTGAACCTGCTGGATTTCGGAGTGGTGTCAGTTTTTCTCTAGCTGTAACGGTTCGTCTGAAAAGTGACCTAGAGTAGGAGGGTCAATTTGCAAAAAATAAATTTTCGGACGTCCTAGCTCATTTCTGACTGCATTTTTGGAATCTGCAGCTCAAAATACATCAGTATGCCTATTTTGAGCGAAAAATAATTTCCACCGAAAACTGCAAAAATAGCAAAGGCTAACCCCTTTGTTGTTTTTTCACCTTGAAATTTCTTAGTCTCCAATTACGTTAAATTTATGTTCTATTTACTAAAGAGAACCTGCTGGATTTCGGAGTGGTGTCAGTTTTTCTCTAGCTGTAACCGTTCGTCTGAAAAGTGACCTAGAGGAGGAGGGTCAATTTGCAAAAAAAATAAATTTCCGGACGTCCTAGCTCATTTCTGACTGCATTTTTGGAATCTGCAGCTCAAAATACATCAGTGTGCCTATTTTGAGCGAAAAATAATTTCCACCGAAAACTGCAAAAATAGCCAAGGCTAACCCCTTTGTTGTTTTTTCACCTTGAAATTTCATAGTCTCCAATTACGTTAATTTTATGTTCATTTACTAATGTGAACCTGCTGGATTTCGGAGTGGTGTCAGTTTTTCTCTAGCTGTAACGGTTCGTCTGAAAAGTGACCTAGAGTAGGAGGGTCAATTTGCAAAAAATAAATTTCCGGACGTCCTAGCTCATTTCTGACTGCATTTTTGGAATCTGCAGCTCAAAATACATCAGTATGCCTATTTTGAGCGAAAAATAATTTCCACCGAAAACTGCAAAAATAGCAAAGGCTAACCCCTTTGTTGTTTTTTCACCTTGAAATTTCATAGTCTCCAATTACGTTAAATTTATGTTCATTTACTAAAGAGAACCTGCTGGATTTCGGAGTGGTGTCAGTTTTTCTCTAGCTGTAACGGTTCGTCTGAAAAGTGACCTAGAGGAGGAAGGTCAATTTGCAAAAAAATAAATTTCCGGACGTCCTAGCTCAGTTCTGACTGCATTTTTGGAATCTGCAGCTCAAAATACATCAGTATGCCTATTTTGAGCGAAAAATAAGTTCCACCGAAAACTGCAAAAATAGCAAAGGCTAACCCCTTTGTTGTTTTTTCACCTTGAAATTTCATAGTCTCCAATTACCTTAATTTTATGTTCATTTACTAATGTGAACCTGCTGGACTTCGGAGTGGTGTCAGTTTTTCTCTAGCTGTAACGGTTCGTCTGAAAAGTGAGCTAGAGTAAGGAGAGTCAATTTGCAAAAAATAAATTTCCGGACGTCCTAGCTCATTTCTGACTGCATTTTTGGAATCTGCAGCTCAAAATACATCAGTATGCCTATTTTAAGCGAAAAATAATTTCCACCGAAAACTGCAAAAATAGCAAAGGCTAACCCCTTTGTTGTTTTTTTCACCTTGAAATTTCATAGTCCCCAATTACGTTAAATTTATGTTCATTTAGTAATGTGAACCTGCTGGATTTCGGAGTGGTGTCAGTTTTTCTCTAGCTGTAACGGTTCGTCTGAAAAGTGACCTAGAGGAGGAGGGTCAATTTGCAAAAAAATAAATTTCCGGACGTCCTAGCTCAGTTCTGACTGCATTTTTGGAATCTGCAGCTCAAAATACATCAGTATGCCTATTTTGAGCGAAAAATAATTTCCACCGAAAACTGCAAAAATAGCAAAGGCTAACCCCTTTGTTGTTTTTTCACCTTGAAATTTCATAGTCTCCAATTACGTTAATTTTATGTTCATTTACTAATGTGAACCTGCTGGACTTCGGAGTGGTGTCAGTTTTTCTCTAGCTGTAACGGTTCGTCTGAAAAGTGAGCTAGAGTAAGGAGGGTCAATTTGCAAAAAATAAATTTCCGGACGTCCTAGCTCATTTCTGACTGCATTTTTGGAATCTGCAGCTCAAAATACATCAGTATGCCTATTTTAAGCGAAAAATAGTTTCCACCGAAAACTGCAAAAATAGCAAAGGCTAACCCCTTTGTTGTTTTTTCACCTTGAAATTTCATAGTCTCCAATTACGTTAAATTTATGTTCATTTACTAAAGAGAACCTGCTGGATTTCGGGGTGGTGKCAGTTTTTCTCTAGCTGTAACGGTTCGTCTGAAAAGTGACCTAGAGTAGGAGGGTCAATTTGCAAAAAATAAATTTCCGGACGTCCTAGCTCAGTTCTGACTGCATTTTTGGAATCTGCAGCTCAAAATACATCAGTATGCCTATTTTGAGCGAAAAATAATTTCCACCGAAAACTGCAAAAATAGCAAAGGCTAACCCCTTTGTTGTTTTTTCACCTTGAAATTTCATAGTCTCCAATTACGTTAATTTTATGTTCATTTACTAATGTGAACCTGCTGGATTTCGGAGTGGTGTCAGTTTTTCTCTAGCTGCAACGGGTCGTCTGAAAAGTGACCTAGAGTAGAAGGGTCAATTTGCGAAAAATAAATTTCCTTACGTCCTAGCTCATTTCTGACTGCATTTTTGGAATCTGGAGCTCAAAATACATCAGTATGCCTATTTTGAGCGAAAAATAATTTCCACCGAAAACTGCAAAAATAGCAAAGGCTAACCCCTTTGTTGTTTTTTCACCTTGAAGTTTCATGGTCTCTGATTACTAATTAATTATAAGTAAATACCAATTAATTGCTAATCACTAATTTATCTGTTATCGTATTAGGGGGGTATAATCTAACAATTATTTAAGTTAGATAATATGATTTCGGACGAATCGCTCACAAAATTTCTAAAAGCTTATTGTCTAATATTATGGACCCTCGTGTGATTATTGTAACTGCTTATTTTCTATAAATAAACATTCTAAAATTGTTTTATTTCTAGTAAAAGAAAGAAAGGTGGGAAGAAAGAGTTTTATTGTAGAATTTATGTATAATTACAAAGTATTGCAATATTAAACTTGTTTTCTGTGATGCTGTGACTCTGGGAGCAGAAATTGGCAGTGGAGCATTCTCTCGTCGTCGTTTCTCCTCGATATTTCAGGATACGGAGGTTGTGGCTTTCTCTCCTGCTTCAGACATGACTCCTTGTAATAAAATTATTGTACGTCAAAAATCTTGAATTTTGACATAAATTAATTAAATACGTCTAATGAGCGTTACAAGAACATAACATAAAAATTTTATATTGAACATTTGCTTTAAAGGCAATAAAATTTGGAAAAAAATCTATATCAGTGTGCCTAATGAAAATATGATGATATTACTGTTACCTGTGACTGATATAAGCAGCATTGAATTCGTAAAAAAAAAACATTCACAATCGTGGGATACCCGATGGATAACTGCAATGTCAGTGTGATAGTCTAACAGACATGCACAACAAGTGACACATTCACAACGACAAAAACCATCAGTGATTTACTTGAACTGTTTTCTCTATGACCTTTCAATTAAAACACGATGTCTGAACTATCTGATCGTTACCTCTTTAATGCCGGTATAGTCCGAATGCTGAAGTAATTTCACTATGCAATACAGTCAATGGTAAAGTCGTGTTTGATAAAATAGACGGAAACTGTTTAAAAACTCACCTCTATATTGTAAAAGAGAAGTCGAAAGAGGATCGGCTGATCTCTTTCGACTGCAAATTGGGTTTGTCCTGGTCATGTTAGGATTTGGAACCGGTGAAAGGCATGCCCGCACCTGCTAAAGGAAAAGGGCGTTAGAAGTTTGAAATCTGATGGAACAACATGGCTGAACTCAAATTTTGATGCAAGGCGATTGTTTTTATGTTGGGACGAAAATAACTATGCGATGCCCTTACCCTTTGAAAAATCCTGTCATTATTTTCATTCTTTCAAGTTCATTGATTACAAACTCGTCAAATTCTTCAAAAGACTCCATAAAAAAGGGCACCAAATATCGCACTATAAATGCCATGTTGTTTGATTTTTTAATCAGTAATCAAATAACAATTAAATGTACTCTACAAGGTGCAACAAACCAGTTTAGAATACTGACACCAGTATATGAAATACCAAACAAAAATGAACAGTTGGTTTACAATTTTTGAACGGTTGTAGAAAATAAATTTTCTGCTGTTGAATGGTGGAAAATTTTGTACTCTGCAAGATGCAGTCAACTAATTTAGAATATTGGAACTAGTTTCCGAAATAATGAGCAAAAATGCATACAATAGAGGTTTGTAAGAATAATAGTTGCTAATAAAACAATATTTATTCCTGTACAGTTGTTTACATAAATAAACATTACATAATGTACTTTATTTACTACAGTAAACAGGCACGAAGTTATTTCAGGACGGTAACACGACGAGCTTGAATCATCAAAACCATCACTCCAAATTTTTTGCATTCATAACATAATCACAGTCGAAAAAATAAATTGTAAAAGAATCGAACCACGAGAATAGGAAATTTTTTAAGGTAAACCGAAAGGCCTGCGATCGAGTAATAATAAGACTAGTACAGTAATTCAAGGGCAGAAAAGCGCTATACTTCGTTAATATCAGCTTATCTAAAAAAACAACTTATCGCTCTAGAAAAAAATCATCGCACACACACACATAATCTCTGCTTACTCTCGACCTAGTCATCAACTAAGGCACTAAACGTGACCTCAAGTGTTCGTGAGCAGCCCCAACCTCAGACCTAGATTAATAATGCCCCTACTGGCCGACACTTGCAACAACGACACCACCAAGGAAGCCAACATCACAGCGAATTCAAGGTAAAGTCCGTATATGATCCGTAAATACCCAGGAGTTTGGGCGACACCCCCGACTGCCGTAAAGTCCAACGGGAACATGAAACACTCGACGGCGCCCCTCTGTCGCGCCACCCCGAAGATAACGACACCCAAAACGTAATATGAAGCTATGGCGATCAACGGGAAGCATTTTATCCACTTCGGTTGCGATTCAGAGGAGGGCGGAAGACCAGTTTGGCTGTTGCGGTAGGCCAGGATTTGTAATTTGATTGCGCCCAAGTTGCCGATGTTCAAGATCAGGAGGAAGTGCAAAGGAATGCCTATCGCCGCGAAAAGAACCGCTGCCCCACGTCCTAAAGGGGTGCGCGGTACTGGAGCACCAAAACCTGCAACAAAACCATCGGTTAGGGTTTCAAAATCTCAATTAGAAACAGAAATAAACAACAAACTCATATAAAAAATTGATTAAAGCGACAAGTTGTGAATATCATAGCAATTAGTGACATTAAACGGTATGTGATTCCTTTACACCCTAGACAGTGGTCATGGGGCAGCTGCCCCCCCTGGACCTGAGTTGCCAATTCTGGGCCCTTCCAATTTCCCATACATTTAGCTAGTTAATTATGTGTGTATGTGTTGGTTTATGAAAGTGAATTTAGGTGCAACCGTTCGTCCGCAAAGTGACCTAGAGGAGAAGGGTCAATTGGCGAAAAATAAATTTCCGGACGTCCTAGCTCATTTCTGACTGCATTTTTGGAATCTGGAGCTCAAAATACATCAGTAGGTACGCCTATTTTGAGCGAAAAATAATTTCCACCGAAAACTGCAAAAATAGCAAAGGCTAACAACCCCTTTGTTGTTTTTTCACCTTGAAACTTGATGGTCTCCGATTACGCTAATTTTATGTTCATTTACTAATGTGGACCTGCTGCATTTCGGAGTGGTGTCAGTTTTTCTCTAGCTGCAACGGTTCGTCTTAAAAGTGACCTAGAGGAGGAGGGTCAATTTGCAAAAATAAATTTCCGGATGTCCTAGCTCAGTTCTGACTGCATTTTTGGAATCTGCAGCTCAAAATACATCAGTATGCCTATTTTGAGCGAAAAATAATTTCCACCCAAAACKGCAAAAATAGCAAAGGCTAACCCCCTTTGTTGTTTTTTCATCTCGACATTTCATGGTCTCCGATTACGCTAATTTTGTGTTCATTAACTAATGTGGACCTGCTGCATTTCGGAGTGGTGTCAGTTTTTCTCTAGCTGTAACGGTTCGTCTGAAAAGTGACCTAGAGTAGGAGGGTCAATTTGCAAAAAATAAATTTCCGGACGTCCTAGCTCATTTCTGACTGCATTTTTGGAATCTGCAGCTTAAAATACATCAGTATGCCGAATTTGAGCGAAAAATAATTTCCACCGAAAACTGCAAAAATAGCAAAGGCTAACCCCTTTGTTGTTTTTTCATCTCGACATTTCATGGTCTCCGATTACGCTAATTTTGTGTTCATTGACTAATGTGGACCTGCTGCATTTCGGAGTGGTGTCAGTTTTTCTCTAGCTGCAAGGGTTCGTCTGAAAAGTGACCTAGAGTAGGAGGGTCAATTTGCGAAAAATAAATTTCCGGACGTCCTAGCTCATTTCTGACTGCATTTTTGGAATCTGGAGTTTTAGGATTCCAGTAAAAGCATTCTCAGCACGTATTAAAACCCGGTGTGTTGTTAAAAATGCAAATAAATATAATTCAGTTTAATTAAATGAAGCTTACTTTGGTTAAAATATTAAGTAGTCGGTTAATTTTTGAGAACAATACACTGGCGATCTAAGAAGGTTGGCTTGACGCATAATGCTGAGGCATTCGTCATCCTGAGTTTTAATAATGTTAGATATCCACGAGTCTCTTTCCCTGGGGAGTAAAAATTACTGCAATTGTGTATTTAGCACCTATACATATGAACTCCCAGCTTCTGGTGTGAGAAGTTGTGTTAATGCTAAATCAGAAATGGTGCTCCTATTAGTAGAACGCTTAAAGTGAAATTTATGTTCCTTTGGTACTTCGTATGATATCATTATACATTATGTGTGTCAATGTGTGCGATGCAACTGAATGCGTCTCACCTAACTGAGTTCATCACTAACGGAATTAGTAATAAAAGGGCTTTGTATGATCAGTGTACGTAGAAAACACACAAATAATTCGGTTCTTTATTTCACAGAAGATGTTTTAAGTCGCCTTGAAGAAAATCACGAAGATTATTCATGGAATAAATACTTCATTAATTTATTAAGTAGTTATATCTTATAAACATGTATTATTTCTATTTATGTTGTATTATACCTTACAGGACGTTTCTGCTTTGCCTCTCACTATACCAAAAGCTGGGTACGCCCATGACAGTGGCAATCTCAAAACCTTACTACTATCCTTATAGTAGGTAAAAATGTACAAATGTAAAACCGATGCTAGAAACGTCACCTATGTTGCTATATCGACTGTAATGCAGTGTTCGTTGAAACACACTCACCTAAAGTAGTTAACAGGGATATGGCGAATAAGACACAGCCTGGATACGTCCAAATGCTTCCTCCGCCACCTTCGCCATAGCCAGCGCTGACTGCGTCCAAAAGGGATTTTTCGTGTGCGGTCAAGTACGCACGTACTATCCCCGTCCATGACTGATTGTATTGTTCGAATTGCTTTAATTCTGCTACTAGTTCTAACGATAAGTTGTTTTGGAGTGTCCTTAAGTCTTCGGTTTGTTTTTGTTCACGTGGACCTGTAAAATGAACGAAAGCTTTTGTTGGTACGGATGCTGATGATACTTTGGTACTATTAAATTATCGATTGTGTCCTTGTGCCCCTTTAATATTTCAGAATAATAAAGAGGTGCCATCTACTTACATTATTCATTAATTGAACCTGGACATTGTCAGACTTCTCTATTATCAGCAATTTGTACATTTTTTTTGAATTCAAATAAACGTTTCTCTCATTTTTTTGTATTGCATATTGTGGTAATAAAATATTTAATTTGTTTAAAGTCTATTTGATTTAATTGTAAATTGAGATAATAATATATATTTTTAAGCTGTTTTTCAAAATGATGCCTGTACCATTTTGTCAGGATATGGCAGTCTAGAGAGACACAATTACTAATCTGTTTTATTTTGATCTAATTTCGTGCTTCTAATACAAAGAAAATATTTGTTTGAGTATAAATGCGAAGGATATGTTCGCTTCAATTTTAAATCACAGAGTACTTAAATATTTGCTTCCAGTTTAGAACATCGAATTTAAAAATGCATAGGAAATATTTATTTCAAGTAAGAAAAATAAAATAAAAATTTTATGCGAAAAAGTAGTGGTTGCTTTTTAGTTGTTTGCGTATAACTTTTGCTCAAAACGTTTAAATTGAACCACGAAAAAGGTAAGTATTGGGTATCAACAAATGTAGAATTCTAAGGTCTACTAACAAGTACAAAACTGAATATCTCTATTAGCAATGAAAAAAGTATGGGCTACTTTTGATTTATTCACTCATAACTTTCAAATCGAATCACAAAGAAAATAAGTATGTGATACCAACAAATGCAAAATTTTAAGATTTATCAGAAAATGCAATTGATTATTTTTCTGTTATTTGTTCATAAATTTCAAGATGAACCACAAAAAAGGAAATGCAAAAAGTACTGTTGATTTTGGAGCTATGGAACAAAATCCAAAAAGTATCTGTTACTTTTTAAGTTATTCACTTATAACTTTTAAATGGAATAGCAAAAGTAGAAGTGTTTGATACCGGCAAATGCAAAATTTTAAGCTGTATCAGAAAATACAAAAGTATGAAGCAAAAACCGCCGACAACTTTCAAAGGGAACCACAAAAAAATTAGTGTTAAATAGCAGCAAACGCATAATTCTAGGCTCTATCAGAAAATGTAAGAAAAAGTACTGATTGTCTCTACGGCTACCCATCCAGCAGGCGACACCGATCCACTTTTAAAACCGTCCATTTCGTAATAGCCCCACGCAATTTAATTACTCTACGCTAATCTGCGTCATACAATAAAAAAAGACGCTCATGATACGTTCGCAAACACGTTTGCTCGAGCATAATTAATTCCTGTGCCAAAATCGTAATGGTGGCATGCCGTGACAACTTTCGGGGGCAGAACTGCACTCTGTAGCTAAACGATTGATCGCGTGCAACTAATTGGGGTATCAGGAAGTTAATTTTCTTTTAAGAACAACGAAGGAATTCGATGCAGTTGCATGCTGTTGCAGTTTTTGGGGCGCAGTTGTCTGCATTATCAACAATCGAGGGTCTGATGATAGATATTACAGTGACCTGTAGTCCTCACTTTGTAGCCCTGAGATTTATTGCACTTCCGCTAGTATCTCCTAAAGTGTGCGTTTTTGTGAAAAACTTATACTTTGCTTATTTAAAAACATATTAAATTTGCTACAAAATGAAACCAAACAAATTCTTGTTAGTCAAACAGTTACCGAAATACAGCTCTTTAAAGATAGAACATTTCTAGCCAAAATTCTACTACAACGAAAAGAAAAATTTTGTAAGTCGTATTGATATAGGCAATATTTTTCTTTTTCTACCATTATTCGCGCTTACCTTCAGTATAAAAGAACGCCGCTGCTCCAAGCAAGGCCCAAAAGATCAGGACAACTGTCAGTCCAATCTGGGAGAGGAACACCTGGCTAAAGGTCCTGCAGCAGCAGTGCAGATGGTGTTTCGTGCATCCCTTCTTCGTGGGATCATACTTGATGGTGGGCGTGCCTTTGGGCCAGAACCTGAGACGATATGGCACCAGAGGACTGGTCTGAACACCGACAGACACGTATTTGTTCTTGTAGTTTTTGTCCGACTCCAAATTTATGTGGTCGACATCCACACAACTGTCGCCGGTCCCTGTTCGCATTTTCTGACATTTCCTACCTAAAAAAAGGAATAAAAATGTGAATTTTATTTCTAGATATTTTCTAGTCTTTTAAAACATGAGGAATATTGTGCAAAGAAACAACTATTGGAGGTTCTAACGACAAAATGTTTTGATAAAACATTCTGAATTGATAGTTTGGCTAGAGAGGTCCATCCATTGCACGAGGAATGATAATATTTTGGAAGTAGTATAGCAGATACAAAAATCTATTTCAAAAACATGGGATTAGTAAAACTAATACTTTAACAAGAAAATGTGTATCACCAACCCATTCGCCGAAAGAACACTATTTCGTTTAACAATGCTTAACGATGTAAACATGGAATTACTTGTTGCCACATAATTCTATTGTTCCTTGACATATTCAATTAAACTAGTCATTATTACTTATACCAGGTAGAGAAAACACCTTAATTGAGCCCAAGAATTTGCCATAAAAAATGTGTAAACTAGCAGTACCATTCCAAAACCTGGTACAATTGAAACTGATTTATTACCTTTTCGCTAATGTTAACAGCGCTATAAACTATAGTGATAAGGAGCATGAAAATTAATCAATAGGTAGCCGAGTACACCATGAAACCAGACACCTTCTAATGACATTTAATAGCGTTTTATCGAACAAATGATATAGTCATTGCTAGCTTTGTTCTTTAACCAGAATTTGTCGAGTATGACTTCAATCTACACCTGCACTGTGCGTCACCGTTTACAAAAAGCAAAAATTTAACGATAAACAGGCCACTACACGAGCAGTTAGCATTAACATGTTTGCAATAGCGTGTAGTTAGTTAAGCTGTTTTTGTTGAACACGGTGGAATTATGTAACGATGATGATCCGTTATCACCTCACTTGGTTTGGAGTTTTTTTTCTGACACAGTCAAGGTTGTGCCCGTATAATTCTATTATGCTTGGAACGTGTATACATGATCACCAATGATTTTTGTGGGTCCATTTGAATGCTGAGCCCTTTGTTTAGTTATAGGAACCGTTAATGCAATCAATATAGTTCTGTACTTTAACCTTCGTTTAGAATCCTGATTTTGAGTATAATAATTACAGGCTTTGTTACTTTTCTTTTTTGTTCAATTTCTTAAGTATTGTTTCTGAATGGTATCAAATAACAGGCAATTTATTTTTATCAGGTGTCAAAGGTTTGAAAAGTAATGACCTAGTATTACCTGTAAAGTACAATATGCATGAAAAAGCCTATTACAAATTTAATAGCGGGGTATTTCAATGCAAAAGCAGGAAATTAGCTTACACAATACCTCAAATGATAATGACATGAAGCTGCTTATGTATGTCTATTATGAGCACATACTTTAAGCACTGGGTAAGGAAGACAATTTAACTGGAGATAATTCTGAGGAAGACAACGGTGAAATTAAGAAAAGGATATAAGGAAAGGACCTGACAGACATTTCTAAGCCAGCAAAAAAATGAAGTAGAGAAAATGATACTGAGCTAAAGAATAATGAAGGTTCTAGTGGAAATGGAATAGTATTATATTGAACAGCTTGTAAACAAACTGGTTTTTGTTTGTGCCTTGTTTCACATTATTTATTGAAAAATTTATAACAGTAATGTACCAATAAGATCGGTGGTACAAGTTACGTAAACCTGTCAACAAACGTTTACTACGATCTACTAAATGTGAATGTAAAAATTAAATCCTTTAGAACATTTAGAAATCAAAGACCACAACATTCCGACTTGGGATTGTGCTCTTTTCCTTGCTAAATTATAACACTCCAACCCCAATTATAGGCCCAAAAACAGCATACAAATGTATTACAACTATATTTCGAAGTGATGAGGCAATCTACACATCTGGCTTCAGTGCAGTTCTTCCACCTTCGTGAGAATGACAGAAAAGGTAGTAGAATTATTTGATAAATGGCGTGAAACAAAGTACAAACAAAGACAAGCAAGAAATTCAATTCAGCAAAGCGAAAAATCAACCTTCTGCTGTACGATTCTTAAAAACAGAAAAAATATCACCCACACAAAGTTAAACTGGGATAATCCATACCATTACACACCACATTGCAATGGAACATCAGAAAACAATAAGAAATTTGAAGACTTACCCATTCAGTTAGGAGGCATAGATAGAGTTTCCAAAAGTACGTCATTGTCTTTTTCAAAAAACACGTATCATCTTTCTAAGAGATGGTGTGATACGAGTAAGATTTGGAAAAAAAATCACTAAGCACTGTCCCTAATCATTAATTTACCCAAAAAAATAAATGATTGTCCTTTTCTTCTAATATTGACAGAGACCTAAACCGCCTTTTCACTAACCACGTGCTTCAGACGTCACTTCCAATCATCTCGAGCGTTTTTTTCCTTACCTACCTTCACTTGCGTCCTGTCTTGACAGTTGCCTCTGGTGTCTCCTCGGCGGCTTCTCGGGCGGATGGTCGACACACTCCTGGTCCACCAGGTCGTACACCGTCCTCGTGCCTATGATGACGTCGTTCGTGCATTTGTCCGATACCTGCTCGTACATATTCGGCCTGGGGTCCTGCAAAATTTGTTGTTAAACAAAAATGAATGGAGCAGCTAGAGTTGGGACAAGTTCCTTCAAGAAGAGGAATAAATTTTGCTCAAATAATGGATTTTGTTATATAGAGTTTGTCTATCTTCTTTGGCTCAATATAGTATTTAAATAATAAAGTACTACACATACATTTACGACAAATCTATATAGATAGATAGCACTAGATTCCTACTAAATAAATATTATAAACAAGATAGCTCCAAGGAAATTTTTGCTCAAAATCACATCATTGAATGGATTCCCCTTACAAAAACCCTGAAGATTCATGCACATTTTTACAACTAAGTTTCTTATATGAAATCTCCACATACTAGAATTATTTATTTGATAGTTGGAAATAATAAAACTTAAATACAGTATACAGTTATTTATTGGACTTTAAATATTTTCAATGCCTTCGACGCTTTCTTTTACTCAAATCTCTTTAAAACTAGATATTATATGTTTGTGAATTAAATATAGTCTTTGAATTTAAAAAAAGAAAAGAGAAGATAAATGATGATAAATAATATCTCACTTAATTCGTTGATAATCTTTCGTTAAATCTTTTATATTTGAACCTATTTCTCTTAAAAAACTTTTGCCAAAGTTACGATGCTATTTACTAAATTCAACTCTGATGGATTGTATATTTGGTACTTCATTTTTGTCATATATTTGATATACTGTGCGTTCCAGTTTTCGAGAGAAGGGGTGCTATAATAAGGTAACTATTATACAATCGAAATGTAACCCCCTAGCAACAAAAGTTACTTGATGGTAGTAATTCAACTTATAAGGCAAATTCTAATCTTGTGTTATAATCAAATTAAGGTCTAGGACAATTAAACATAAACGTAAACACCATTATCACACCACAACCTACATTACACAATACGAGGACGTCTAGGAGGAGTAAACTAAACCCATCTCTACTCTAAATGATAATGAACTCATGTCCGGATGTTACATGATCCGCACCTTGCCACAGTGATTGCTCTTGATGCACGTGATGGCAATGGACTTCGCAGCGATGTTAGTTTGTACGGGCTGACGAAAATTTTGGACTGTTTGGTCGCTGGAAGAGCAAAGCAGTTGGCGAATGTCATGATGTTACGCAAAGAGATAATTATATGGTTAAACAAAAGCTAGATGTGTGTTCAAACAGTTATAAAGCAACGCGTGAAATAACCGAAGCTACGTACCAAGGAAGTCGCTTTTCTATACAACCACATGATGGAAGCCTTATTTTTTTCTTTTCCTACTGTGCCATCACTGTGTGTTATGTCCACACTACTTGGATGGATACTGCTAAGAAGGCTGATAATCCAGACACGTCGTTATAATAATTAAGTGGTTATTAAAAATTGAGGTCCATCAAAAATAACTTTAATGCTTTAGCGTATCGTTAGTAGATAAAATCTACTACCTGGCTAAATATTTACAGGGTCCATGCCATAATGATCCGCTATTAGATTGGGTGTGCTAAAAATAATAGGATTCTAGCACGAAAGGGAAAATGACCGCGTGTTATGTTAATTACAGACTAAAATCGTCAGTCAGCTCCAAAATAGTCACAGCTTTTACTTTTTTTCGAGTTCATTTGACCGTAAACCCCCATAAACGTAATGATGCCTAGATGTTTACTGCTGTCATCAGTTAATAATCATCGTCATATCTGGTCCCACGTAGATATTCTTTTAATTTCAGAAATAAGAAGTAATCGCTGGGAGCTAAGTCTGGTGAATAGGCAGGGAGTTCGTGCAATTTAAATCCTGCGTCGTGAATAGCATTCATTGCAATACGGCTTTTGTGGACAAGAGCGTTGTCCTGATGGAACAAAATTCATTCCCTGTCTTTTTGGCATACTAAAAATCTGTTACTGGTGTCCACGTTCCAAAAAATCAACCATTAAAATTGTGGCCATAATTCTACCAGCAGAGGTCACAACGAAATTTGCGTGGTGGAGGAGAACCTTTATGATGCCGCTCCATGCTCTGTTGCTTTGACTCTGGGTTAAAGTGGTGGACCCACGTTTCATCAATATTTATAAATCGAGAGAGAAACTCATCCGTGTCTGCTGAAACCTGAAAGGAGCTAAAATACTGCACCAAGTGATAGCACAAAATCGTAGCAAATAGTTGGTCTAAACTGCGATAAAAGAAGAACGCTTTTCCAGGGAACCACTGTAGTTAGAATTATAATCTTTGGATTGGCAGGGGCATGCAAAGCAAAGCAACGATTGTAGTTAACTTTAAAATCCCTAGCAAGGCAGTGCATAAAGCATGAAGCATTGAAACCATGAACTATTTAGTAAGTACTTCGTCACCCCACCGTGGACGACTTCGCAAGTCCTTCTGCTCGCACCATACAAAGGAGCGACTCTAATAACCGACGGGAACTGTGCCATTGTGGCGTGGCCACCTCCAACCAAGGCGTTAATTCATCAGAGGAGTACAGGAGCGGCACACCGCACCTAGCACCGATCCGCCATGTTGCCGAACCAGGACACCAATCCAGAAGAGATCGAAAACATCGTAGATAAGGCCAACAATTTCCCACTAGATTATAGCTTGAGGAAAACCCACTACCGCCTTGAAGAAGCTTCCTCGGATACGAAGAATAAAAAATGCGGTATTGAGTAGATCGGTGCGATTACGTCATGCGGAGAGTACTTCTTAACCTACAGTTACTTTAGCGGTTGTCGAACATGATTAACAAAAGAGTTTTTCTCAGTTACATGACAATAAGTGACCCCCAAATGGTCTTCTGCGACCCTCCAAACCTCAAGCTACCCCAGTAAGCACTGGCAACACCAGTCGCGTGACCTGCCGCGAAATCTGACAGTCCTGACCTCCGCAAGACTTATCGCGGCGCTACAGCCCTGCAGGTGATTACGTCAGCGGTTTCCACGACCCCCCCGCCCAGCGAAACCACCCCCATGGGGGTGGCCGGGATGTCTAAATCATTGTTTTTGGGAGCGCCGTTTGTTTCACGTCCTATTGATTGACGTTATCATTGTATTATTAATTGGGGTTGGTCTTAAGAAGGTAAATAGCAGAGGGTGCGGGGTGAGGGGGGTATTTTCGGGATAATCCACGACCTGAGCGGGGTTGTTGGAGTCTAAGTTGGCCGTACCTGGATATCTTAGAAAATGTAGTGCAACCGGTTACAGACCGACTTAAGGCAAATTTTTGGAATAAACTGTTTGCCACCCCTAATCTGTCAGTTCTACATTTTTATGTAGATCCAGTTATAAGATTGATTTAATGAAAAAAAATTCTCAAATTTGTGCCCATTACAGGGTAATGGTTGCCCAAGGAAAACCATGGAAATGATCGGAACACAAAGACGAAAATATTCTGTAGTAACAACGAAATTGTTATGAAGGTACCTTATTTGATACTCCTGACATGAAATTCTTTAACGTTTTCGTTTTATGAAAATTCCCCAATGTCTTAATTATCCAAAGTGCTTTACTTTAGTTTATTGAGTGCTGTCTACTACACATTCTTAGTTCCTATGCAATATATTTTTAACTTGATTATAATAGCAACTCACAAATGACATCCCTAATGTTCTTTTTTCCCGAATCTTCGCAAAACCCCTTTTTTTAACGACATATTGAAAAATAATGTGTATCTAACACGCCATTCATCAAAATGACAGAACAAAGAAACATCGTTAAATTGCGTTCGAATACAACAGCTAAAAAAGTCATTAGGGAAATTAGGATCCATAATTGAAAAACAGGATCTGGAGGCCGCTTTTGTACTTGAATTTAGCAATAATTGCGCATCGAAAAATGACATAATTCCCAATTGGGGGTTGTAATTGTGTTGGGATTGCTCTGCGTTTGCCTTCTGGGAAGTGGGTTTATCGAAAAAACGTATGTTGTGTTCAGGAGACTATAAATATACGAACTTTCGCACGAACGGCAGAGAAATATTATCAGGAGTCACGCCAAGTATCACATGGTGTTGGAAAAAGTGCAACAGAAAATAAGATATTTTTTTCTTCCTTGCAATCATTTTTTATAGCAGTCCAGTCAAAATAAACACGAAATAGAGATGAAAATTACTATAGGTCTTCACAGCAATTTTCAATCTAAAAAGATTTATTCTTCTCCATGAGCCACTATCTCAAACAGAATCAGCATTCTTCTTGCTATACATAGAGCTCCAAAGAAGTGATTGTATAGACAGGTATAGATATTTACATTTTGTAAAATAAAATTCAATAAAAAATACAACAAATCACAATTAAAACTGATCTTTTGGATGAAAGTAACAATCCAAATATCTAAAGCACCATCGTATCACGCAAAGAATTTCTAAGTTAGTAGAGAAAACGAAAGATATTTCAGCTTTAACTAATTCTAGTTGAACACCAGCAACTACAGTGTCATCTGATAAATGCCTATCAAAGAACGATCTCCACGTTTATCAACTTACGTGCTCTTCGTCCCCATTCATCTTGACCCCACCGCTCTGACCTACCACCCATACAAGACTGAACATAAAACAAGCAGGTATAATAAATTGTGTCGATGCTGTGGAAAAACGGTAATCAATATAACAGCCCCGAGGGTATTTTTAATAGAGACGACGATGCCACCACATCGTCAGTTCAAAGAACTTGATGTATTATGCACATGAGTTATGCTCGAGTTCTGATATGTTTGCATAAAGATAATTTTCGAGGAATAACCTTGACAGAAGGAGGAAATGACCTACAAGGAAGTGTATTTTTTTCTGGCAGCTAGCAGTTAATAATTCGTATTATTAATCAAACAAAAAAGCATTGACAAAAAATTATTGATCTATTATGCCTGCAATCATTGTCAAAGATTAGAACCTCAAAATATGGTCTGACACAAGTTCAAACAAAATGTTGAAAGTACAAGGAAGCAGGGAAATACGATTGGCAGTTCTTTATGTAGGAATCAAATCAAAACTTAATAGAGGTGACACGATAGCCAGTTTATCTGAAGACTTTAAAATCAGCTTATTTTTTATGGAATCAAGTTGTGCAATGGGTTCACCTCTAAGTCTAAGTAAGTGGCTAATTTGTTTATGGAAAATTTTGAAACTGTATTTTTCAGTTTAACCCAAAATGTTGAAATATTTGTACAAAGTTTTGGAAACTAAACCTAAACACTTTGGTATCTCGTGGATTAAATTTCAGTGCCTTATTTAATAATTTATGTTTATCGAAATAACTAGATTTTGACAAATTTAAGAGTATAGAATAAAGGTTGAAAATTACCAAATATTTTGCACCAAGTACTCTAAATAAAGGTGTGTTCATGTAGTTCATAATTTTAAAAACAATAGAAGGCTTATCTTAGTTAAGTTGTTGCAAAAAAATTCACCAACTTACACTGCAAATTTGAGAAGGTTTTTCAAATACTCCTTTGCTGAAATGATGAGTTCCTTCGATTATGTTGCTTTCCTTTTTAGTACTAAATTCTTGAAATGACTTAATCGTCGGAATCTAAATTTTTGCATGTACACCCTTGAAAATACTATAGCGGAATTACAACAGCTTTAAAAATAACGAATATCTCTGTTGAACTGCCGCTAACAGACCAAAACTGCGCAAAATTTGAATCCACCAAGATCAATATACCCGAACAGGCGCGAGAGGACCCTTCTGCATTCCACGCAAGCCCGCAAGAGGGTACCACCACACACACATCTTCGATCGGCTCCGCGAGATGTGATAAACAAGACGTCGTTCCTTTAAAACATGCAAAAGCAGTTTTCCGAACATGAGATGGTGTTTACGCTTCAAGTACTTGAAATGCAAGCGCGCCCTAAACGTCATATTGCTGTTCCTACTCTCGCTACTAATAACCACAGCAGTATTCGACCACCTAAGAGCTCGTCCTCAAAGACACAAGACCCACCCAGGTGAGTTCTTGAGGAACAACAAGCCTAGCAACTACACGTACTGCAATTTCAAGCATGGCTTACCAGAAGAGCTCGCGTTCGAAGAGTCCGACCTGGAAGGCACCCCGGAGATGGGTCTCTCCAGCCGGTACAAGGTCCTCTACAACGTCCTGGAGGCCACGAGGCAGAACTCAAGCTCGGTGACTTACTCCACCCATGCCACTGTGGAATTTCTCGATTACATATCCGAAATTGCCAGGTCTTGGGATGGTCCTGTCAGTCTGGCGATCTTCGTGCCTGATTCTGACGCAGTTCCTGTCATCTCGATGCTCAACGTGCTGTGCTTCTGTCATCCTGACATGGGGAAGGTGTCGGTGCACTTTGTTTTCCCCGCGGAGCTGCCTCCTAGATTGGACTCCGGGATAGCGAGACCCAACAACTGCTCTGGTGTGGCGAGTAACTCCAGCAGCGTTAGGGAAGCTGAGGGACTGATTTATCCGGTGAACGTGTGCAGGAATGTGGCCAGGGAAGCTGCAGCTACAAGATTCGTCCTAGTTGCCGACGTACAGCTGATCCCAAGCAAAGGATTGGCTTTCAAGTTCCTCAAGATGGTTGCCTCCATCGACTTAAACAGACGTCCGTCCAAAGTTTTTGTCTTGCCGCTTTTTGAAGTGGAAGAGGGGGAAAATATACCTGCAAACAAAGAAGAATTGATCAGCATGGTTAGAGATGAGAGAGCAGTGTATTTCCATAGACATGTATGCTCGCATTGCCAAAAATTCCCAGGGATCGAGAGGTGGTTGGAAACGACAGATTCTGGAAAAGTAACGGTGAGTGTTCGAGCAGCTTTGAATAATTTTTTCATTGATGATGGATGCGTTTTAGCCTTTCGTGTCCGTCACCAGAGAACATCCTTTCCATCGATGGGAACCCATTTATATTGGTACAAAAAAGGAGCCATTTTATAGTGAGCTGCTCTCTTGGGAGGGAAAACAGGATAAAATGACTCAGGTATTATATTTGTGTGACACATACCGCCATTATTATGAAGAAACATAGGATTTAAGCATAAATATAGTTGTAGCAAAAAACTATGAAACTGACTAATGCAGAAATTCTTTGGTATTTCATGCTCTACAGATTTTTTTCCACAGCATGATACAATGTTAATTATATCTCTGCACAATAAGTTAAATGTAGTTGTAGAGCACGATAAACCATTGTGCACTTCACACATAGCTGTTATAATAAAGTTCTTTGATCTTTTCCTGCAATTATAAGTCAAAATACTTACTACAGTAAATAAATGTTCAACAACACTAATTTTAGACAGTGCTCAGATGAGGGGTTCATACTTTTACTGCAGATGATCTACCACAAAATAATTATATGATTGATTGACTACTACTAATAAAAAAGGCCAAAAACACCTTTGCATTTTGTTAGGTTAAGACGTCTTGCTTCGTTGATAATTTGACCATATTATATGTGATTTTTAATGTTATGTTTTAGATGTTAGAGATGTGTCTTATGGGATACCGCTTCATCATCCTGGACGGTGCATTTCTAGTGCACTGGCCGGGCATCAAGAAGAAGAAGACAACGAAAACCAAAATGGAAAATATGCACGAAACCAGGAACTCCAGACAATACGACGTAATATCCAGTACCCTGTCCATGCGATACCCGAAAAATCCTAAATGTAGCTCGCAATAACTTTGTGTTACTGTTGCTGTTATCGTTGCTGTTAATAAGATGCGAATTAGAAGCGTTTGTTGCAGTTTTGTTCCCCCCACCTCCCCTATCAATCATGCATCTTTGACATGCTTTTATAGCCACTTCGGAGATGAATAAAACGCGTGAGGTCTTGTAAAATATTTACTGCCACTTACACCTACATGAAAAGGCACTCCGACTAGGTGACATTAAATGGTCTACTATACTAGCAGATGGACAAGCAAAAGAACGGACTAGTAGTTGCACAAATTATATACATCCCCTGTTTGAATTTAATCGGTTGTAATTTTCGTTAGCAATAAATGTACAGAAATATAAAGACCCAAGAATTATAGTGAAGAGATACTAACTAGAAACAGGGTTTGTAAGACTAAAAAGAATTAATTACAAACGAAATGATTTAGATAGATCAAAAGCACAAATTTTGAGGTGAATTTGGAATTTGAGATTTGGAGTTGCCTTTTGGTTTTCTGAAGATGCATCAACTAGAAAATCTAAGTATTTTAGTTCAATGCAAGGCAGCAAACAAGAAATGAACTGAAAGGGATGTTTGGAAAGACTTCCCGTCTTATCAAGTTCATTTCATTAATATAAGGCATGCTCTTTCGCCTCTGATTCTCTTGCTAATTTTGTACCCCGTTAGCCTACTTTGACMCGAAATTGGAGCAGCTTCAAGTACTTCGAAGACCGCAGTGGGGCCCAATTATTTTGAGTTACATCTCCGTTGGGTTTTCTGACGCAAGCAGAAGGGTCTTCGAACCCCCGTTAGTGGATTATGAATAAGGAATGATCGGATAAAAACAGCCCCGGGGCAAATACGTGGGAAGATTTTGAAGAAATTAGGAAACGGGCAAATGCTCGCCAAAGGGTTGATGTACGAGGGTATAACATTAGGAGTATATCCATAAATAGTCATTTTTAAGGTTTTGACACTAAAAAAACCAAATCATTATATAACAACCGTACTGAAATAATTCTTTTTAACTAATTTAAATCAA
This sequence comes from Rhyzopertha dominica, assembly GCA_025024175.1. Taxonomy (NCBI): domain Eukaryota; kingdom Metazoa; phylum Arthropoda; class Insecta; order Coleoptera; family Bostrichidae; genus Rhyzopertha; species Rhyzopertha dominica. Next base: position 52,945,915 of record QCXZ01000041.1, read on the forward strand.
AAACTGTTCCAAAACATGTAAACAGTAACTGAAATTATAAAGAATTCGACATAATCGTAATTCTTAACACATAGAGTAAAGAATTAAACATAAGAGTATCGCCATAACTCAAAAGGATGCAGCTTTAGAGTTTGTAAAGCATACCAAATTTGAACAGAACAGTTTCTTACATWAATGTATGCATGATTTTAAATCCTACTTTTTCAGTCAAAATTAAAAAATAGGGCTTTCCTCAGCAAAGCAAAACTACTTTCTTTTGATGTCAAAAGTTTATTCACACTGAACATATTATTTCAACAAACTCAAACGATGCAAAAAAGAAATAGTTGGCTCCATTATTAAATGAAGGTTTAAGTCAAAATTACATGTATTTTCGTGTTAATAACGAGTACTATACACAAAGGGATAGTTTGCCAATGGGTTCTTCAGTCCTCCTTTTTTTGGCTGAGCTATACAAGTAGAACTATGAAACAAATATATTACGAAGTAAATTTAGTTGAGAATATCCACTAGCGGGCAAGAGAAAGCAAAAGAAAAGACAACAGTTTTATTGTTACTTTTAAAGTCATTTTCTTGTTGGGTCTCAGAAAAAAATTATATGTATTGCGTTTACCTCCCTTGATGGATATTAAACTTCTCTTCCTTGTAATACAAGTAATTGTTTTAATAAAAATAGAAATGATATAATTTTACCAAAATTCTCCCTTATTTCTAATTTCAAAGAGAATCAAACAATTTTTTTAATAAATTAATAAATTTTATGTAATATAATAATATAATAAATAAATAAATTTTTTAAATATTTTATCTAAATAGTTATATGGATTAAATGATTTTGTAATTAATTTAATACCATGTATTTTTCTTGAAAATAGGTGGAAGGTTGTTAAATTAAATGAGAAAGATCCTAATTGGCCAACAATAAAAGCCAAAACAAGACAGATAGAAGAGATGAAAAAAATTATATACAGAATGTATGACAAAAACGAAAGACCAACTTTGTAATCTGTCACAGCTGAACAAATATAAAAAATGAACAAGAGATTGGCCATAATGGCTCAAGTGATAGAGAACCGAATTTATTAAAAGAAAATGAAGATAAATTGTTTTGAAGGCATTAAAGTAATTAGAAATGGTTGTGTAAGAAATAGTGAATTTCTATTAACGTTAATGATGATTCTTCGGACTCCGAAGATGAGTTATAATTATGTATAAAATTTAATTATGTAAATTGTACTAATATATCTGTTCTAACTAATGAAATGTTTTTATTCCTAAAATGCAAAGTGCAGGTACAAAATGTTTCCAAGACCTCTCTGGTGGGATCATTGTGTATTATCCGTATTGGCCTATTTAAAATCCTTTAAACGGCCCTCCCCTTGCAGCATGGGTTCTTCTTTGACCTAAAAGCCGTTTTCGCATTTTCACTTTTAAGAACTATGCATACGAAGACATGGAAAAAAATTTCCATTGGCTTCTATTTAGGCAACAAGGATCTAAACAGCAATCAAACATGAACCGGAAGTGAATGACGTCCCATCAACTCCAGTGACGTCTCCCAAAATTAACCCATCACCCTCAACCCTTCATCGCCACCAAAGAGCCCGCGACTTCTCTTGGTCCATTCCGCGTTATCTCCCAATGACGACGGGCGGCGTGGGCGCCCCCGCTTGAGCACGGGGGGCCAGCCGCCCCCTTAGCGTCGTATTAAGGCGTCGCGGCGCGCGTCCCGTCGCTATTCGGCCGGCGCCCGTCCTCACACACACCCCCATCATCATCAGCAGCCCGAGAAGCGGCGCACACAGTGCTGCTCAGTTGTGGACGACTCTACCTGACGACATGAGGTCCGCTTGGCTGGTGGTGGCCACCTGCCTCCTGCTCTTCGGCGCCGAGGCGTGGGCAGGGCCGTACTTCGACGAGGGTGAGTCGGTTTCGTAGAGTTTTAGGTGTGTTAGATGGTAAACTCTTCAAGAATTTTTTTGGAATGACACTGACGAAAAATTGATCGTCCATGATCACCATATTAGAAGGATTTATACGTCTCTTGTAATACTACCACGTTTCAATTTTATTTTGAATTACTATTGTTAATATTAACATCAATCTTAAGAATAATTTTGTCATTTTCACCGTTACTATTCACATTCACTTGATAATGTGATTTTAAAGGACTTGATCAGGCAGCCCAAGAAATGAACCTACGTATGAAAACAGCATAGACTAAAAAAGCTTCTTCTGAGATCGTGAAACTTCTTGAAATGTTTATGATCGTTTCTGAAATGAGTACTGCCTTTGTTTTGGACATGGATGCTATCAAAAAAACCAATTCATTGAGTTTAAGAGTTTAAAACAAAAAGCTAAATGTATAAATTGAGATAATGACATCGTGCATTTCCTACCCTAACTTGTAAATAATCCTCATCCAATGCCTTTTCCAAAAATTCTTCGATTTGGTTTCTTTCTCTTAAGGTATAGTGGTACCAGAAATATTTTGCGAATACTACTATTAAGACCATTAGACCTGATTCATGTTTTATCAAAACATGTTGTCTTTAGAACCTCTAAGGATTGTTTCTTTGTATGACATTCCTCAAAATATAAGGCATGTTTTAAAAAAAATCTTTGATTTCTTCATTATTTGAGGACACATTTGATTTTTTCAATATGAGCAGAATAATTATAGTACACATTGTCTAAAACAATTACTGCATTGCCAAGCTTTGGGAGCAGTTTATTCGCAAATCAATTTTCAAAGATTTCAGTCGTCATACTATAGTGGTAACCTACCTTTACGTTTCTTATATTTTTAACAAATAGAAATAATACTTCCTCTACCCATCGGGTTTTAGATCCCGTACGTAGAATAATTATTGTTTCAATTTACTCGCCATTCCGAAATTCCTGGAGATACCATAAGCACTTGGCATTTATTAATTTTCTTAAAATGACACGTACGTAAACTCTCCTTACAGCAGTTAATTTTTAGCTCAGATTCAATTTTCTTGTGTAATTTTTTAACTGTCAATACAAAATTATTTTTGTTGCCTCATAAATCATACGTTGTATTAAATTTGCGTCATCATCTTTGAAAACCCTCGAAGAACCAACGTCTTTTCGCACTTTTCTGTCCCGAATTCCATTTACAGCTATATTTCTCAGAGTTGATTGTGAAATTTTGGTCACTCTACCAGTTTTTGCGATGGCTTCATTTTCTTCTTCTGCATGTTTGGTGTATTCATAAACATTCAAAACTAGTTGTTTAGATTCAGGTGATAAATGATTATGATCTCTACTGGTTGACAAAGAAGAGAATGATTGCCTTTAAATTTGACAAAAAGGGATTAGAAAAGATTAAATAGGTTTACCGTTAAATACTTTACAGAAAGTTTGACAGTTTATTTCCAAGAATTAAAGCTTTTTATGCATAATTTCTTAGAACATAATTAAAAGCAGGTTCATAATACTATAAACCATAACCCAACCTATTATACAACTAAAGGAAAATAGAGGACTTACTGATGATACAACAGACTTAGCAAATCATTCCAACAATTTTTTTCTAACCACACTATATCTATGACAGTGTATCTGACAGCTTTTTGATCGTACTCTTCAGTGAACTTGAAGTTCTGGGATTATTTAAAAAACTAAAGAATAAATCTTCGTTTGGTAATGACGAGATCCCAGTTTTTCTTCTAAACAAAGTATGAAATTAAAATAAAATTGTTGACTCACTTCGGGTATCTTTACACTTTAAAAATAACACGTATTATTCCAGTCTATAAAAAATCGTCAGCTGGATACAAAAAATTACAGACCGCTTGCATTAAATTTTAGCTTTGCAATACTATTGAGATATGTTAGACAGGCTTACAAATTTTCTCTGGCTTTGGGGCTTATCGCTCATCCTGTCGCTTATACATGGTTTTTACAACGAACTAACGAAACAAAACCTACAATTTTGCGATTTGATTATGTAGACTATATACTTTTTTAAGATAAGATCCCAATAGGTTGGAATTAATACTTTAAATCACCCAACTACAAAGTAACGTGCGGTGTACCTCAAGATACTATTTTTGCCCCTGTACTCTTCAATATCTACCAATATCTACGTAAACAACAAATACTAGAAATCCATAAATGTTAGTCGTTGGTAGCGAAGAAAGGTCAACAAATAATGCGGGGTAAATTTAGCCCGATAAAGAGATTTTGCGAAGCCCAATCAGATCCTCTCAGATTTAATGCAAATTGCCTCTTGTAAGGTTCCTAAATTAGATTAATTCATACCACACCCAGTTGTTATAAACCACACGGCCAATCTGTATGGAGATTCGGTATCCAATTACATTGCATGTCTTGCAAATACAGATGCATGTTAATAGGTCGAATAACAGCGTAGACGAACCTACAATACTTTGCATCCCCTGGATAGAATAGGTAAAGCAGAGGGAATATTGACATATATCTGACCTGCATATAATAGGCCACAAAGTTTAATTTAATTAATAAATACTTAATGACTGTGACCGAAAGTCGAACTTTTCGATGTCAAACTTTGACAACGTAATGTTTTGCAAGGCTAATACCGCTTTATGTCAATTTCCAAAAAAAAATCATCAAGATTAACCATGTACGAGGCTTGTTACCAAGCGCATTGAATCACAATCGATATTAATTGTGGATATTCGACAGATTTACAGGTTGGCAAACAGTTTTATTGTGTTTGAGTTGGAAAATGCCATACGCGCATATTTGTGCTCCGAATTGGGGATTACCGCCGAAATATCATCAGCGGATAAATTTTATTTGGCACAATAAAACTGAATATTGTATGGCTAATAACGCGTTTGGAACAACCCGCCTGTTGAACCTTACTGTGTTTACGCAAATGAATATGTCAACGCGAGCAGCAGAACGAGCGACTTAATTGCTGATAAAGATTTACGACTTTGGCAGTTGAAACGCCTAAATCAAAGCGTTGGTTCTGATACGAGATCTCTAGTTCTATGGGTCTTAATAAACATTAAATTAACAAGTCGTTTAATGTTACTCCTGATGTAGTGTAAGCAGACAGCTATACACTTTTTTCAGCTACTATAATTTGCCCCTTTTAAGTTGAATACATTATGTTTCACGAATCATAACGACCCTGACGMAATTATTAACGCAACCCAAAATACATTTGCAAAGGTAACATTGGTAATTGTTCATCATCTTAAAAAATATAAAACGTAGAGAGCTGTATAAATTCGTMCATTTTGACATCATAAACTTCAATCATTTGCTTTAAGTWAATTCAGTATTGTAAGATAAATTTTATTTGAAAAATGTTTATTCAATAACATTAATGTAATACATGCTCAAAATGTCGCACTCCGCTGTTTTCACAAGCTCGAATTCGTGCCCAAAACGATCTTTCAACATGCATTAATATTTCTCGAGTGATGGATCTACATGCATCACGTATTTTATTTTCTAAATGTTCTTCACTTTCAACTGGTGTTTGGTATACTTGCTCTTTTACCATTCCCCACAGAAAAAAATCCAAAGCAGTAAGGTCCGGGCTTCTCAGTGGCCAAGGATTAATTGAACCTCTTCCTATCCATCGGTTAGGCCAAACCAAATTAAGATGATTTCGCACTATTCTATGATAATGCGCAGGTGCCCTATCTTATTGGAACCATAGATCTCGTCTTGTAAATTTACATTTTGGAAAAGTACCGGTAAAATGTTTCTTAAAAAATAGATAAGTATTGCCGTTTAAACTATCGCCCAACAATTTGATTCCCCAATATTCCGCACCAGACATTCGTCGAGTAGATAGTTTGAAAATGTCCTCGAATTTAACGTGGATTTTTTTGCGCATAATAATGCATGTTATGTTTGTTAACCCCATCATTATTAGAAAATTTTGCCTCATCTGAGAAGCAAATGTCATAAAACCTCGCATTCAAAGTTTGGTGTTCCAGAAAAAAGTGACTAAAAGCCAGTCTTTTAGGATAATCTCTCTCCTTTAAGGCCTGAACCAATTCCAAGTGATACGAATGAAATTGATTGCCTTTAATTATTCGGATGCTCTTGAAACTACCATTTCACTAATATGAGTATTTCCATCAATCATTTCCAATACTCTAATTTCATTGTCAGTGCCTGTTGCTGTTCTTTCTCTTGACTTTTTCAGTGGTGGCCAGTTTGTCTTTAAAGTTAATTCAAGTCTCTTGAAAATTGTATCGGCAGGAGCTCTTCTATTTGGAAAACGTTGTCTGTATAAACGGGCAGCAGCGGAAGCATTTTTCTTGCATTCACCACAAATCAAAATCATGAAACATCCTATGTATTGCAAACACAATATCTACAATATTGACTTACAATCAGTTCACCTTTGTCTTTAGTTCTAAAGGAAGTTTTCGTATCACATATGGCAGTTACATAGATTACTTTTTTTAGGGGGTTTTAGAATAAAAATGACGGGTAGTTGTATTTATTAATAATTTAAATAAGAAAATTATTTGCCACTCAAGAAGAAAAAATCGAAAAGGCATTAACGATCAAGCTTTAGCAATGGATATTACAGAAATATTGTGGAGATTTTATTTGATACAGTTTTTCAGATCATATTTGAGATGTACCAACATAAAAACGTAACGCAACCGTACGCGAGGGAAATAAAGGTTTTTGTTTTTGAAATCTGTTTCGAATCGGTCCATAAATAAGTTTGCCAGAAAAGGGGAAAGACTGTTTCCTATTGTTAATGTGGAAACAGTTCTAGTACATCCATAAAAAGGTCCATTGGGTTTTGATTTTAGCAATATCCTTAGTCACCGGTAGATCCTGAAGGTATTTCAGCGCTACATCGAATGAGACCAGTAACTCACCCTCCTCAAGTTTAATATTCTTAATTTTGTCTATAAACTCTATGGAATTTTTAACCGTAAAATCTACTGGAGGTGTAGGCAAGTACTAAACTCGTTGGTCAACCATTTTGAAAGTATGTATGTGAGTAAAATATAAAAGAAGAGTTTGCAAGTATAAGATCAAATAAAAGAATGAGGTATTGCTGAAAATAATTAATCATTGTTTAGATCATAACGAGAGAAAACGAAAAATTTAAAGCTTTTGAATCACTTATAAATTGAAAAACCACATTACGAAGAAATACAAGAAACGAAATTGAATTTGCTGTATTTGAAGCGTAGAGAAATGCCTTTCAAGCCTCTTACAGAATATTTTCGCGCTGGACTCTTTCACCAATGCGACTGGACGTTCTGGTTGTTTATTAGATGATTTGCCGAGATGAAAGCATCTCACCAGGACATGTGTGTGTGCGCTCTTCCCGAATGATATATATTACCCACGTCGTGATATTTTTATTCTTCCACATTGTGTCAACCGGCGTATATGGAACTGCCGCCCCAGTTCTCCCAACAAAGGAAAAGCAGACGCGCCCTCATAAGACGAAAATTAGAGATCTGGCGTTCCGTGAAGAATTTTAAAAGGTAATTCGATTTGTAGCCTATCGCATTGGAGAGTCGCGTTTTCTATGAATACAGAGCAGATCCAGCAACGTGGATGAACACCTGAAGTGTCAGCGCGACAGAACGTGCGACTGAAAAATGAAAACGTGACGACAGTGTTGATGCGTGGGAGCTGATTCAAATTAGCCAAAAATCAATGTATTTTCGATTTATTAAACGTTAATTGGCAGAGCAATAAATGGTTTGCCAAGTTACTAAACCATTGCGCAGAATATTCATCTTTTTGAGATACTTGTTTACTTGTGCTACGACCATTTTTTCAAGCAATTTTGAGAAGACAAAAAGAACGCTTATAGGGCGAAGATCACACAGCCCAGTAGGGTTGAAAACTTTCAAGACCTGGTGATATTACCGTTGAATAGTGTGCTTCAATTTCAAATATTTTGGTATGGTTCAACCTTAGTTGAAGGTCATTCTAGATGGTTAAATAACAATTGGTTTTACAGATACCATATGCTTTATAATAAGAGATTTGACAGACAAATAAGCCCAATATAAAATGTAGATTTCATGTAATCTTTAAAGGTACCTAGATACTCTATTTTTAAAGGGTTGTTATCGTACAAAAAGCCTGTCAAAAATTTAACGATCTCATCGACATATGTTGAAACACATCCCACAAAATTGATTTCACCCCTAGTTGTTTTCCCCGACTCTGTTCTATTAGTGACTCGACCATGTTCAGCAATTTGTGCCACCGTCACACGGTAATCCACACAGCACGATCAAATTAATATCTAATAGGCGTGTTGCTTTCTTTGGATGGAATCAGTCGCAGTGGAAATGTACCGCGTTCCGCAAGAAAATTGTGTTTACGACTGGAAGTCTTACGAGGGCGGAATGATTGGTAAAATGATTAAGGGGGCTGTTATTTCTCTCTTCTTCTGCGGGCGAAATAAAGTCGGCTAAACGGCTTGCTTGATGTATATGTGCTTAAATACTGAGTTTAGATGTGTTCCTACATGACTCATTGTAGTTACTATAATCTTTGTTGTTAGTTAAGGAAGTTGCTCCCCTGAGTTAATTAACAGGCTGTCATATGGATATAGTTACTTAATCAATTAGAAGTCGAAATATAAATGTTATTAAAAACCATTAAACTGACATAAAAATAAAATGTAAAGTATGAGCAAAATTTATATGAGACTATGAAAGATATATACCTACATATTCTTTTAGTCAAATAAAACGATGATAGTTTTCATGCAAAGAATTTAAACATCATCAAAAGAACTAAAATACTGATTTTAGTTCTTGCTGAAGAATTTTCCTCTGAACATTATTAACAAAAACTTAGGGTCGTCCACAATGAATTAAAAAAACACAAGAGCTATAATACAAAATTTTGTGATATCATCAATGTTACAGGAATCAACAAACAAGTTAACACCAATTGTATCATAATTTATATTGTATGAAATAATACAAATTCCTATAGTGAACATTTTTTATGTAAAACTTTGAAGACGCAGCGATCAACAGTTTTTACTTTAAGCCAAAAAGTTGGTATAGGTATGTAGATGATACTCTTGTTATTTGGCCCCATGGTATAGAATAGTGAGGTAGGTTTCCAACACAAAATCTAATATTATAAAATAAAATTTCTGACGCAAAAATTTACGTGCTTTGGAATTAGAAAGCGAAGGTAGTTTACCTTTCTTGGATATCCAGATTTACGAGAGTAAACACTGGACACTTAGGACACAAGGTTTACAGAAAACCAACACACACAGACAGATATTTACATGCCACATCTCACCACAATCCCACACAAAGTTAGAACACAAAGAATCTCAGGCGAAAGTTCTTTACAGCGCTAGTGAGAAATGGTTATAGCAATAACAATATTTGGTCAATTTTTAACAAAAGAGTTTGCTTTATGTACAAGGCATTTCGGAAAAAAATAAAGAGGATAAAACTTTCAAAATTTTGTTTGAACTAGCCCGGGGCGATTTTTGAGGTCAAAGGTTACAGGTGTAATCGAAACGTTCGATTAATAATTTTTGTCAGTCTTTTTAGTGACAGCGGTCCTTCCTTCATGTTCTTGATACAAACATACCTGCAGCATATCCATAATCAGGTACTTGATTATTTTTCGATTAATTATCTCTACTCATTCTGTAGCATCCTTTCCTAAATCCACCCCAAGACCTTTACCGTTAAATCTCTCGTAATCTAGATCTCCCCGATTAAACGCTACCCAACCCTTAACGCGGCATGTTCCTGAATATTTTAGACATCTCGTAACGAAAACCGTTTCTCCCGCGGTCCAGAACAAATACAAAGGCGATAGACCGTGGAAAATGAAACTTTACAACGTCGTACCTCATGTTTAATCCTCCGTGCCGCGGAGGGCCTCATTCGTTGGATAAATAAGGTTAACTTTGCTATTTGCATGTTTAGAAAAGCCACGGGCGAACTGTGTAGCTTTGAGCTTTGCCAGCGAATGTTTGGACTGGAAGGGAAAAAGCTGGCAAAGTGTAAAAATGAGCGGGGAAATCCATCGCCTTTGTCTTTGTTTTTCGCTACAAAACAAGTCTATAGAAAATGGGTGTGTTTGAGTTGGCGCTTAACAAACGGTGTAATGTAAAATGCCATCTATTTAATAAAGAAACATTATTTACAACCCAAAATACAAGAAAGTATTTTGAGCAATGAAAATTGATGACAGCGACAGTCTGTTCAATTACTTCACCTCAAGTGGAAATGAGGATTTTAACGAATTAATAATAGGTAGCTCAAACTGACTCTACAAATGTCTCAAAATATATGTACGGACTTTATTTACACACCYATATAGTCTCCTTATTTGATGTAAGKTTTTAAAACGTTGKATATTGATAGGACGTAAACGTAAGGATKGTGAAAATTATGTCACCAACATCTGTAACTATATACTGCAGAAATTTCAATTTTTATAGGTAATATTCATAACAGATATATTCAGTGGAAAAATAATACATGAAAAATCATTCATCAACAATATTTGAAATGCTAATACACCTTTTCAGTACACTTACACAAGCATCAAATAGTTCTGTTCTCTCCGCATTTTTGCGCACCACAACAGTCTTCAAAACAAGTAGCTTGCCTCGAGCACAACAAATAACAGCCTCCAAATTCCAGACAAACACCGCCACTGGCCATCTATCTCTAAAAATCCACGTTCTCTCGTTCCATACATAAMTCTTGGAGGGTCATCCCGCTCATGTCGAATTTATTCAGCCGATTCGTTTGCTGCACACGGATAACTTTTGTGTCTGTTCGAGAATATCTTTACTCATCCATGTGGAAATTCGATAAAACGTACGAACAAAATTTTATGGGTCACGGGAGATGTGACAGCGAATTTGGGAAGTTTATGCGATACAACGGTGTTTAAGAGGGTTGATGTTCGGCAGAAGTGGGACGTGGGTCGAAACAAGTGGCTTGCGGAGGAATAAATGGTTACGAATTAAGGATACGAGAAAAAATTTGTAGACCTAAAGCTTGGATTTTACTTGTTAAGTTACTATTCCTTTATCAAAGTCTTATTTTGAAAAAGAACTCATTTATATTAAGGAATGTTGCAATTTATAATGGGTACTTTAGTAAAACATAAGGGCTACTTAGTAAAATACAGCACATAAAACAGATTGTAAACACCAACTACTTTACTTTTACGTTAATGCTAGTGAATACACAAAGTTTATCTCATTTTGAAAACTAAACTACAACTCTAATCACAAGAGATCGAATCAAACTAATGCATTAGTCAGGCGATGCATTCGAGTAAATCCACTTAAAAGAATTTGCATCTGACTAAACAGCTTTTAGAGTTCAGGAAACAGCAAACTCCTGGCTCCAATAGTATAACTGACTTTACGTGGACAGAAAAAGCCCATCATTCTATCTAAACAGCTTGCCACCCCACTTTTATGGCTGCAGTAAACTTCCAGTTGGTCGCTCATGAGCATGATTAGCAGCTAATACAACACAGGACAACAACAGCTGTAAGAGTTAACGACGCTTTTTCTTTTCGTCTCAAGTGGCGCACTTGGGGCTGTGAAACACAAAGACACCGGGGTTGTTCCTTTTAATATGGAAATGGACTGGATGCTCACAGAGAAAAAGGGTGAAGCAGTGAAAAATGCATCGAGTGATTAAAGTGGGATATTTTTTGGTTGAAACGACAAGTCGAGCTTTTGAGCACAGTTTGCGTGGCATTTAATTCTATCGATTCGCCGGCTCGTGCTCGTGTAATGCTTAGAGTGTTAATTTCTACGCCTATAATTAACGACTTTATAAAACCGGTAAAAGCTTCTTCCGGGGCAAAAGTTCGAGGAATTTCTACAGGTAACGCCCACAGTTTCTAGTTAATTGCTGCTTCCTGAGAAGGAAAACTTGCCTAAAATTGTTTCGCCGAACCAAGCAACAATGCGCTCTTGTAGAATTAATAGCAACCATAGATGATAGGAAGTATAATAAGGGAAGCTAATTCCAAGGCGCGGGATATTTAAGAGAGCAAAATGGTTATTTAACACTTGCATGAAATGACGTTAGAAAGGACTCACCGCAGTTACAATACGAAATAAAAGAAGAGTCTTTATATATCCCACTGGAGCGAACCAGTTATATTCATAAGTTATATGGAGAGGATCTTTCGTCAAAGATCAAATTAATTTACACTTCCAGATCTCTAATTTAAATTCAAAGTTCACGAATGATTATAGTCCTTTTGAAATAACAACAAATTAGTTATGTGACCGAATCGAAAAAATACGTAGGTTTTTGTAATAAAATTTAAGTACAAAATATTTTATGAACCAGCTATTTTAATAGAAAGATAATGTCTATGGAAATAAATAGGATCTTAGTGCTATGTTATTGACGTAGTGAAATACTTTACCTTTAAGTGTACTAATAGATAAATTTAGTTTGGCTCCCTCTTTTAAGATCCTAGTAATTCAGAAAAGAATTAGTAAGCTCCTTCAGAAGCAGACGTGATTTAAATGGGAGGATCAGATTGTTTTATTTATTTTTAACACATACATAAATGTTACACTCAAAAAAATTACTCTAACAACGCGTGACTTTGTTGAAGATGAAACAGATACTTTAAATAACTTCATATACTTACCTCTGTTATATGTCTAGACACCTGATTAAATAAAAACAAAAAATGTAGGTATATTAACATTTAAACAAGGCACTACCACTATCACGTCCCCTTCCCCTAACGCACGTCCCTGTAGTGTAACAATTGCGCGTCCCGACATACAGGTCATCAAAAACGCATGCAAAACAGCTCATTATCATCGACTCACCGTAATAGAGTTTGCAGTAACTGTTTCCTCTGCCTGAAACAAAAAAAATCACTGTCAGTTTTCAAGTAAAAAATGATGGAATTTGAGAAACTCACAGTGCCTGGTTAAAAGCGCGGCTTTTAGCTCCTCTTGATCCACATCGGGCACTAATTGCCACTAACACTAGTCACCTGAAACAATGAAATAATACGTTAGATACAGTTTAGAAACAAAGAGGATAAAAAATTGCTATTGTGTTCCCGAAAGTGATACAGGAGCGCAGTATTTTGATTATGGATTCATCAAAAGTTAGCTTAAACGGAAATATATATCCGTTTGTAACAATAGCTCATGGTGCTAACATGAGAGATGTTATTTTGTCACCATTGCATATAAAACTTGGTCTTAGAAAAACTTTGTAAAATCACTTGACAGAGTACATATAAAATATATGTTTTCTAAGATCAGTGAAGCAAAAATAAAAGAAGAAATATTTATTAAAGGATTTTTGGGGAACCACATTACACAAATCTATTACGCTTTGTTATTAAATCACAGGTTGACACTGTTTGCAACGACTTTAGTAAGGTCTTTAAAAAAAATAATCCATTCAGGGTAACATCAGGTGTACCTCAGACTTGGGGCCAGGAACGACCCTGTATAATTGTCATGTTCTCGGAAAAATCCTGAAACTTGATAGCAAGTCATAATTCTGAATTACCACCTAACAAACTTAAACTAATTTTGCTGGGTTGCTTGATCCAAACAGAAACCTTTAATGAATAATAAGGTCGCGTGGAAAATGAAAATGACGACACGTGACTAGTATTGCTTTAAATGAAAAGTCACATGTACGCCTAGCAGTTGTGCACTAGCTGAAATAGCTTAATACGGTAACTCGTAGGCTTCTCCATATTACAGAAACACTCAATTAGTATCGAAAATAGAATTATCAACAAACTGTTAAGTTTTTAATACACATCTATGTGTTGTCAAAACAAAATAAAAATTAATTACCAAGCCCTCAAACACGTTTTGTTTAAGCCAGTTCCTAAGTTTACAATGATTTCTCTTTGCAGACGAAAGCGTACCTTCAGAAGACGACTACTATAGCGAAAACGCCTTAGACAGGATATTGCATGGAGCTCAGAAGTAAGTCTTGCTTTATTGCTTACATTCTGTCTAGCTTCTAGTGTTTTCTTTCGGCTTTTAAACCTTCCCGCCTACATTGCTTTTGCAGCTTATTCATTTTGCAATCGTATTCGAATAGAGAAACTTGAATTCGCCGTTCTGGAAAGCCCACAGGAAGTTGTTTTGTAATGTTATTACGAGATAAAAGTATTGGAAAACGAAACTCGTAGCTTATCCATAAAAAACGTGCTGTAGGCAAGGTAGGAAAACAACTTCTTATACAAGTTTATTGTCGACTATCTGGATAATGCAGTGGCGTAGATGGAATGAGAGGAAATATGTCACAACCACCGTCTTTAAACAGAAATAGGTACAGAACAATTAATATAGTAATAATATTTTGCTATTTTGTTCAAAATTTTGGAAAATATAACAGCAGTATTTATATTTTTATAATTAAATTCCAAGCAAAAAATTCTAATACACATTTTATGTTGATTCTACCGTTTGCATTACATGATTACTATCACACTTATTTTCTTCATGAAAAATATTGCACTGTTATGGTTTAATTCGCTTCTCAATGGATATTTATCCCTATTCAACCACAATAAATAATCACCAAAAACATTGTTACCGAATCTTACCATCTGTCAAAGTTTAAAGCAACTAAAGAAAAATAGATATAATATTTACCTGGTTCTTTGTGTGGTACCAGCTATCAACACTCTGGTACTGCCTGAACAATGCTTTTATTTTACAGCCTGCACCTGATTCAACCCTATAACACGAAAACCTTATCTATTTATATTCACTGTATCTCGTTCCAAATCAGAGCAATGACTGCCTCTCGCTTCCGATGTATACGATGTATAATCATATTCCTCACGTAATCAGGTAGTTACGTTTTCACGTAACTATCCCCGTTGCCACATTTTGCAAATGTAATTTAAAGATATTGCCAATAATTTAATTATTTAGCTATTTACAAGGTTATACAGCAAGTGAAAATGCAGTAGCTTACAAAAGAAGGTAAAATAACAGATTGTATTAAAGCATGACAAGCAGTAATTAGTGTTCGGTTAGAATCACATAAAGCTAACTGACTAACTGATTTTGTTGAAAGTTTACATACTAAATGATCAATATCAGTTCCCAAGTCGTAACAAAGTCAAGGAAAAGACCAAGTAGAAGATAATACTTCTACATCCAAACGAATATTGCTTCACTTCACTCAAAACCTGCAACAACTCTGACTGATGAGAGTATTAATTGCAAGCTGACAGAATGATTACTTCTAAACACAAACTGATGTTGTGAATACAAATTTAAACTTTCGTCTATTTGTTTTAACCGTTTCTCAGATATTTTGCTTATTACTGGAATTAAGGAAATAGGACGATAATTAGAATTGTAAGACTATAATATCTATGACACCACGCAAAATGCAGCACCAAGCCTCAATTCCAATATTCCGACTGCCGTTTCTGAATCGAACAAAGCAACATGCTCTAAACGTATTCAAAGAGACGTGCCTTGATCCCCTGCCCTCGAAACCCCTGCCACCCTTCCACCTGCGGCCCTGCCCGCCGTTTTCCCTAGGGAAATCCCCCGCACTTGTGTTATTCACCGATACMGGCTGCTTATATCCTATTTTCCAATCTATCAGATCGGGAAAGCCGATAAGATCTAGAAGAGGCATCGTCTGCACCGATAATTCTACAACGCGAAGCTTTTATTGCGGCGATCCGTGGAAATTGGGGTAGGAGGGCGCTTTCCAGACAGATAAATCATAATTCCGCGCTGGATGCGATTTATTTTTGGAAGGGCAGATTGTTCCGTTGAGAGCAACAAGTTGGAGGGATGGGTAGGTGTTTGGTCGTTGGCGTTCTTCTGGTGTTATGGGTCATGTTCTTGTTTTCTTATTTATAAACGAGAGAAGCTATATAGATTTAGCAAGAGTTGCTGTTCATATTATATAATGTTTGACCAGAGATTTAGTAATCAAACTAAATCGCTTTTTCAAGTAGTTAACGGCTACCCAAGTGCACAACCAGCACTATAAAGTAATAAATCATTAACACGGATTTATTTCATTCTATCTGTGACAAATGTGACAAAAAAAACCTTACATTCTTTAAAAAAAAAGATGTATTGCTTTCTTAAAAACCAAGAAATAAAATAAATAACCAACAACTCCGTTTAGAAAACATATCCATAGTGTAATTTGATGAAACGACATAAATAATGCCATTAAAACTTATTACTTGCAAATTATTTATATTTTAAAGGAAAGTATAACAAGAAACAACTCTGGAGCTATCGAGTACAAAATAGTTTATTAATTAATATGAGGTAGATGAACTATTGAAAGAACATGTAACATTTTTAATGTAAAATGAACCTTTAGGTAATTTTTTTCGATATTCATTGTCCGTCATACAATACTTTGCAGCTAAAAACCAGAGACGCCGATGTATTTTTAACTACAGAGAACACAAATGTTCTCAGAAATAAGCTAGGATGAAAAAAGGATGGGTAATACTTCCGTATAATTAACATTAAGTCAGGCGCCTCCACCAAAATTGAGAGTGCATACAGAAACCCTAATTTTCTTGTTTATGAAAGGTTTATCAGTAGTTATATTGATGCGCTGTTTACTAGAAATTATATAGTGTACTGAATACTTTTTTTTTGTAACTTAGCTTAATAATTTTGATAATTTAGGGGTAATGTATTCTATCAGTTTGAGGAAATCGTATTTCTAAATCGTAAGTTAGAGATTGCATAGAATTTCAAAACTAGACCTAATATATAAAATCTGAGAGCTATTTTTGGTTCTGCACTCAAAAATTTAGATGTGTACAGTGAAAAATACCTGTTGAATTGTGTTTTCGAGTCTGTCAGCATGACGTTTTAGAATCTTCCCTTCTGAGCTCTAGTATATTCTTTCGAATTGTCGTTTATGCATAAAAATAATAATCTTTAAGCAAAGTGTGCTTTGTTACCTCGGTTCACTTCAATAAACAAAAGTCCTTTGATACTCCGGTAGTTGATAATGAAGATTATCACTGTTCTGTAAAACTAATGTCCCAAATATTAATTTAGAACCTCCGACAGTGCCAACATTAACTTGTCATCAGACTACACGGGTCAGACTCGTAATAACGAAGCTGCAGGACTTAATTAAATTTGTACTCACAAATTCCTCGGCTCATAATTTGAATAAATTGCCCGTTATACCTACATCTATGGGCCCTAAATTTCCGCCTTCCAAGTTATATACTTCTAGTAGCAAAAGTTGCGTAATTTAATATAGAGCCAGCCGAAGCGGCAGTTACGTTAATTTTAACTCCCCCTTGTGTGGGACGTTATTAAATTGCCAAAAGCGCAGAATGCAGGAAGTTTATTTTGATGTGTTCGATGTCAGCTGCTGGAGGATGATTGAACCGGTACTCGCATTCTACATTAAGCCGTTATTTGTTAGCTAATGAAGCTCTGGAACTGGTTAATTATTGAAAAGGGCAAATCGTTAAAAGTAGATTATGGTAAGGCTGGTAAATGTGAGGAAGGGATGGTTATGACGAGCTGTGTATCTGTCATATTGTAACTATAATTTCATATGTTCTAAAAATCAATAAATATAGGTATGGGCAAATTTCCACAATGGAATTTCTTGTTGTTGAAGTTGAAGCTTTGCCAAATAACACATACTGCAATGAATGACTCCCTACTCAGTCAACATAGACCTTCAATGTATACTGTTTGTTGCTACATTACAACCCCTAAAAAACAATAGCTGGTTTCTTCATTTGCAACGCCGCAATGTTTTTTTCCTGAGCTTTCTTACTTACTGCTCTTGCTTTTCCTGCCGCATTTTTGTGCTAAATACTGTGGCTTTGCTTTCAACAACACTCAGGTTAGAAATGTCTCGAAACCACATCGAAAACAACGAAGAATCCATGTCGCCATGTATGTCGTGTCAAAAGAACGTAGATGTAGCAAGATGTAATAGTGTTTGACGTAGAGGCAAAATCAGTGTTAACAGAGGGCGTCGTTTAACCCCCGAACGAGGAAGAAAGAAATTTTTGAAGTCACAAAAAAGAAAAGAAGCTAATGTCTCCCTCGTCCGGGGGCGGGACGACGTCCCACTGCGTGTCTTGGGTGTCCTGACGACGATGTGGTTGTAAGATATTTCTAATCTCTTCCAGACGTTCCTCTTTAATTTACCTTTTTAGACGAGCTTGCGTGAAGAGGGGGGGAAACTGCGACCACCGACCCAACGACTGCTGCTACAACAGCTCGTGCAGGTGCAACCTCTGGGGGTCCAACTGCCGATGCCAGAGGATGGGCCTCTTCCAGAAATGGGGTTAAATCAGGCGGGCACGGTGGGCACGACACGGGAAACGACCTTGGCCATCTCAAACGGACACGGCGCGGTTATTTTTGGTTTCCTGACGTTATTTAAGTTGTGTTTTGCAAGGTAAACGAGCAGAAAATGTAAAAAACACATTTATTGTCGTTATTTTTTTTTGTTTCGTTTGGTTCGAGGCAGATTCTTTGACGAGGGGTGTTTTGGGCGTTGATAAGGGTTGGAATTCGCAATGATTCATGGGTGGAGGATTCCCAAAACGTATAGTGCTTTAAAAGTGAAACTCACCTTGAAGCCATCGAAGAAGGTAATGCTCCTAACCTGCAAAGAAAGAAAACTCTCAAATTCTTCGTTCTCTTCCAATATCAAAGCAATTGAAGTGACAGCGCTGCGTTTTTTTGTGTTCCCCACCTCCGAATCGGCGAATTCTGACCTATCAAAGGGCGAAAGCATCCCTCCTCTCATTGGTCGACAACGACTTCCATAAAAAAAAAACGGAAAAAGACTATGTACGGACTTACGCATCTCGACCGGGGATTTTCCTATCAAGAAAATTGCCGGTCACCCAGCTGCGCTCTCATTAAGGGTTTTTCCAGCCACATCCTTAATGAGTGGGCATGCCTGGTGTATCTAAAGTTTTACTAAATACGATGTAATTATGTATGTATAGATGTCATTAATGTGTAAGTAAAAAGCGGACACGGCAGCTCTAGCGCCGGCGTCATATATATTTAACTGTTATTCGACAAGTAAGCATATTTCTATGTGAAAAGGGTACAACATTCACAAAAAGTTCTGTCAATAATATAAATATATCAATTGGCCTAAGTGGAGTTTCATTTCTGCCCAGAAATCCAATTGAGAAGTTAAAGAAATGATGAGAGAAATGTATCATTTAAAAAGGAAATTGTAACGAAAAGTCAAGTATTGTGCGATAGATGATAAAAAAATTCTTTTTCTTAACTGTTTTTGTTTCTTAAATTCAATTATGGGTCTCTCCCATATAAGCCCAAAACTTTTCTACTTTAGCTACAAACAAATATAATTTGATGTGATAAACATATCAAGACTTTATAAAAAAGACTGACAGTCATCTTGCTGTTAATAAAGGTAAGTAGTAATTGCTGCTAAAAATTAGACACGAAGCTGAAATAACAAGTGTCGATGCATGGAGAAATTCAGTGCGGCATCTACTGGACATTGAAAATCGGTACAGAGCGAATAATGTACAAGAATTAATAATAGAAGTTAATCGTGATTTTAGCAGTGAAAATGAGAGTGAGTAATTTTTTTTTAGTTTGTGACTCTTGTAATGTGCTTATTAACAAGTTGTAATGAACATACACCGTGTATAAATTTTATTGTGCACTATTGTACGGGTCGCGCCAGTTATCATCAGCTTCTATGTTTCATTGATTGCTAAATTATCACAACTAACAAATATCAGAAATTTATGGCGGAAAACTTAAAATTTTAGCCCACAAGATTTTTTTTAATACGGCCCATTTAGGAACTTTGAAGCGTGCCACTAATCCCAATAGTTTACGACGGCCGACCATCAAGCTGTAAAACCCTCTGCATAAGTTAGTCTCATAGATTGTTGCTTGATACTTTACTAGTGTTATAGTCTATGAACAAGCTTATATAAAGGTTTTGAACTTGAAGAATATTTCTAGAATTCAATAAATATTTTACATGGGTCTACCATAACGTTACATTAATGTATATCCATGAAAATTAAGAAAAATTTGATTAATTGTACATCTCTAACCACTAGGTAATAGCCATCAAACTAATCTCGCTTATCTGTCATCCCCAACCCCTATAGAGACCATGCTTCTGCTGCGCCTCCCTTTTGTTGCGAACTAATTTGACCTAATAACCTAAGAGGCTACTAAGTGCCAAAATCACGAATGCACATTCCAGTAATGCCTCTAAAGTTACCCTCGGTATAGTAGGAATTAACTACGATGGCCTGTACAGGTCAGATAAGGAAAACGTCCGTTGGGGTGACACAGGTCGCAGTGATTAAGCGATTAGGTTGGCTTAGATCGTGTTTAAAACTAAGTGGCAAGCTTGAAGGCGATAAAAAACACGTCTGTAATCGTGATTGCACTAGCTGATATCGGACTTTTAACTCAAACGAGAGTATGATATCGGATTTAGTTTTTCTTTATTGTTATTTTACTGAAAATAGGAAATCAAAATGTTTATTATCGCTAATGTTTTCTTGTTTAACTGAATAAAAAATAGGTAGACTTGTTAAGAGTTATAAAAAAAGTAAAAGATTGTCGCCTACTAACTAACGCTAACTAAGCATCTACAACCCCCTATTCTATCGTGTAGACAAATAATACTCGTATTATTTCCTCCCTTCCTCAAGTTCATCAATCTGCATCACCCCAGCACGCGGCTTTATCCCTTAAAGTGTGATTCTAATTAGCTGGGGACACCTACGTACTTTGAACCCCAGACTCGTTTATAAGTTTGCTTAATTAATTTTTAGCCGCGCAATTCCCTCGGCGATGCTTTTTAATAGCGCCACTTTTCAATTATCGGAATTAGTCGGAGTTGTGTTAATTGAAAACTAGACTTCGTCGCTTTCGCAATAATGATTTCATCTCTCTGAATGATGGACCACTCGATGAATAAGAAGCAGCCTACGTGTCTAAGGAAAGAACTGAAGGATTGTACGAGTTTTCCATTTCTTGTATTATTGAAGGGTATCGTTTTCATGTAGAGCAGTCTGAACCGATTAGATTGCTACACTTTGCTATTTTTATGCGATATTTACATAGCAGATACCTTGTTTACCTCTTAAGTTTGCTCGGTACAAAAATAGCTGCAAGCTTTTAAGTGATTAGCTGTACTAACGCGACAAAATTTGAACTAAATCTCTAGGTTATCAGATAAATTTTATGATGGAACTTCCTTCTAATCAACCCAATTAATTCAGAGAGTTTGCACAATGAGGGTACCTTTGAAACGCGGATCTACATTTCAACACTCGCATGATTTTCAATACCCCTATATTATTTCCGAACAGACTTCTCATATCCCACGAAGAATCCTAAAATTGAATCTTTACTTCGCCCACAACTCCCCCATACTCTATTCAAAGTTGTGTCTGCCTTCGGGACTCGTGCGAAATAAATATAACTAAATCATTACTGCCTCCCAGTTCTGTAATATCCTACAACTCATTCATCCTCCAGGCGTTTAGGTATTCAATTTGAATCGTATAACTGCCTGAGAAGTGCAGGCTGCGAAGGCTTTCAGGATTTCTTTGATTCGGTGGCTGAAAAGGCTCGTTAGATGGAAAGCTAATGAATTCTTCTGAAATTATTGCTTCTGCGGCGGCAGGGGCTGGGTGTTGCTATTTTCAGTATATTCAGGTATATTCATTTGCTGTCTGTACTATAACATAAACAAAATGCTACCAGGAAATCATATTCTCAGAGGAAGCGGTACTTTTCTACATACAGTGACCATGTTGATCAAATTCTTTTGTTGGTTTTATAGGTTCTATTCAGCAAAGACAATTAAAACTGCACCTTTCGTCTTAAAACTATTCTAAACGTGTTAGGATAGGATATCCAAAAAGCTAGATGTACATAAGGCAAACTCAACTTTAATTTACTTTGTCCTGGCTGAGAATTTACTTTATTTGGACGACCAATTTTATTAAAAATTCAACAAATATTCTTATTGCTATAGCCATTTATCACTAAAGCTGATTTAAGATGATCAATATCTTTCTGTAAAGAACTTTCGTCTGAGATCCTTTGTGCTCTAACAAATAACGTTCTTATAAGACTATCCTTTTTAGATAAGTCTTGGCAATCTGTAACATAACAAGGACTGCCAATCCTTTTGATTATGGGTCAAATCTCTAAAACTAAAGCTGCACACGTTACATACAGAACGTGGATATATTTGAACGAACCTAGGTGTACCTGATTTTACAGCTTACGGGGTTACTTTTAATTATCGTTAAAGCAAACGATATTACCCAGGCAACAAACCGAGATTAAGTTGCAACCTACAGTATAATCAACTGGGAAAAAGGAGTACGGCTCCGACATTACAGGGTAATTTGTAGCAATAAGGTAGCGGAAGTGTACAAATAGAAACAACGCATAAACAGAGCGCCCCTGGGATTTTCATCTCCTGTGGGATATCTGGGGTAGCTCCGTTTACACAAAAAAAGCAGGTATCGATATCGATCTTCATCCTTTGTAACGATTTGATGATAACGTTTAGTTATTAAAGATATTACGAGACGATGAATTTCTCTACAACGTCTATCACAAAATGACTTGAAAAGGAGTCAAATCTGACGATAGGGGTGGGCATTCTACAATTCCCCATCTATTAACGAAGAATTTATCAAGGTATCTACGCTACTTCTCAAAATAAATCATTTTTATTGATCTTCAATTATTTGTTTCGGCATTTKTACAGATAACCCTTATTTCGAAATTTATCGCTCTTTATTCCTCTTTGCGAACACTCAACCTTTACGACTCCACAGCGCGTTCAGTTGCCTACGTTCACCAGAATAATTCACCTAATTTTTCTCTCGGTCTTTCCGACGGTTTTCCTTTCAAAATTCAGGCCGCAATCAAATACCTTGCTTTGTGTAGCCTGTACGTGCGATAAATTAAGTTAATATGGGCATTTTTCRGAGAGAGATTCGTTGTGTGCTTCCCCCATGGCGCTGTGAACATGAGGCGAAGCTATGTGACCAGAATAAATGTTATTATTAACGTGCTGACAGAATACAATGCACCGGTGACGTCTATTTTGTGTGGGTGTGTGCTAAATACCTTGAATTGCTGTATTGAGTCAGCCTTTGCTGCATCTAGAGTGAAATGTCATTTTCTGAACGGCAAAAGACGTCTGGATCTAGAAGGATCGTCTAAAAAAGTTTCCAAAAGTTTTCTGATACTAACATAACAGTCACTACATAGATAATCCAGAAACTTATTTCTACCTCGCAGATCAGAAGAAAATGACAGTTCAAAATACTTAGGTACGAGGGAAATGAGTGCTAATATCCAAAGATCATTGCTGTATGATTATCAAATGTTGACACACTGTATAATAAAAAAGACAGGATTTATAAAGCTAATAATGTAGAACTTCACTGAAAATGCGAAGGCTAGAACATAAAATTTAAACAAATAAAACGTCGCATGAAACCGTTCAGCATCATATGCATAATCTATTGTTTGTTCTGCATGTCGCTGATTATTTTCCCATTTCATTTGCGCGATTACATTTCCATCGGAGTAATAAAACTTTTACGTTCGCCCAACTACAGCAAACAGTAAAACGATTGTGGGTACCTGGTCAGCGGAATTAGGTCAAATGTAGTTCGTCTATGAGGTGAATTGTTTGATTTAAAGCTTCTGGTACTAAATTAAGCTTAGAAGACAGCGTCAATTGTGCAGTAATTCCCCAATCGTTATTTCCTGGGAAAATCGAACCTAAATAGTTTATTTCGTCTTATTCAGTTTGAGGGGAATTAGGAAAGGGTAACTATTACTCAAAATGGGTCCCCTTAGAAACAAAAGTTGGCGTGAGCTTTTCCGCCCTATTTCCATAACTGTAAATGAACGAACTATACGCGGTATCTGTTGCAGTTCACCAAGGTAATGAATATTCTTCACGCACAGTGAACGCAGCAGTTGGACGGACTTGTTTTCATTATAATACGTGCGAACGTGGTCCCCGAGTGTCCCACGAAACTCCACGGCTATCGTGTGAAGCAGCTTATATGCACAATGCACAAAAGAAAAATATTTAAATAGGGCTAGAAAAATGCTTCGTTTTGGACTCATCCCGTATAGTATCAGATAGTTTCTTGAACAATTCATTCACCTGAATGTCGCTTGCTCGGTGAAAGTATCCAACGTCCCACCTAGTCTGCATTCATGACTGCATTAAAATAGATACTCGTGTTTAAATGCCGGTACAGTTACTGCACAGAAGGTCAACACAACCAAGGCAGAAAATACCAACCGAGCCTAATCACCGACTGTTATAGAGGGACTTCCTGTTAAAAGGAAAACTATTATCATTAAAACGTAATGAACTGTGATTCTTTCGTCATGTAGGATGGTTTGCTGTGTACGAAACTGAATATATAGGCTGGGATCAAACGACAATGAAAAAACTCTCACCGCAATGATTTGGGGAGCCTATTTCGCCGTATATTTCGGCAGCTAAATTGTCATCTTCAGTAATGTGAAGTGTCTTAAACGTGTTAGGCGACACTTGATCTATCAAACCTTCCAAACCTGAAATGAACTAAAAGTTCTTTACATCTAACACCTAGCCTAAAAATTGGCTACATCTAAAAAGGAAAGACTTCTTTAATTTTATTTATGGTTATGTAATTAGAACTATAATGCTTATAAAGAAGTTGTCAGGAGTTTTATATCAGTATGTTTAACCAACGTAAATTCGTAAATATTTCCTGTCAAAACTATTAAATGATTTAGCCCCCTGCTACATTCTGCGATCTATATTAGCTTCCAGGCGTTATCAAATATGGCTTAATTGCCCCAGGAAACACCTGTTGTGGTTTTGTTTACAGGAAACGAAACCCCTCTAATACGAATCTACTTAATTCTCCAATCAATATATGGTACCGTACTATCCCGAAAGGTCTACTGCGTGAAAGTTGAGCTATTTGAACGGTCAATGATCTGGAAGTCAAGGTTCTCTATGCTGGTTTTTGGTTTGCATAGCAGAACGAGGCTGAGAAGCTTTTTCTTGATTGTTCACGTGCTCCTTATGTACAAAAACTGATGAGTTTGAGCAGGCACGTAATACTATATTATAAAGTATATCATAAATAGATTTGTTGGTATTTAAATGGAAAACGGACTTTTATTAACTTATAAAGTAGGTATAGCCCTCCAATTTGTATAAAGACACACAATGGACAGAAAAGTGCCAAAAGACGTTGGCTCTCAAGTGTTTTCAAAGATAATCACACAAATTTAATACGTCGTATGACAGATGAGTAAAAGCGACCTCAATAAAAGTGATTCGTAACTCAGCACAGAACTGCAGAACTTTACTGTCCCAAGGAACTTAGATAAGGGCAGTTTCTCGAATTTATTCATTCGTTTCTTTTTATTTTGACATAAACGGCTTTTAAATTCCTTATCTCGCATAGGGTCCTTTCTAACACGAAACAACGACATCAAAATATAAGACGCCCGGGACTGCAATCGTTATTTTTGCCACCTTTGTGGTTACGGTTTTATTTAGGTCAAATGCTTTGCTGTTAGGCTACAACGAAAACTATTCTACTTATTATCACCTCCAATTGATGTTAAATGTATTATCTGCCAGAAATAATCGAAGCGAAATAATAGAAACATTTACAGAAATTCGATCTCTAAACAATGAGCGTAACAACTCGTGACGACTCTGCCTGTGAAATTAGAGACCTAGCTAACGTGTTTTCCATTTTAAACAGGTTGGACTAATTCCTAAACAAGCGTGAATCACCTTATCAAGTGTTAAATATGACACGATGGCGAATAAAATATGTGTTCAATTGGTTACATAATTAAGAACGGGCCTAATTTTTCACGACAAGCTAAATTAATGTATTTTTTTCTTCGCTGCTGGGCAAGGTAAACAAGTACCTACGATACAGCAGGCGTGTACAGGGATGAACTGCCGAATTTCTTGTTTACTAACAGTTAGAGGAGTCTTATTTGTGTCAGGCCGCTTCTTATTCAACCGACTGTAACTGTAACAGGACAGTTAAGAATGTTCTTCGGCTACAATGACTTACACATTATAAAGAATGGTCTCTCTGTTGCTCAGAATGACTGTACTAAATATACGGATGAGCGGGTACAGGCTGTAGTGTCAGATTTTTACAAAGTGGGTACTTGAATCTGCAAGAGAATGTTCAAAGCTTAGACAATAGAAAATCATGTTTTTAATATGTTTTCGACAAAGAAAATTTGCAGTTTTTGTAGCCCACTGTGTTTATTAACCTTCTTTGAAGGAATGTGTAATTCTCTGCTATTCTACTCATTTTAACCAGCCTAGTATACTATCGTCTACTGTAAATAAATCGTAAATTGTGCATTAACACAATTAAAGTTTTCTGATATTTTTTATTGAAACGACTTGTTGGAAAAGGTCTGAACTCCAGCTGCTTCACCTTTCATGGTTACTGACATCATAGATTGCATAAACAGGAATAGTCACAAATCGATTGTTACTGGGTCACTTCCAATGAAATATTTACTAACTAGAATCAAGTTAAACTAGGAAATCATGGAAGTATATCTGCAATACCAAAATGTTGTATTAAAATCGCATAATTTTCCCAATCAGTGAACATAGCCACGAATTGGTTAGACTCTTTTTTCAAGATGTAAAAAATCTGAATATAAAGCACACAGAGGTAAAGGACAAACACTTGAGCAGGTTACGACAATATCAAAATCAAAGTAACAAAGAAACAGAAAATTAAAACAACCAAGAAGATTTAATTTATTTATTTTAATAACCCCGAGAAGGGTAAACACCATCAAAACTTAATGAAAAAGTTTTAAAAATCGCTTTTATACGACCTCATTTAGCTTAATGTACAATATTGCACATATATACAATAAATGATCACTTTCAGGAATCCGGAATGGTAGACGTCTTAAGGATAAGATTGAAAGTTATGAAAGTGGTGTGGAAAAAATACCAGCACAATCCTTTAATTAATTATTAACAGTTTTCAGTGTTTTGAAAACATCATCTTCAGAAAAATGTGAAACAGAAATAACATTAAAAAACGAAACTTTAGGTCAGAAATTACTCAACATAGACCACTGGAACAGCATTACTTAAGACAGAAAGTTTAATTTTTTGCTAGCAAAACTACTGTTTAGGTATGGTTTTATGTGAACATAGTCAATTTGTATAGATAGCCATAATGTCTATTTTGAGTTATAAACATTTTATATTTTTTCTTCACTGTATGTTTTGTTACCTTAGTATTTTATTAGATGGCATACTTAGAGGAAATCGGAGTATTGTAAGAGTGCTGATAGGAACATGTACTACCGAAGATATAAAAAAATATGCACGTGATAACGAGATAATCATGAAAAAAAGAAGTTTCAAGTTTATAAATCAATATCCAAGCACGAGCACCTGGAGCACTCCTTCGAGGTCGAAATCGTGCCAAAACTAAAAAAACAGTGAAACTTCCCTAAAGTCATTTGAACAGCAGCACTCTAGCTTTTTATTTCCCTGCAAATTTTGTTATAGCGGTTTGAGTTTATAGAAACAAGAGATGATCTGCAGCATCACGATGAGAGTTCGCCATTAACCTCAAATCTTTATAATGAAGACACGTCCAGGAACCATTGCAAACACAGAGGAAGCCGATCCAACCCTCCGGACGCCCCGCGGCCCCAGGTGGCACGCCGTCATCCCCGTGGCTGCCCCCCACCTGCCCGCGAACCGCGAGTCCACGTGGACACGCGAATCCCACCTAGACACCGGGGGGGTCCCCGCCTCACCTCCGGCAGGTCGACCGCGTCCAGTCGCCGTCCGACCAGCACCGTCGCCAACGGTTTTTCGCCATGTTCTTCGCCGTCGTTTTGGACGCGGGTGCGCACCACTGACGATCGAATTCACCAGGATATCGATCGGGGGCAACGACGGGGGTGTGCGAGTGTGTGATGTGATCCCCAAAGTGCGCGACATGATGGGGGACAGGAAGCCCTTGTACYCGACCTGCGTGGCCGTCCTGGGGTTCGTCTGCTTCGTGGTGGGCGCCACCGCCGTCGGTTTGCCCGTCTGGGGCTACTTCGACACCCCCTATGGTGAGTTGATGATGAGGGGAAGAAAGACGCGCGCGTCCTTGGTTACGTTGCTATATACGTGGACGACGCGCTTTGTTGTTACCTTCGGCGGCTGCACACACCTACGGAAACCTGTTTGAAGAGCTGGTTGCGTTGTTTGTTTGGTGAGGGGCGTGCGGAACCGAAGAAGTCTTGTGGGGATGGCTTCCACTCACTTTCAGGGCTTTCCGAAGAGGGAAATGTCTTATATGTTGAAGAAAATTATCTGGCTTTGGACTTTCTAATGATAAAACAGCAGCGAAGGGTTATTTGGTCGATAAAAGTGAAAAAACTTCTCACTAGCTTCGTCGAATGTCGTCCAAAGTCAAGTCTAACCCTTTATTAATTTTGTCATCTCACTCTTCCTTAGTTTTTTCATTCACATTCACAACTGCATCATTTTTTTTCGAGCCATTCAGGATACTTTCGACATTCATGTAACTTCGTTGTGGATAAAGCTAGAAGGTTAAATTTTCAATGTCCAAAAGAACTCCCCTCTGAAAGAATTCCAGTACTTTCTAACATTGTTTCACCTGGCCTAAGAAGAAGAATTTCAGTAAAGCAACTTTAGATAAGTTATCAGGAATATCCGCAAGATTATCCCATATGGTCTGACCTGACTGTCCCCATGAATCGATTAAAATCTAGAAGCCTTTTTTAGCCTGAAAAGATCAATATTGAAAACTGCACATCTTATCTAGGAGTGTCGATTTTCAAGTTTTCGAGGAGGTTTTATCAAAATTATTAAGTTGTCTCCAGAAGCTAAAACGTGGTGTATGTATTTATTGCCCTTTTTCTCTGTTATACAAATTTATTCATATACTTGTCGCTGGTGAAAAGAACAAACTGTAGCTTCAAGTTAGCCCAAGTTTACATTAGTATTAAATTTTTATCTTCTACATTGTTTTCTTTAGAAGTAAAACATTTTGATTGAAACTTGAATATGGTCGACACTGTATTTACATTCATTCAAGGTAAGCAAGAAACTTAACCAATGCTGAAGCAATAACACAAACATCCTGTAATTAGTCATTGGAGTAGAGAAAGTACTACAAATCCTTCAAATGCGTTTATTAATGGGCACTGAAATGGGTTAGACAAAAAGCATTCTATCCAAAGGAAATATTAACTGTAGTCGTTTGAATTTTTACCATCTTTCGTTCTTAAAATTTTCAAATAACCTGTTGAACTTTTGGAAATATACGGCTACCACTTAGTATAATTTAAAAATCTTCGAAAAACCTATTTTAAAGATGTCGTTAAGGTACAATAATTTTTCTTCAGTAAAAAAGAACACTACAACCTGTTCGTCGAAATTTAGAAATACTACAGTTCACCATTCTTGAAGGCTAATTACTTAACGGCTTAATTTGTCTATTTATTAATTTAGCTTTATTAGTTGATTACATCACGGTAACTATCATGGGAACGTATACACATGCCATTCTGCATAATTGATCTTTATTTATGCAAGAACTGCGATTCCATTTGTCAATAGTTCGATTGAAGTAAAGTGCATAGCATCAATACCAAATTCCCAATCGATCTCTCGTTGTAGAATTGAATTATCTAGAGAATCCTTTGAATTCTGCTGAAGCCATACCTTGGCCAGTGGGTATACACCCAAAAATCGACCTTCCTCTTTAAATAGAACATGTTAGTGGGACGCACAGTCAGTTATCACGCATTATTTTAAGTCGCGGAAGTGGATCGGGATATTCTACGTATGCAAAGTGGAACAAAAGAATTATTAATAACGAACATAAGTTTTTAGAGGTGTAACATTATTAAAGGTCCTTCGGATAAATAAAGAAACAAGACGTGTCCAAATACACGATGGTATCTACTTCCCAATAAACAAAATTTAATTTTGCTGCAAAGGTTTGATAAATAAGCCGTCAATGTTTGGCAAAGCTGTAAGTATTTGAAATCCACAGAAGAACTAGTTGGATTGCAAACCAGCCAAACACCTTATTTGCTAGTGTGTATACCTTGTCGGTGAACATGTTCACCTCAACAGGTGTGTCGTCCCAAATACTCGTTTCCCAAAAGCTAACGTCGAATGATTAATAATCCAAGCATGCGACCACAATATCTGTGAAGTTCAATCACCCACAGCAGACGGCATTGTTACCCATGTCCTTCGACGGAGGAAAAAGCGGAATTTGCCTTATAGGAAAGTAGGTCGCGAAAACAGCTGAAGAAAACGTGAGTTTTTTTAGATGAGCTGGACGATTTCGTAACTTGGCAGGAATTGTTGCCGTTGTCAACATTGGCTAATGGAATTTGCGATGACTAATAATAGATTGTGATTCAATGGCAATAGATTTAAAAATGTCACATGGCATTAAACGAAAAGGAGTATAATGAGATAAATTTGAAAGAAAATGCGAACAGACCATCTTAGGAGTTGATTTAAAGATATTTAAGTCTTCTGATGCAGCACCAGGAAATGAGAGTCTTTTAACTCCTTCTGCTGTATTATTTCAGTTTGATTTGGTTCAACATCTCCTTAGGATATTTGTTCTTATTGGAAGGAAATATTTATTTGCATTCAAATGATTTTTTTTATAAATCGCTAGTAGCTTTTCTTCTGCAAAAACACAAATTATTTTCGTTCACATAGGCTTGAGCTACAGACTTCATTTCTTCTCTGGAAGTTCTATTCAACTAATTAGAATTGTTGAATTATAAAACTGTCCTCTCCACTTTCCTTTTCTAACCCAAGTGAAATCACTTAATACCTAATCTTTAATAAATTCTTGCCGTACTCTCGCAATTTTTCGTACCTTGGTACTCTCAAGCCGTTGCTACAAGCTTACGTAACGACTTCGGAGTATTAGATTACGTCTCTGGCATGTTACAATATAAAATTCATGCAAGAGCGTCCCGCTCGAAAAATAGTTTGACATGGAAAATAAGAAAGACGTCTCGTTGATTGAGTTTTATCCGGAAATGCTCAGGGGGTTGTTTAGCAAGAAAATAGGTCGCTTAGATGCTCATATAAAAGAGGAATTTTAGAGTGGAACATGTTTAAAAGAATTTGTTTTGATTCATTAAGCATTAAACGTTAAGACTTATTTTGTAGACTATACGACCAGATTCAATTTAAGTATCTTACACCATCCACTCACATTACATTGCAATTGCTTCGGAGAATTTAATAATGTTAAGCCAGTTAGCTGCTAATGACAGACATGCTTGGCTTGCTTAGGTCTTGAAGCACCTTCATAATTATCACGACAACCATTGAATTCCTGTAGTCGGGTGACTCACTGTCGTCAGTTTATATTACCAACAGTTGTATAATAGATAGCGAGCAAATTACTATGTCTCTCTGTCTTTATTAAATCAGATTCCCGGACACGTAACCGCGATGCTTTTGATATCGCGCTTGTAGGTTTGTTTTATTAACATTGCATGGTGAGACGTCATGCTCTTGTTTGCTAAAGATGATCAATAACTCTTTATTTTGAAACAAATACAAACTGTTTTCCAGTAGTTCATTTAATGATGAAAGGTGTTCACAGAAAACACGAAAGAACTGTGTAAATTTGGCACTATAACTGCTGTTATATGTGGTTACAATAAAGATGAGGACCAGTGGTTAAGAAGATGTCTAGGAATTCCATTTTTAGTGGATTAAAATTCATAATCACATGCTTTCTATATAGAATTTTTGTTAGGCAATATTGCAAGTCTAAATATGTACCTACTCAGTGTAGGTGAAAGTCCAACTTTTGCAGCAATTAAAGTAATTGGTTCATCACTGTCCGACCTTAATGTACTAAAGCACCGAACAATTAACAGAGTAAACACCATAGGTTAAAGGTAGAGTTTAAAATAGCGAGACCAAGGGCTTGGTTTTAAACTACAAAGTTCAGTTATCTAACATTATCGAATGTGAGTTTAATAATTATTGCTGCTTAAATCCAGTATTGCTTCCATCCCAATATGGTCATTCCAGCGGCAAAACACGATATAGTCTACAACCCTGCATGAGGCAGCAAAGCACCACGAACTCAATGCAGTTGTATCTATTAATTGTTAAACTTCCACACAATGGTCAGCAGATAGCAACTTCGGGGGCCCGTGACTCCGCCATAATCTCACACAAGCGTAATCGATATCCATAAACGTTGATTCACGTAAAAATCTGCGTTTGTAAACAAACAGCAACAAAAACTATCCTTGGGTTTAATACCGTAACTGTTTACATCCGAAAATATTTTAATACCTGCCGATGTTACGTCATATGAAAATCATCGGAACAATTTATGACCCAAATAACGGCACCACTGCCCTTGTTGGGTACATGGAATTTACTTTAGCCGACCTTCGCTCATTTTCACTAATAAACATCGCAGCTTCCGTTTTTTATCTTTCGTTCGCTTCCTAATTACGAGAGAGTCGCAAGGCGGATCGGATCGGGTTGAGAAATGCTAATTTGTTCACCTTGGCGGTTTGGTATTTTTTCTGGAGTCATGCTGAAATGTGACCACGCGGAAACGGTGACACAAACCGCTTCTAAACATTACAAGTACCCTATTTGCTTAGGTTCACATGTAGAAGGTCGTAGCAATGTTTTTGATTTGTCATACTGCCTATTTGGTGTGAAAAAAGTTATAAAATATGCAAATTTTCACTAAAGAGTGAGATATTTATGTACACATAATAAATAAATGAAATTGCATAAAGTTAAGCAGATGACATCATAATGTTTTTATATTTCAATCATTAAAACAAGAACAATCAACCTTACTACAGAATTGCTATGATTTAGCTACATTTGCCATTGTATATTGCACCCCACAATGCCTCCTACGAATCATTATTGCAATTGCAATTAAAGAATGAGTAAAATTTGTTGAAAAAACTAGTTCAAATAATGATTTTCATACATTTTTGGAGAAAGTAAAGCCGTAAAATAAAACTGGTGATTACTACAGTAAAGTGAACTTCCAAAACTATAAAAAATGAGTGGAGCAAAAATTGATACAAAATTCAATTTGAGAAAATTGAAAATGTTCATTTTTGTTATTACCCACTCGTAAAAATTCAAAATTGTATTTCAGAATTAGAATGTAAAACTCCTATTGAAAATTTAATAAAAGTAGTATATTTATTAAATTGTAGTAACTGTGTATCAGTATATATTGGTGAAACTACGAGACACTTAATTAATAGAGTTAAAGAACACA
The DNA here is from genome assembly GCA_025024175.1 of Rhyzopertha dominica. NCBI lineage: Eukaryota > Metazoa > Arthropoda > Insecta > Coleoptera > Bostrichidae > Rhyzopertha > Rhyzopertha dominica. Next base: position 52,979,326 of record QCXZ01000041.1, read on the forward strand.
AAAGAGATATAAAAAATAATAAAACAACCTCTGTAATATTTAAACATTGTTATGAACTTGACCATAAATTTAATTTTAATGATTTAACAGTTTTGGATAAAGAAATAAATTTAAAGAAACGCCTTTTTCTAGAAATGGCCCATATCAATAGACAAATTCATAGTATTAGTAAAAGAAGCGATATTCGTAATCAAAATTCATACCTATCTCCTCCATTTTAAACCATTTTCGTGATCATAACTTCCTACTAGCACTCTCCAAATTTCTTGTCATATCTAGATTTCGTATTATTGGCTGTCAGTTGTTTTTTAATTTTCAAAGATATTTTGATATTTGTCAAGATTGTTTGTAGTTATTAATGGTTTGTAATATTTAGAATTACCTGTAATTATTAGAGTTATATATGTATATGAAGTTAAGACTGCCGTTTAACTTAGAATAATTCCATTTCTATTGTAAGTATCTTTCATATGGTTTTGTTGTTCTCTATTTGTAGTTATTTAATAATATATTGTAGGTCCAGAAGAAGGAGACAAAAGATCTACGAAAGCTTGGCATAAGATAAAAAGAGTTTTATTTAGCAGACCGAAACCTAATATATTTAAAAAATACACCAAGTAATTCAGGGTAAAAAACATCTATAATCAACAGTCAATAACTGTACAATATTTCTATCCGTGATAATGATATTGCCAGAGTGACTGAGCTAAAAGTAGAAGATCCTTGATATGTAAAAGCTGCTTCAAGCTTAAATTCTCTAACACCAAAGTTGAGAATTATGCAAACATTTTTAAGACCATTATCCCTTCAAATTTAACAGACTCGCAATTCAATTGAGCTACTCCACCAGGATCGTCTAACAACCGCCACCCTTTCGTGTTAACTGACGCAAACATCCACTTGGCACCCCGGCCACCCCCTTATATGCTAATTTCTGCGAGCCGTGATAATCTATGCGGCGCAACACGTGTTGTCTTGTTCCGTTGCGAACCTGGAGCTCTCCTGCCTGAAGGGCACGTCATTTTCTTGACTCGCCTGAAATATAGTGACGCAGTGCGGAAGCAAGGGTGGCAAGGGGGAGAGAAGCCCGGCCAAGTTTTTTTTTATTAAAATTTTTGAATAAAAGGGCCTTAAAGCTCGTTAGAAGTTGTGCAGGGTCGATACTTAGGTGGGCTCCAGTGGGMGATGATGCTTAATGTGGCCTTTCCTTTCGACATTTACAAAGTGTGCTGGAGATATTTAATTTTGTGGGATCAAAATGAGCGTTGCATTTTTACGGCTTAAAAACTGACTTCCATCTTCAGAATTTTATGTAGAAAGCGTCGAACATTTCAATGTAAATCATCATAACTTCGCTCTAAATAGGACTAAGAAACTATATCAAATAGAGAGTATTCCGACCACTATATGCATGGAATGCACTTGTTACCTATATTACTAATCCAAAGATACAATAAAGACCAAAAAATAAGCGAGAATGCAGAATGGGTTGATAGTAAACGTAAAAAGATATTGGAGGAAAGAAATAAAAACATCGTGTGGAACTAATAGGTAAATAAGAGGACAAAGGAGATTAAAAGTGCTTAGACAGACAGCTAGATGTAATTACAATAAACGCTTAGACGTTTAGTAGACCTTTAGTAGCCTTCGATGTTTTGTTTGCAGTATTGTGTGTGGACAGTATTGTTATCAGATGGTCTCTCTAGATTGCCTATGTTTAAAGAAACAAATGTAGACCATCCAAACTCCTTCATTGTCTTAGAAAATGTTCCATTATCTTTTGCAGATATCGCTAAAAGTACTCAAAATAATGTAGTGTTATCTAAAATCTTGGACTTGATTCACAAGGGTAAATGAATGTTGATTGTGTATTTTTTTATGGTGAAAAGCATAAGTGTCATCACAAACTTCGACGCATGTTCTGGACCAACTGAACTGTCACAAACTTCCCCAACGTTTTCCCTTTCGACTCCAAATACCAGCCCGCCATTAATTTAGCACTATAATCGAATGAATGTGGCACATCCGCAAATCCAATCGAATCCCTGGATACGACTGCGTTATTTTTTCGACGCGTACCTAATTGAAATCTCCCCGCCGCCAATTTTCGAAAGAATCACTGATGATCCCTTTCATCCCCTCTGAAAAGAGCACCGAAGTTCAAAAGCCGCCGGAGGAATGATTGATGTGAGCGGAATTAGAAATAATTGCGGGCGGGATGTCAAAACGACGTCATGTCAGATCGGATGTAGGTTGGTGTGGTCATGTTTTACTTCGTTTTTCACTGAGTGTCAGTAGGTTTGGGTAGTCTTGTGTGAATTCTGGCGTGTTTGTCCTTGCACTTAAGGTTTTGTAATTCTTGCAGCTTTCTAATCGAGCAAATAGCAGTTACAACGAGAGAAATCGTGTGTAACCAAATATAACGAGTGTTTGTTTAGTTGTTGTAMAGGAATTAGTATCTGTGAATGCATAAAGTACAAGGTTTTAGCTTCTTCCTTGCAGTTCATAAAAAACCTCGTTAGATCTATTTAATTGTTTTTCTTTTACTTCTAAATTGCTGCCTAGTATATTTAGCTCGATATGATTATTAAGTGTATGACCTTTTTGGATTCCAGAGAAATCTTGTTGCACTTAAGATAGGTACTTATTGTATTATAAATATTATATTTTTATTACTCAAACAAGAATTTATACTCGCAGTCTGGTTTACGATTTTTAATTACTCAATCTGAACGAAAATTTAAATGAAATCATAATATGATTCCCACTGAAGATATTGGCCACTATACTGTTAACTGTTGTGTAACGGCTGTTGATGGTTCTTGTGGATTTTCTTGTTTATTGGTACAGCCAGATGAATGGAATAAGTTGTGAACGTCAAGTTCATGCTGCAGCTTCGTTTCATCAAAATGTAGGCGAACAGCAAGATCTGTTGGTTTTAATGCTTGGACAATCTGGATTTTGTAAGGATGAAGATTGAGATCCATGTGTAAAATTTTAAGAGGAGTTGTCCTAGATAAGCCCAAGACCTGGCTTTGTTTTCGACCTGGACGTTTTGGACTTCGCTCTACAGATGGTCTACAAACTTCTATTTGGTCCCTTATATTTAACATTTTCAGCTGATCCAGTAATCACAAAAGAACGTTGTATGTGTTCCATGATTACTTAATGGCATGAAATGACAGATAACTTATTAATGATAACGAGTTCATATTTTCTTCAGGTGTTCCAGAAAAATGCAGTGTAGCGAATGAACAATTTTAGTGTCAACTATAATATTGGTGTGCTTTGATAATTTCTATTCAAATAGGTACATATTCAAGTATAAATGGTTTTGCCCTTGGATGTTGAATTTAGTTGGTATTCTTTCTACTTGTCTCTCAGCTAGCTGGAGAATTGCAAACGTGATAAATTACCCAATTACTGTTAATTAGCACAAACTCCCGCTGTCACTGACAGTGCCCCTATTATCTTCAGCAAAAAAAAACACGAAAAGAACGCACACCTCGTTTAAATGCAAATTTCCCCGTCGCCACTGCAATATTAAATTCGCCAGGAGAAGTTTGTTTCTCTTCCGAAAGTCAAATCGCCCGCGGGACACTAATCGAAATAATCGGACCATGCTCTAACACAACGTCTTCTAGTAAAATACTGAGTCGGCTATTATTCATGGCCTCCGGTTAGCGGAACATTGCGGGGTCAGACCTCGGCCCCAAAAAACCGCACAATCGCAACGAAAGCGTGGGCAAGCGAATCAAAAGGACTCGGTCTTTCACCGGAAGCCTTAAATCTTTCAGGAGTCTGCCTGGACTACTTCCTGCCGGAATGAATTTTAACGATGGTGAACTGATGGAAGCAGATTGTAGCGAAATGTGCCCCTAAAGGGGTCAAAATAAGAAACGAGCTTGTATTGTTGTTACCTTGTAAGTGTTGCCAAGAATATGCAAAGGAATGCCTATGTTGGTAAAAGTGCGCATCCTTACGTCACTCCAGACCTTGACTGTATATGTTTGTTTAGTTCCGACCTCGACAATAAAAAAATGTTTACACCTACGTTTTATATTTCCGCTGAATTCTTCATTATTTGATTGTATCAATACTCAAATGAAGTGGTTAGCTTGAATTTTTTTTTCAACTCCGTGTACTCTTACATTTTGTACTACGACGTCTTTMTCTTCTTTATTATTTTATGATACCATTTCAGTTGGATAGGGAATTTCCTTAAAAGAATGTGAAAGAAAGGCTTGACCGAACTGAACTCAAAATTTACCAAGTCAAAGTCAGTAAGACGAATGAATTTGGTCTAAATTTAGCCACATTCGCTTATATACACTTCATATTGATACAAAGCTTATTAAAAAAAGCTTTTGATTGGTATAAAAGTGATTCGTAATTAGYACAGAATCCAAAAATAAAATAKATCCCATCCCAGCTTTGTTAAAATTCGGCTTGTCGTGTATAACAATATGTACACTGTAAACATTTGTTTTTATCAGATCAACAAAGTTCAGTTCGTTTTCCCGAATTAGCTCAATTACTCGTCAAATCGCTAAAAATAAATTGTGGCGCAGGTTTTTACACCATATACTTTTATTTCTTCAAACGTAGACAGATATTATTTAGCTTTTTCAGGTTCAGCACTTAATATCGTTCTTTCAGCAAGTGTCTTAAGTGGAAACTAAAAAGGCTGTAGTTTTGTAAAACATTAAGAACACCATTGTTGGAGTTAATGCTTCTGTTTTGCCCATTAGATGACGCACGAAACCAATCAGTTCTAAAAGCAATCAAACGAAACAACATTTGTCCATCCCACCCCACACTTTTTTCCATACCCAGCGACAGAGGAGAATTTAAACCTTCATTAAGCGTTTTTGCATATTCATGGGCCCGTGTCATATTATTGTTTGCCGGTCGCCACTGACACACGGACCTGGGCCTTCCCCCATTTATTAAATCCAAGTTTCAATCTATATTTAAACTGGCAATCAGAACTCTTCTCCGTGGTCGGAAAATTTGCATCGCGGAACTTCAATATAAGTTTCTTAGGTACCATCTGCATGGCAAATGAGCATCGACGAAAAATGTGGCAGGAAAGACGGGATCAGTCAGTGCGACCAACTGCTTCCGGTCTTTCGAATCTGAATTAAGGTTCCGCACCAGGGAGCTGGAGTTCGAACAGCTACGCTGCTGCCGAATGTTGGAAAATACCCGAATTTAGTGCAAAAAGCGATTCTTTTGTACAGGCAATGCAAAGATGAACATTGATTGATTTATGAAGGAGATCAAGACAAATTGATTATTTTGCAACTACAGTAACTCACAGCCTTCTGGGTTCATAATAAATCAAGAATAGCTCCAAACAAAAAGTTAACTGAACATTTAGAGTGATGTATCGTCAGAGGAATACAAAAGAATTCTAAAAACAGTGCACCCAAATGTGTATACGCGACATACACAGACAATTCGAAACCATTCAACGAGTCAGGAAGAAGAAACTTTTAAGACTACAATTACCCGCAAGCATTTATTTAAAGATATAAAATTTGAGTCTGTAATTTTCGCATATAAAACGAAAATAAATTTTTCATCTGATGGTAAAATAACAGACCAAATAAGGAATTAAAGAAGAAGATTATGACATGAGCTGAATAGCTCGACATTTAGTTACCAGTGTTAAAAAAGTTTATCATAACTATGATCTCAATCATATATCTTATCAAGTGACTTAAAGAACATAAAAAAGTTGTCAAATACATACAGCAGTTTTTTTTTAATATTAAAAGCAGTTTGGAGAATTACAACAAACTGTTATTTTTCAAAAAGTCTGTATAAAAGTGAATGAAAAACGGCCACTTTGTATGAATATGGGTGTAAAGAAAAGTACGGTATAATATTCTTATTTTCATGTAATATATATATTACAATACTGACTAAGTAACATGGGGAAATTATATAACAAACAAACAGGTCTGATAGAACAATCATCTTTGTGTATTTTAAGGAATTCAAAAGATATGGTGAATTCGATTTGTACATTCACATTTTCTATCGCTTGTAGGCGATGCTGATACTGGCAATGCTGTTTAGTTCGTGTTTGTCGACCTGAAAGGAATTTAATAGTGGGATACCATAAATCGCGGGCACGTCAATGGCATCTGTGACTATTCGAAACAATTTGTTGCGCTTCATACGTTTTATTTACGATCAACTGACATCCCGTTATTGATACGTCCCTGCTTCTGAAAAGCTGGGATATACCCATCACACCAGTGATTTTTTAACATTTTTCCCTCTGCTTCATAATCACGAGTAGTTTACTTAAACGATTTTTACTGATAGACATCGTCAATATCATCACACAACTAATGACCCAGTTAATAAAACCAGTTCTCTCTTTCGTCAAACCTCGAGATCATCAGAATGCAATCCTCGACTTGCGAGCATTTAAAATGACGGCAATCTGTGCCCTGGATTACGGTACATCGAGTAAGGTACCAGTGTCAGTTTCCTTCGGCCTAAGAGGTCGATGAACCGCAAGCTGCAGCATACCTTGGTTCTTCTTGGGTCATAACGTGGAGGGTTCCTATCTTTGCGGAGGTCCTTGAACCGCACGCGTTATGGTTTTGGAACGACACAGAAAATAGTTTGACGAGGGGGTTTCGTTGTCATGTTTTATACCCAGATAGAAGGACTTGTCCCTCCCGAAGATTTTTCAAAACCATTAAGTGATGGGAATCATCAATTGTTCCAAACTTCTGAAGAAAGTTTAAGGCTTGTATTTCATTTCGGACATAACTATGTTTGCGTTTCTTTACCATTCATAAAGTCGCCAACGCAATCGCAAATGCATCCCGTACAGAATTCCATGAGGTCATTAGAGCGTTGGTTAATTTGAAATTATGAACGTGACGCTAGCAAATACAAAACTGCTTTATATCGTCACATGGGATTAACATGACGGGGCTTATACGGCACGTGGATCAATCGCTGGGCATTCGGAAGGCAAAATTGAAAACACATGCGTTAATAAAGGGACACAGCAGTGATTAATAAAAGACCAGCTTGGCGGTACAAAGCGCGATGTAGTCTCTGTTTCTGTGAAATTAAATTCGAAACCCGCCGGTGCATAATATACGTTCTCTGAATGGTATCGAACGAGGCAAAATATCGCAGGTGTTATCAGGTGTTTTCCCTATGCAGCCAGGCATCAATTAACCTGTTTACGAGGCAGGCAGACATGAAAGGGTGCCGCCTCCGGAATTATCTGTCTTTTGATTAGGACTCGTTGAGCTTCGGAAAATGAAAAATGATCAGAGCGAAGTGTAAACAAGATTGGACCCCGTGCTGTGTGTACGGCTTGTTTAACGAATGATAATGAGCCTTGCGAGATTGAAAATGCAGTCCAAAATGCATCTGCAGAAGTAACATTGGATAACTGATTTTCGTCTCGCTGTTGCGATTCTCTTTTTAAAACACGTATGTGTCCTTTCAAATTGACCTACGGAATACTTGCAGCAAATATGAGTAATTTTTAAACATCTTCATTTACTTTATCTTTAGTAAAAAAACGGCATTTTATATAAGCTTTTATATGTACTATCAAAAAGTAAGACGGCATGCTTTCCTTTCACTTTCTTGAAAATCCTAATGACAATAGTAGTTTAAAAATGACTTTTCCTTTTTTTTAATGTCTAACTCTTTATTACGGCTTAGACAGGTACTAGTAAGTTATTTATTTATTTATTTCAAGAAGTTACTTTGTTTTTCCTTCAAAATTTTTACGTACGAGAGTTAAAGTTACTATTAAACCTGATTATGACCTATATATCGTCTATTAAGGTAGTAAATTTACGTTTAAAAAAATTCAAATATTTCTGTCTCGGTGGCTTTTAGAGATTTTAAGATGCACTTTGATATAGGTACATGGAAAACTACTGATATGAAAAATCTCATTGCTCGTTACCATTCATTCATAAGTTTGATTCGATCTATTTTGGAATATAAATTTCTGTATTACGATGTTCACATTTGTATATTACAGAGAATTAAAAAATAGCTACGTATTTAATTTTTTTAATAGATTTAGACAAATCAAGTATGACTAAGCAAACTAGCTACTACTCAACTGTTAATTAAAATGATTAACAAGGAATGCAATTTGTCTTTGTAGTAATATTCTGAAATACTATTTAACTCTTTCATATCAAAATTCCTGCACACAAAAACACAGCTCGCAAATCAAATGTATATCTTAAAAAATTGCAATAAAGTCGCTCAATATAAAGTCCTTGCATATTCGAAACAGGTTGCCATCGCTTTGGCAGTAATGTAATGTCGTTAAATAAGCTATTTTTGTCAAGATGTTTCGCCATTTGGAACGCATATGCTGTTGCAGGGTTTTTATCCTTCCAAGTCAATAAATCGGACGAAATTCTCTTTTCCACTGGAGGAACAGAACGAAATCTGGAAGACTCATGTTAAGGCTGCACCGGGGATGTGAGAGAATTTCCCAACAGGTCTTCTAGCAAACTCCTTTGACTGACACTGCTTTATGCGATCAAGGGTTATCGTTAAAGAGGATTACGCCGCTGTGAGACAAATACACCTGGCAACTTTCTTGTAGCGCACCGCTTTTTCTTGCTGTGCTTGAATTTTGATATACGCACATTAATCCGCTGCAGTGACGAGTTCCATTGCATCATACTATCTCGATTTGAGAAGGAATTTACGACATACTCTCGCATTTATATAAGTTTTGGGGTTCCTAAATCTTATAAAAACGTAAAACTTTTTTAACCTTCCATCTGTATAAGAGATGCCTTACGTTTAGGCTTCACTCTTTGTATATCTTAAGTACTTCCGCAAAATTGAGCTTACATAATGTGTTCTCTAAGCACATTCTCGTGGTTTACCAAGCCAAAATAATTTCTCTAGTCTCCCCCCCCCCCCACCCATCTGCTGCACCACGAGCCATTTCTCACCTAATTTCCCGCATCCCACACTATGTCTGGGCGTCCTCAGGGTCCAGTAATTAATTTAGATGGCCATTGTCGCAAGGTGTCAGGCGGACACAAATTTGCTCCGGCTGCATGCGTTTGTTTAGGCATTCACGAAATTAATTCACTGTGGAATAGAATTTCGCAAGGGTGTCTGGAATGTTTGCATTAAAAAAACTGTAGGTGGAAATTAAATTTTTGAACGGATTCCTCCGGAGACGGGTAAAAAAATCGTTGACAAGGGACGCAACGGAAAGTTTTATTAGGCAGTCCTTGTCATTTTTGGGATGTTTCGAATACGCTTTTATAATTTGTGGGATGGATTATGAAATCTGATGGAAAAAATGTGATTAGAACTCAGTGTACGAGGACATAAGCACAATATTGCAAATTCTGTCCCATAATCTTTTGTTTCAAGATTTTGAAGACATAATAAAGTTTACACAAAAAGTATACGAACAGTACTTTAACAAGACCAAGGAACAAAGCATATTTAAATTGTATGGTTTGCCCAAAATCCATAAAACTAATGTCGCGTTAAGTCCTATAATCAATACTATTGACAGTTCTTCTTACAGATTGGTAAAATTTCGTGCTAACGATTTAAACCCTAATGTAAGAAAATCAGTAATTTCATCAAGAATTCTTCAGTTACTGATACCATAAATGAAACAATTTCCTTACTTTACGCACCATGGTATTTTGTTTTCCTTCGCTTTAACTGTAAAACAAATTCGTTAACGTTACGGTTGGCCGCTTTCTCCTATGCAAATCTAACAGAATTCAATTAGGATAAGTGAATTATTTTGGTCTGGATAAGGTCAGAGTGAATCTACCGCTTAGGTATAAAGTACAAAACAACCTACGCTAAAAGATTATACAGAAAGTGCAAACCCGGATAAATAAAGTTAGCATTGGATCGAAAAGTACGATTTTCTACATCAGAACCATATATATTATATAAAACCGATTTGATTAACATTCCCAATCACGCCACCAAATGGCATTGTTTTTCCAATTCCAGCCCAGATTAGTTGGATAACTAATTTTCATCCGTAATGCATTTTATCTGCATCCCGTAACAGTTATTATTGTGCCATCCAAACTTTTAATTGGACGGCACGACCGGGATAAGTAGTTAATTAATTAATGCCTGGTGGGGATGTTGCATGATTTTCGAGGGACAGTGCTAATTAGGGAATTTGTGCAGTGGCCATTGTAATATGCATGCACTTGAATGTCGGGGTGTGTTTCTATTCACGGAATCCGTGACAGATATCCCAATGGGATTTGTGAAATAAACATCAGAGCTTTGGGCACTGCTGATAGAGTACAAGCAGAAAGAAGCTGGATGGTCATATTCTTGTGTATTTAGCCCACAATTTTTATATCAGAGTAGCTTCTTCCATGAACAGTGAGGATTCATCTCATTTTGGAAGATTTAAGATCGGTACTATGTTTGTTAAATCTGACATTATCGAGCAAAAACGATTAAAATAACAAAACGCAAACTGTACTTACAGCTTGATCAACAATATTATTTACGATTAATACAGTGTAATAGAAGAAAAAAACGAAGAAGCAACAATCATTTAAAAGACACTTGTGGCTGATCAAGTACTTATAACAATATAATTTGCAAAAAAAGAATTGATCTGTTAGGAAGATTTGTACAAGCGGAAAGAATAGACGTGAATACAGTCGAGGATTTCTGTTTTGTAAAGATAGCAAAGGCGATTTCATTGGGAATGAAAAAAAAACAACAGAATGGTGAAAGAAGTACTTTGTAGATGTATCGAACAAAGATAATATTGAGGAACTGCATATGCTCATATTGATTTTAAACAGACCTATGGTTTTCTTCTACCATGAAGAAATGAGCAAATTAAACAAGTTTATACATACATAGTGAAGATGACGTGAATAATTCAGTTAGTAGATTTAAAATTAATGTGTACCAGAAAAAGGAAATAATAATTTTGACAATATCGAAAACAGAACTGCAAAGAATTATAAGAAGCAAGGAACATAAGATTAAAAATTAGTACTTTCTGAATGCAGGAAGATTATTACTAAGCCACATACAAAAAATAATTTATAATCAGTCTTCATTGTTTGTCATTTTCCACATGGATAGGCAGGTTTTTTTCAGAGGAAATGGAAGTCCTAAGCCAAAATTTCTGAAAACAACACATTATTTGTTATGTGAAGTGATATAACTGATATGTATGTCATCAAGATTAGAAAGTCAGTCTTCACAGAAATATCAGAATTTGTGGTAGAACTGACTATATATATTTCAAAAGGCAGTATATAACAATGATAAATGACTTAATCAATTGTGTTTTTTCCTCAACTGAGCAATACGATTAACGTAAGAAATGACCGGTCTCAAAAGTATTCAATTTTTGTGAATTTTTCGGAGGCCATATAGAATTGGAGCTCGGGGGTTCATTATTCTTAATTTGCTCTTTTTTTCCGTTTGATATCAATGCTGTTAAGATTTTAAATTGCTAGTGACGTCCTTCTGGAACTGGCCTGTGGGGTTTGAATTAAACTTATCTGTTTTTAAAGCGACATTCTGATAAATCGAGTGACAAAGCATATATATTCAGTCAGCTAGATTCCAAGCTACCTAATTGATGTTGGCTTTGGAAAAAATATCACTACTGAAGAGAAAATAGCTAGCTTAACTTGCACGATTTATATAAGTACTTTTAAGCCTATAAGAATTAAAACAGTGTAATAGTTATGAAAACACGACAAGTGTCACAAAAAAGATTCAATTCCTACCTTCAAGACGCCAACTGTGTCCTTGTTTGTCCTTCAGAAGGAGGAATCACGTAACGTCAGTAACCATTCACTAATTTGTCCACAAAGTTTAAATACATCACGTTCCATGGCCTTTTTAGTCACTAAAAGCACTGATTGTCTCTGTTTAACTTTATTTTTAGTGTAAAACCACGAAATGCAACACAAATACGGTTAAATGACTGATGTACACGCACTGTATCTCGCATGTAGATTGGTTGTTCCGTAACTGTCGCAACTTACTTTGCTTTTAACAAAGCGATTATCATTATTAATCCCGTTTTCGTTGTTTTTTACTCAAGAAAAACTAACAACGCCACTAATAATTACCCGCTGTACTCAAGGAAAACATAATAGGCGCTGATTTCTCCAGGCTTGGATACACGGTACGCTGATTGGCTGATATAAAGACGCTATACTCAGATCATTCAGAGGCGACTATGATTTTCGTTAATTATCATCGATTCACTCGATTTGAAGTGAATATTGAGCGTTGACCTTGACGAAGGGCTGGAAAAATAAACTATGCAACAGGAAATGTTTGGTTATTGTTATAATAATAATAATAGAATTCTAAACACCTACTGTCTTAAGGGCAACTTTGATTTTGACGTACAATTTTATGTTGGTTACTAATTTTTCCTCTTTTTCATTTTCAGGTGGACACGCAGAAGATAGGGGATATTTTGGTCCATGGAGAACATGCAAATTGCTTTTGTACAACAGAGAAAGATGCGGAAAAGACGATTCCCGATTTAGACCATCAAGTGAGTATTCTTACAAGTAAATACGTTCTGATCCTCCAGTCCTGCTCGGTACAATTAAATAATTCTTTTATTGGAGCTACGAAATGTTGATGCATTCTCTTCAAGCTTCTTTACACCCACAACCACATAAAAACAGTCCAGTGCCGGTGTAGGTCCTCCAAACTTAATCCTGAGATAGTTTACCCCTTTTTCATGTCATTTAGCGGTGTTTCAATTTATTAAACGTCAGCAGCAGGATGCCTATTTAACCGAGTAACTTCCGCCTTTTTCACGAGCTCATTTGCGATGCTGCTCAAGGGTTTTTAGACAGATGAGAGTGTAGAAAATGGGGGTGTGACAGAAAGAACCTGCGAGATATTGCTKGACATTTGTTTGGAACGTTTCGCATTAGCCAGCAAACATTACAGGATCGTATCGCTTTGCAGCTTAACAATGACCATGAAACTGCTAATAAGATTAGTGTAAGTACTTCAAAGCGTTTTGTTTCTTTGCTCAACGTCTCTTGAATGAGGTAATCCGATTATTGTTCTAATACTATCTAAAGCAGCGTAACTTGAAATAAGTCTGTAAGTTAGAGAAGTCGATACCTACCCTTAATTGTTCAAAGTTAGTTTTGCTTTATTTTAGTCCAAAAATGCCAAAGAGGTTCTTTGTTTTTCGCCCCCTACAGAATAACAAAACTGAAGCTGAAACTTGAGTCTGGTCAAATAAATCATTCATAGCTTAATACACTAACTAGTAAATATCCCTTTTTATCGGGGAATACGATTGATATCGTGAACAAAGGACACTTTAATTGATTAATAAAAATTAATATCTTCTGTCACTTTCACACAAGCTAAGTAGGGAGAATTTTTCAGAGTTTCAGAAATCGGTATCAAAAGATGATGTCTTAATGTTCTTTCAAAAAAGGTCATATCAAGTGTTTGTAATTTAGCCAAAGCTTCATTCATGCTTTGTTGGAATGTTAATAATCGACTTACATAATAACATGTATGAATTAGGTGTAAACACGTCATCCAAACATGCAAGATATAAACGCACCTGCTACAACAAAGCTTTTAATTGTATGCAGATTTATTCGATAAATCATTTAGAGACGTAGTATGCCCTTACGCAGAATAAATGTTCCGCCTTTACAATCTATAAATAAATGCATGAGAGTGATTGATTTTGAGGGTTAAAAATTACACATCTCTTAAATCTCTCCCTTGGTTTGCAGTTGCTGTCTGGGTGGCCGGATTAGTAGCGGCAGTTGGCGTCTCAATTCTGGGAGTCTTCTGCATCCTGAGTGTGCTCCAGCTGGCCATGTTGAGCTCCAAAGAGAAGGTGGTGATGAAGTACAGCGTCGTGGTGATAACAAAACTTGCTCTGGGATTATTAGCCAGTGAGTTCCTAGATTTGCACTAGCATACCTACTCGAATATACGTACTACGCAGTTTGTTATGCCGATGCCAGATCATGACAGCGTTACATAACTTGCCCCACCGATGCCAAATAACAATATTTATGTACCGCAGCTTGTTACGGTACGTCACATGTGTGAAATGTGATTTGAACTGCACACAACTTTGTCGCGGAACGTACTCTGGGTTAAATAATTCTAGCGTTTTAGGTGGTATCCACTAAAAAGAGCTGTATATGTAAATATGTATCCCATGAAGATTCTAAAACGTCCGAAACAAAATATTTAACAATATTGCGCATTTTTTGAGTAATATAATAGATTTGCTATAGAAAAAATAAAATATTATACACCACGATAAAAAGCGAATAATTAGCAATCGCCCTGATTTTGAAAATCTCTTGAAGGACCAATAAAATTTGGTCATTAAGCTTTTAAGTAATCTCTATATATTGTAATATAGTTTGGCTACAATTTTATTAATTCTTTCGTATATTTAGTGGTACCAAGATGTAAGATTGATTTTGGAATAAGCCTAACTTTTATTGACACCCAGAAAAGCTTGAATTCCTTAAACCAATTTCAGCAGTGTAAATAAATGAACAAACAAACTAAGGATGACAACAAATAATTACTGCTTTTGCATTTACGTGTATGTCTAAATTTGAGGTACCGTAAATACGCAAACAATCAAATTAATTTCAATTAGACATGTTTATACGAGACTTGATCCTCTTATGACTTACTGCATGTAATAACTTAAGGAGCTAGTGTTTGATGTGTGTGCTACTTGAACTTGAGTTGCCACATTGCCTTTGCAAGACTCTAACTGCTAATGAGGATATTCTCACAATGCTTTTAGCATCTTGCTTGATTTTATTACACGAGGAGGAACTTGTTAATTACAAAAACTCGCCTAGGAAGCGTATAATGAGCTCGCAGTACTTTACATAAGAAACAGGTGACACCGTGTACGTATTTGTCGTTGCGTTTTATCATTCGCTTGTGTTCCTGTATTTTTAATCTAAATTGATATATGCTCCAGTAAAAACTATTACCCATCATCATTTACTCAAACCAGACGAAACGCATTTACCCCACACGTAATCTAATTACTTAAACACACAAACCACGCGARAAATTTGGCACGTACGCAACGTTTTTTAATTCGATTACGGCTTGAAAAAATTCCGATGTTTTCGCTTGTTGTTCCCATCAATTTCCACGGCTATATATACCAGCGCAACCACGCATCCATTTTAGTTTCTGGTAAATCCGTGTTTTGATTACAGCTTTGCTGGCGGTGGTGGCTGCCGGCCTGTTTGCTCTTCAAACTGACGACGCCAGGGAGAACAACGGGTTCCAAGTGACGAGAGGACCAGCCTTTTATATACAAGTGAGTAGCAAAACTAACGCATAAAAAGGAGGGTGTAAAACCTTTTATTCAGGATTATTATTAAGAGGGGCATTTACTTGGAGCGATCGGGCAAAATGTAAACTATGCAACCCATGTTACCAGCGGGACATGGGACGTAAGAGGGTAGCCGATAGGTTGAAATTACGCAAAGATCAGACGGGCTAAACTAATATTCGGAAAATTGCTGATTGTAGCGTGTGCATAAAAAAAAGTAAGCATGATATTAGTTACTTACTATGATATTATACCAGGTTATTCAAAATATGGAATAACCCATTTATTTCTGTATATATGAACTATATAACATTTCATTCTAACTGCATGTCGACTATGATTTTTGGAGGAACTTTTATAATAATTTTCATTCCGCCTCCCCATTGCTTCGACAGACAGTAAATTAATGTGAAAGAGCTTTTAACATTAAACTTGTCACGTGTATTTAGACATAAAAGCTTAGAAATCCGGTCATATCGGAATAAATCGTATACCACACGATCATTCCCGACAGGTTTGCATCTTAGCCTCACTGTTCTCTGGATACCACGCGACGGATCTGGTTGGGATGGGCATTCGCATTCCGCTCTCTTGACGGACTCGTGCGAAAGGGTTTGCGGTTTTAGATTTTTTGAATGTTTTTACTTATTTATCGTGCTCATGTTTTTGGTAGTGTACAAAGAAATATGTAGCTACAACGTGGAGTTCGAATTTTTCGTTTATGTGCCTTAGTTTTCGAGATATAACTCGCCAAAAATACGCATTTTTAAGCAAAATATAACAACAAATATTTACATTACCATACCAAATTCAGAAAAAACTCGAACTCTACGTTGTAGCTACATCTTTTGTCATTGCCGTGTCGAAATTTCACTTCGAAAAAGTTTCGAATAACTCGGTAAAATGTAAAACGGTAGGTGCTTAAAATGACCCGATTCGCTCTAGGTAAACGCCCCTCTTAATATTAACATTGCCATAACATTTTCACAGATCCTATTGATAGTACTAAACGCCTTACTCTTCGTCATGTCTCTATACGACATGCTCTTCGCCAGAAGAGACGGTGGGGACCCCACAAAAGTCAGTATACCAGTAGAACCAAGAACCTACGGTAATCCAGGTTTCAGGGAACGTGGCGCCATGCACAGCAGTAAGTAGCGTCTACAAAATCACCTGAAGCAGTGTGTAGGTCACTTTTTCTCTTGCAGAAGGTGGAATATCCATGACGGACGCCAGTGGAAAGCCTTACACTGCGGCCACGAATGGTAGCATGGCTTCCATGACGACAGCCTCGACAACGCTGGGTTCCAACGGGTCCACAGTAGAATCTTCAGTGACCAGGTCACCTCTCAGGTCGAGCCTGAAGAAGCCCAAACCCAAGGACGGGTTGGGCATCCAAAACCCCGGGTTTTCGGGGTCGTCCCCTACGTTCTCTAGGAACGGGAGCATGAAGAAGGTGCGGATACAGACGCATAGCACGGAAGTATAGCGGTGGTGTTGTTTTGCAACGTTCAGTGAACTCGTTTTATGAAACTCCTTTGATGGCTTTTAATCGAATTGTGTGTGCGAAACTTGTAGAGGTTTACATTCCAGTTTACGAATTCGAGGAAGGCCGTTCAAACATTTACTTGTGATTAAGCAACAATTTTACCTGTCAATCTGCAATATCCCTTACGCATTCTGTACAAACGCGTCGTACTTTTTTCTTTTTAGTATTGTGTACATCCGTCCATTTTTTTTGTTTATTGCTGCCTCTTATTAGCCTGTGTTCAAAACACAGTTTATATATTTTATATATTGTTCTCTGAGATCGTTTTGTTGTTGAAATTTGCTATTTTGTATTATATAGAGGTTGCTTGAGTGCCTTAAAGGCTTCTGTACATAAGTCCATCCATTTTAAAATGAAATCTATTGTAATGTCTAGGATTTATTAGGTGTTGTAAAAATTTTAGTGCTTTGTATTTATATATCTTGTGATACTAAAATTAAAATTGTATCGGAACCTGTGGTTTAATTGCTTGCGCAAATACCTTTGCTACCCTTTGTACAAATTGTCAGTAACAATAATATATTAAATAATCAATGACGTGTGTCCCATAAGTTTAGGCAAATTTCAAAAGCATCTTCTCCCAAAGAAATTGTATTAAATTCAAAATATTGTCCAGCGGTCTAAAATGTAGGTAGTCGTAGCCGCCATGTTTGACCCACATGCCATCAGAGTGTCTTCCGCTTATTATTGTTAAAAACGTTAAAATATAGTTGTTTCTGGTGAACTGTTACTTTGAGTGACTCAATCAACGAACAGTTAAATAATACGCCTTGCATAACGTATATTTAGCAGCGATACAGAAATAAATTTGTATATCTTACACAAAAAAGGATTTATTACACCAACACACTGATTGTCCATGTATATTGTCATGCACCCTTAAAAAATACTCAACAACTTCGAGACTAGATTACCCATATCACCTCGTTTTTAGTAAGTAGATAAGCGTCTTTGGAACACATTGTTACTTCGAAGGCACGCTGGATATCAACTCTCTCCTCTTGTACACCTGAGCCACACCCTCTTTCTTCACCTGGGCGGAACTGGCTTGCTCTAAGGACYCGGAATCGGGGATGTGCCTGGTTTGATGCCTCGAGTCAGTGTACCTCCGTTTAGTGTACTTCTTCTTGTCGGAGGAGCTAGGACTTGCGGTCCTGGCTTTAGGCGCGTCCGTCTTTGCTATCCTCTCGAAATCCGCGGTTTTCGACCTCAACACAGCATTCCCAATGTTGGTGATGCTAGGCGTAAACTTCTGTTCCCTGGCTTCAACCCCAGAACTAATCCATGGCTTGGATTCTTGACCCTTTCCTACCTTAGCGTCGCTAAATTGGACCTTCTGTGGAGAGGGGATGACGGTGCTGCTCTTCTGTAGCTTACCGGGACCCTTAACTTCGTCTGGAATATAATTAACAGAAGTATGAGCGCTGTCGGGGGATGTGGGAGGCGTAGAAGCCCAAGATGGAGGTGAACTATAGACACCAGCATCCGCTATGCTGCTGCTCACAGAGCTGGGAGTGTTCTGTACCGGGGTGCTGAAGGTTACAGACGAACCGATCGCAGAATCGTAGCCTTGGACCAAAGAAATCGACCCCGTGATGGCTTGCTGGGCCAAAGAACCCGCCGAGGAGTCGCTCCCGCTCATCGACCGCTGTCTCCTCCTCGGTGGTGCGGTCGGAGTCCTCGTTATCGTGACCTGCTGCCTACTGTCCCCTTCTTCGATGTAAGGAATGTCGTCTTCCAGATTCAGAGGCATCGGGATTGTGAGGCTTGCTGTCAACACCCCGTTTTTCTCGGTTATGTAAGGGGCGGAACTTTTTCTGCTCTCTTCTGATACCCTTCTGGAGGCGTCGGTGTCGGGAAACACGGATCCCGCGGATTCTAACGAGGAGGAACGTGTTTTTGCGGGATCGTCTTCCCTCGTACGGAATTTGGAGATTATGGTCATGGCTGATGAGATGCTGGATCCACTGCTGCGGTCGCTTTCTTCCTCTCGGCGTCTTCTCGTGGTGGAGTCGTCGCGACGTCTTCTGGAGCCTCTATCTCGAAGACGGTTGTGTCTGTAAAGTTAGATGAAGCAATAATGATAAACTTTATTGATTACAGCATAAAGCTAGTATAATAATACATTAATAACTGAGATTTAAAAAACCTTAGGCGATTCAAGAGATCTAAGACTATGTGGCAAAGAATTATACCCTACAAAGCCCTTAAAAATGGTGATTTGGGGGCTTTACATTGGTTCTATCTACAAAAATATCACAAACATTTCATGTATCATATTGAACATGAACATCGCAAACAAAACCATCTTCCTGGTTATGTAAGAAGACACAAGATTGTTCATTATTTTGTATTGTAAGATAAAACACCCTGTCAGCTACATTCAACCAATTCAAGACATTCAACATATTTTTAACAGGTGTAACTTTGTTACATTTTATTGGCGTAGAACTGAAAACGTATGCACAGTATTCAACATGAGGTTGTATAATAGGTTTATATATTCTAATGGTCGTTGATAAGAAGTTAGATACCCTCGATAAGAAAAACAAATTTTATGAAATTTTCTTCTGAATGTTTGCAAATTCGTAAACCTATCCTATCTACATCCAAAAACTAGTTGTTACAATCATTCAGTTTCAATTTATTTGAAGCTAAACATTGTTCTGTGGCACTCCATATACATTTTCTAACTCAGGCGAGACAATATCCCCAATTCTTACTCTCTGTTTTGTTTAGTCAAATAATTTGCCAACTATGCACGAATTTTTCCCTGGAAACCGGATTGAAGTAATTTTCTAGGCAATATTGACCTACTGATTGCCTCAAACGGAGCGGTTAGGCCTAAATCGAGATTGGTTTCTCAATAATACATCATATTTTTGTACATATTGCATAAGCTGCTTGTACACCACCATTTCAGGTATTTTGTCAGTAACGGGTAAAGTATTAATTGGCCTAAATCTTAAGTAAGTCAGAAACACAATAAGTATATATTCAGGGAACAGTTAATAAAATTCAAAATAACATGACCTACAGTTCTTTTTAAAATTCTAGGGTTAGTGCATTCACATTAAATTTATTATCCAGGTTATTAATAAGTATGGAAAGGGTGCGCCAATAGTAGTATTACTATTATTATAAACAAAGAAAAGATTAACACCAAATTACAAGGTCTGCTAGCTGAGATTGTTATTTAGACATATGCAGTACCTGAAATAAAGTTGAAGCGTTTCAGAATTTTTCCGAGAACATAACAATTAGGGAATTAAGTGGGTGGCAAGTATTGTTTTTTTGCATATCTCGTATTCTTCCTGAATATGAAGAATCCTACATAGAGAGATTTAAGGAAGGGACAAACACACGTTGAAGTGTCTTGTTTATTTAGTTAGCAACTTCCAAGCATTCCATAATGCTGCGTAGTATAATACTGGCGTTTATTACCTAATTCTGATCCCCACATTGGGTCCTCCAGTGGCAGCTCCTTCATGCAAAAATTCTTCCCTGGAGTACGTCTTTCTCGGCTCGGGAGGTGTCCCTCTACCGTCAGAATCCAAATGTGTACCCTGTATCACATGTTCAATGCTCACATCTGACGTTGGCTGCGTAGGCGTCCACGGAGCCGAATTGCTCTCGCTGTCGATGTCATCCACAGACCTGAAAGAGGAGCATTAGCAACAATCCCGTAATCTTCTGAGAGAAAACTTACTCATCTGCTGTTCCCATGGCATCCCTCTTGCTCAAGAGCTGATCCAAGATGTCCGGGTGCGAGTCCATTAGATGCACGTACACCTCATCCAACAGTTCGGCTGGAACACTGAACAGTTGGTGATAGTTTTCGATCAGCGTCCTCACCACATTGATTACGTCTATACGATCTTCCGGGCGGTCGCCGGAAGTATCTCTAGAGCTTCCTGGTTTTATGCAGTGGAGTATGTTCGGAGCAAATACCGTCGCCAGGTTGTTCGAGTCCATTTTGTTGCCGGGCAGGGACTCCCCTGATAGGTCTCTGGTATCGTTGGCATACTTTGCCACGGTGGAAAGAAAGCTTAACAATGCCCAAAGGGTGTCTCGATTTGCCGCTGGTAAAAGCTGGAGTAGGTGTTGCAAAGCTTCAAACTGTAGTCTCCTGTTGCGTATTCCTAAAAGAAGTGAGAAATGCATATATTGTATTACACACGAAGTAACGTTATATCACTCTACTATTGTTTAGAATCTTCACGAATCCCTTATAAGAAGAAGATGCCCTAATCCCATTAAAGAAGCGAATGTTGTACTATTGTACAAAAAGGCACTGTTGAAAGAAAAAGACTTTTCAGAACTGAAACGGATCCATTACCCTAGAGGTTTTTTTTGTAATAACTAATCTTTAAAAATTAACTTTAAGTTAAATCCTCTTTATTATATATTTCAAGGTAAATCGCTTTCAAATAATACATACCCATCGTCAGTAGCAGAATAAATAAGAAAGAAGAGAGGGAACTTTTTTATTTTGACAATGTCAAAAATATAGAAACAATCAAGCTTGACTCCAAACCAAAAAAGTAACCCACATGCGAGCAACACACACTTAATAGTAATTTAGATCAAATAAATAATTTAGAACTGGACAATTGAAATTACAAAAAAGATTTCTAAAATTCCCGAGTAGCAGCGTATTTATTTAACAGTAAACGGTTGTTTTTTCAATATCTGTATTTTGATACTTTTCGAATTGTTTTAAATGTTCCTTACCCATAATTTAAAAAAATTGCAATCACTGCATTAAAAACTATAAACACCTCAATGATTTAAAACTGAAATTTGGTCTTTATTAAGGACAAAACGGAAAAATATACAGCCCATGGTAGAAAAAGCAATGTTTAATCCATGAAATTACAGGCTTACTCAGACTTGGCTAGCAACCTTAAGAGGAAACCAACCCTTAACTTTTTCATCAAAATAAATGGTACTAAGTATTAAATAATTTGGAAAATTATTATTGAAAGCAATTTGAAGAATTACACCCAGTTATTTTACGAAAGCATTTAGTGACAGAAGTATTTTAAAAGGACGATTATGTGGATAAGGGGGTAAAGAGAAGTCTGTACAAGTGGATTCTCTAAATTTTTTGAAAGAAAGGTAAGAAGAAGTTTCTTTACGTAAAATTAGTAAATCTAAAAAGGAAAATTGTTAGATCACCTGAAAGCCCTGTAAACAGACACAAGACATCATCTCATCAAAAGTTCAGCTAAAAATGGACTAAGGGAAGAAATTTATGTTATTAAAGCAGAAAAATTTTTGATTTAACACAAACTCCGTTAACGAAACCAAATTGTTTTTGGGTACTAAAGGTAAATTACAATTTTGATTAAGCAGATTAAGTAAAATTTTTAAACAGTCTTTTGGAATAAATACATAAATTCACCACCATCACCAGGGAAAAACTTCACATATGACAAATAACAATATTGGAATTCCTACGAAAGCAACAAAAAACAGCTGTTGGGTATTACTAAAGATCTTAATCTTCCAATAAACTACAGCATTGATGACATCGCAATACAAAATGGACACACAATGTTGAGACTTCTAATTTATTATTGCATGTTCTGTCCAATTGAATGAATATGGAGCAACCTGAAAAGAGGCATTCCAAGGAATAATAAACACACGAAGAAAACATTGAAGTAGAAACTGATAGTGATAACAGTGAAAGTGAGAGTTTGTTTGTTGTTGTTACAAGTGCAACATAACGTTATTTCATTAGGATGTAGTCTTACTTTGAGTTTGAATAAACGCTTGGTAGAGATCCCTGCACAGTAAAGGATCGGGTAAGTCCCGGAGGTACTCCTTCAGTAGCGTTGCAACATCGTGAGGACACTGTTCGGCATCAAGCGTTGTCTCCTTTCCACAGTCAAAGTCTTCTCGCAACTGCAAGGGGACAATCGAGAGTCACATGCTAAACTGAACGTAATTTCAGCTGCATCTTACCTCTCTCACCCTTTTCTTCGACGTGCTCACCCTGAAGATTCCCAGAGTGTGCAATCCGTGGGCTTCTAAGTGTCTGAAGCAGACCTGGAGAATATTGGGAACGGAAGATTCTTCTTGAGGTTCTGCAGTGATATCGGCAGTGGAGCTGCAAGAAATGCTGTCCAGCAACCCTGGTACGCTTCCCACCATCCTGTTTTGAGCTAGGAGGTTTTCGCATGAGCCAGTCTAGAATGAAAGAGAGATTAGATGTCTGTTTTAATATTAAAGATTTCTTTTTGGAGAAACACATTCCTTGAAGGCATCTCAACGCTACGAATTCAAAAAGCGAGTATATCACTCACATGAAAGCCTTCATCTCACCACCCCATCATTCCTGACAGTAGATACACTCAATAAAAGTGTCGCATTGGACATTACAATTCATTTTGGCTCCCGTACAAAAAACAACGTCTCCGTGGACATCAAAGGTCGGTTTCCAAGAAATGCAGATCGGACAATGCTGTGGAATTTCATTTTTTCGGCGGTATTTATAAAACAGAAGGTTTGTGAAACAATAGAAGATGCGAAATAAGAGAACTTGTTCGTTTGTTTACAGTTTTCTTCAGTAGGAAGATTGCGAAGCGGCTATAACTTACATAATTAATAATGTGTGCCATCCTTAGCAAGATAAACAGCATATCACATGCATTTCGCGATGGCAACATGCAGTTTTCGAAATGCCCTGACACGTCATAGATGTGTTGCGTACCTATTGACGTCAAAGCTGGCTTACTTGGCAACGACTGAAAAATGTGGAACGACAAACAAGTAGAGTGTCTCTGCAAGCAGACACATCTATTCTTGAGTATGGTCAATTTTTTTTTAATTTCTTGGAACTTCGTTTCGAATACTACATGTCATGTGCTTGATTATAATTTCGAGTTTATAGTCTAATATACAAAAGATTCAGTGTTGCTGGTACATGTGTTTACAGAAGAAAGAACGCTTCTGTCGTGTCMTCGCTTCGCAAAAAAAAATCTTGTCGGGGTCTGCTTCAGGTTCCCTTCGCCGCTTGTAAAATTCGTTTCTTGTTCTTCCGAAAATATCTCATCATGAATTCGTGTTACAACCTGCACTAATTATAGCAGAACGCCCTAATTTTAAAATGAATTCTCCAAAATAGATCTGGTACGGACGCAACAGGTTTTACTGACCGTCTTATTTTTTCTGCGGCTTTTTTACGAGCGGTTTTTTATGGTGCAGGTGTTTTAAAAGATTAAAGAAAGTCAGATATGTTGTGTGGAATTAGAAAAGACAGTCGATCACTGTTTCGAACGTATTGAGAATGCTCTTCACCCTGTGGACATCTAACTCAAAACATCGAAATGTCGACTAGACTTAATCGAAGATAGAGTTGCAAAGAGCGGTCAACCAAGCAGGCAAAAGTTGGAAAAGATTAAAATACAAAAAATAAAAAGTTCATACAAAGATTTAGTCGTTTTGCCACCAAGTGAGAGAAGGGGTACTAGAAAGGATAACTACTACTATCAAAATGTGTCCCCTAAGGAACCACAGTTGATCTATTTCAGGACTTATGCAGTGGCTCATGTTAGCTGGAACATACCGTATATACACTGCTATTATTAGAACTAGAACATCTATAAATTTGTTTGGAACGCTTTCCTCCCTCCTCCCCCCCAAGCAGTAACGAAATCACTGGGGAAGGTCGTCTTCCAATCTTCCCCCAGTTAAACCAGCCGGCGTCGCAACGAAATTAAATTTATGTCTGGATTTCCTTGAGAGTGTGTCGCAATTATTCGATCCATTGCCTAGATTTCTACTAATAAAACGGGATTCGTCTCGTTCGAGTGTTATTTCCTGAATTGTGGCGGATATGAGTGCCGTAGGGACGGAAAACGTCGCACTGAACGTGTACGGCGCTGGAAAATCATGTGCGATGTTTGGTTTCGCGAAAATATCTTCGATAAAATCGCTTGATAAATTTTGTTTTGTAATGTAGGTACTGTTTTACCCTTCCTCTAATTCTAAACCTTCAAGATAATGTTAAATATGTTAAAGATAATCATGAAGATAAGTGAGCTTTTTCTATAAGAACGCGTACTTACATCTTCAGCTCTCGGGCCCTCGAACAAAGAACTGAAGCTTGCCCTGCTCCCGTGTCTTCTGATTGGTGATGGTTCTTCTACTGATCCCGACAGTTCTCCTCTACTTCTGAAAGGGCTGGTACCTGTTGCTGCCCTTGATATCCTGTCATTTTCTACACATTGTGTCAGGGGAATTCCAAAAACTAAACCTCCTGAAGATGCACCATCTAGAAAAATAAGCATCATGCTTAGCTCCCTTTTTTGAAATGATTTTGCTTACAAACAAAAGTATTACTTAGACACTTATCTACGAAGAATTTTATAATGGAGTCAGTAATCCTTTTACATCTCGTTTAGTTGCATTTTTTAATAAAAATAATAAATAGTTATTTATTGTCATCTGAAGGTTACGAGCAACAAGCGGTCAGAGCTTTTGGGTGCTACGTCAAAATTCACTGTTTTGTAAGAAGAAATTGCAGAAAGAATCGAAATAATGTAATCTTAGACGCATAACTAACCGTATAAGCCAACCATCTACTTTAGACAAAGCCCCAAATTAGGTCACATTTCTCAGTTAAACAGCGAATGATGTTCTGAACACCTCCCTTATTATATTTGGACTAGTGTTTATACAAGGCAGATCTCAAAACCGTTAGTGTATTCAATCTTAGTAAAATATTGTTTATTTATTTTACAAGAACACGAAAATATTTATTTTACTACGATGGCTGCTCCAAAATTAAACTTACAACTAGCTGCGGCTCCTGAAATCGCTGCATCTGCTCCTGAAAACGTCACGCAGCATTGGAGGCCCTAAGGGCGTTAAAATATCGGCGGGGACCGAGTTTATCGCAGTAAACAAACAATGCCGCATAGTTTCGGCGTTTTTCACGGTTGTACCGCTCGCATTCCATCAAAATAACGCCGTCTTTTTGACAAGAATCCTCCGCAAAGTGCGCGCATTCGCAAATAGATTGCCACGGGTATTTTTAGTGTCGAAAGTTTACGATAGAACAGAGAAATAGACCATATAAACAGAAATTGCTTGCGGGAGCTAGTTCTTTGCTAAAAAGCGCGAGGTATTTTGTACTTCGGCTAGAAAATATTTACCCTACAACATTCCGGAGTAAATCAAAACAGGTAGAAGATTAATCTGTGACAGATCCAATTTTACCTGCTAAACAATTATCTATTTTCGACACATACCTTTATCACCTTCTTTCCTACTGGTGTCGAAAATGCTGGTCGTTATGGCTTTTCTCTTCAGTAGATATGGTCTTCTTTTTGGTTTTGTCACAGCGGCTCCCACGCTTTCTGGATAAGAGAAATAGTAACATGAGAAAGAATTCAAAAAAAAAGAACAAAGTCTTTCCTAACCGAGAAGTTCTACTCGACAGTTATCATTAAACAATGCTGCTGATATATCTCGGTACAACTTTGGAAAAGGATTATCCGTAGATGAAAGTCTTGTTATTGTGGCTGTGGCTTTTATATAAAAAGAAAGAGTAGAGAGGACTAAAAAGAGACAGTAGCAAAAGTATTGTGGAATAAAATTGATGTAAATTTTTGAGTAGAAGTTTAAATCACCAGCACTAACAAGTAAAAAAGAATATAAAGGAAACAAAAAGTAAATTTTCTACTGTTTTACTAGAATACCAATTATGAACTGCAACATTCTTGATGTATTTGAGTTCTTTCTCAAAGTTAGTTAGCTGTTAACAAAGGAAAATTACTAAGAGATTTGAAGCAGAAAGTTTGTGTTGATAAGAACGTTACGAACCTATTTGTATTTGTATTTTGCCTATACACTCTACTTCGACTTCCTTGTTCTTCTTTTATCTTTATGCAAAGGAACAAAGATGCTTTACTGGATTCAGATTTAGGCTCGATTCCAAAATCCGCGTTGTATGAACTAATTAGATAAGGAGGAAAATTTAAACAGTATAAATAATGATGTTTCTTGAACTGACCTTACTATCATTACAGTTTTATTTCTTGAGTGATAGTAAATGGCAGTAGTTTTACTAAAATACTGCAGATGTAGGAAATAGGATATAGAATATAAGATAGCTGTATACATAGAACGTGGGCGGTTAACGTAAGTATGATTCAAGGTTGTTTGTAATGTGAAAAACCTCAGTAATAGTTTTGTAAATGGAGTACTTTGATTCATTAATGTACCAACATTGATAATAAACAGAAGTGTTACTGCAGAGAATGTTTCAGTGCATTTCCCCTGTTCCACACTGCACAAGGTAACTAGAGATTGTATTTCACGTGGAACTACAACCCACCTGTTGGAATTTTCACAGCCACACCCAAGTTGAGAGCCTGCAGTTTAGCCAGCGCCACCTTCTGCAGA
This sequence comes from Rhyzopertha dominica, assembly GCA_025024175.1. Classification (NCBI taxonomy): domain Eukaryota; kingdom Metazoa; phylum Arthropoda; class Insecta; order Coleoptera; family Bostrichidae; genus Rhyzopertha; species Rhyzopertha dominica. Next base: position 53,006,685 of record QCXZ01000041.1, read on the forward strand.
ACTTTCCTTTCGACCTCTGTGAGATTGAGAAGGGTCGTATCCCCAAGGACGACTTGTCGTCCTGTGATGCTGCTCCATACACAACCACCCTGGAAAGAAAGGAAAAAGTTCACCATTTTGAGTGAGCAACTTTGCCAAACGTTAATGGGGCTAGACGCTGCACCTGGAACTCTAATGTTTATGTGCCCAGGTAAGTAGGTCAAGAACGGATTATTTTGAGGACATACGTAAATATTTTGACTGTGGTGGTGAATTGTTACTGTGTCTGTTGGATGCTATTGGCCCAGATTTGTAGGTCTTTATGACTAATAGGCTTCAGTTTATGGTGGCCAGGTATTATGTAAAATGAAGGAGAATATTTAATAATAACGCTGTCTCAACTTTCTGATATCAGTCTCTTTTTCTGCATCTTACTATGTGAAAAATAATAATAATGATAAGCTTTTATAGTTCTAACAAGAAACAAAATTTTGAGTCCTTGCTACAGTTCCACTTAGTTGATGAGTCTGAAGTATTCAGGTGCTTATCTGAAATCAAATCGACTGCCTGCGGTCCTGACAACATAAATCCAGAGATGGTTCTTATGTGCTGTCCAACTATTTTCCAGTACTGACACTTATTAATAAACACATGTTTATTGAAGAACATCGTCCCCAGCGCATGGAAAATTGCAAAAGTTTTGCTGTTACCAAAAAAACCGATGGTGGCATCTTTTGATGAACTGCGCCCAATTTCGCTTTTGCCGGCAATGTCGATGGTCTTGGAAAAAATTTTGRTGCAACAAATAAAAGGTCACCTAGATAAATACGATATCTTACCTCTCAGACAATCAGGATTTCGACAAAGATATAGTGGTCTTACTGCACTTCTTGATTTGATTGATGATATCATTCGTGAAGCTGATGTTGGAAATATTAGTGCACTTGTTCTGTTGGACTTTGCCAAGGCTTTCGACAAAATTAATCATAAATTATTGTTTTCAATTCTGGGGTATGTCGGATTTCCGCAGAATTCAGTGAGTCTTATTGAATGTTATTTTACTGTGACGGATTTCGGTGCATCTGAGGATGGTGTTATTACAGCTGGGGTGCCTCAGAGATCTGTGCTTGCACCTATTTTATTCTGTATATGTACATGTAACTTGTTGTCTTGTGTTCAGTCCGGTACTTCGTATGTATATGCTGATGACACCCTGGTCCGTTTTTCGTTTCCGTTTAGTAATATACATTTCGCAAATAGAATGATTAATGAAGATTTAAAGCAATTGCAACAAACTTCTTTGCAACATCAACTTAGTTTGAATAATTTAAAGAGCTCTGTACTGGTATTCGGTAAAAACAAAGAACTAGCAGAAGTATTATTAAAAATTAATGTTGGTAATAGTATTCTACAGTGTTCTAAAGCAGCGAAAAGTTTGGGTGTTAATATAGACACCGAACTACTTTTTCGTAATTTCATTACTAAAAAAATTGAATGTTGCATACATTAGCTTGAAAAAGCTATATCCTTATCGCCAATCTTATCCATTAACTTAAAAATAAAGCTAACGGATGCAAAGGTCATATGTCATATGAACTATTGCGATTTTTTTACAGATTTTACATAAGTTGATTTCTGCAGGATGGCTGAACATGGCCCATAGACGTGAGTTACACGCGGCGTGCTTATACTTTTCAATTATGTTTTTCAAATGTCCACCCTACCCATGCAACAAAATCACCTTTCATACTGATGTGCACTCTTTGAACACTAGGTTTCGTGGACTCTTGTCCCCCCCTAGACACTACGCTGCTTTATTCACTCGGTCTTTTACTTACAACATCTACAAAATATTTAATAGTATTCCAATTCAGATAAAATAGTGCAAATTTTTTAAATCTAAATCAAAGTTTCGTCGTCTTTTGATGTCTCGTTTTTTTTTCTGGACTAAGATTAGAAATCAGATTTCCTGCCTTCTTAGTCCTTTTTGTAGTAGCGCCAACCATTTGTCTTAGTGTAATATGTAATCTATCTGAATGTACTTTTTTGATTTTCCGTTGACTTTAGAAGTTGCAAGACAAGCTTTCGTGGTCATATCTGATTAACAAATCTCTAATGCAGCTTCTGAAAGAGACGATAGAGCCTGCAAATGACACTACAAAACGATCCAGCTGATGCCTTGCCAGAATTAGAACTATGCAATTCGTTGATTCATACGTAGAGCTATAAATAGAAGTTTATTAATTTGATACAGGCTCATAAAGGCGGCATTTATAATTCTGATGCGTCCGCCTCGGTTCGCCTTTATACCAAAATTAAAAAACGATTTTCCCATCAGGCTTTAGTCTCGAAAGAAGTTGTTAATCTGAACATGATTGTGCCAGTTGGTTTAGGAGCGAGTTTGATACACAGAAACAGTTTTAAATTTTTGCAAAGCGTTTGGGCACCTGTCACTATCGCTCAAAACGCGTGACGTTGTACCATAAAGCGTTGAATCATGGAGTATTAAAAAGCAGGTCACTCGCTGGGCGAAATACAGTGACCTAAGATGGTGATTTGAAAAAATTCTCGTTGATTGAGCCTTGTCGATAGGATTTGTTTATTATTAYTACTAAGAAGAGTGACATCATGATAATACAAAATTTATCTCCGATCTGCTTGTTAAAACCAGTGATCTCGTTTTAGGTAAGCAAAATACTTTTATTCTGAGTGATACAGTCATGTGCCCTAACAAACAACACCATTTATCTACCCCGCTGGATCGCGGTGTCATTTTGCGATTATACAGTCGCACATACATCACGGCAAATGCCAAGGAACGACCGTTTCCTGAATGCTTCCATTCCTCGCCATGCTTATGCCCGCACTTGTTGGATTTCGCTTTAATTTTGGATTGTCCTTGCGCTTACAAGTTTATGAATGTCACAAACAGTTGCTATTTGGTAAGCTATTCTTGCACATTGTGTTGCATTAAAGTTTCCTACGCGAAAATAACTTGCGGTTGGAGCAGAGACGAGCCAAGATTTGGAAGAGGAATTTGTTGCACCTGAAAATTCGACGCAGTCGGCAATTCCTGCTGACTTCTCGAGCGTGGACAATTATTCATCATACTGAAGGTTTCAAGACTTAAGTTCATGGTGATTTTAAGATTTTTCTTTCCTATAAGTGTCGAATACTGAAAGAAATATTTTCTATCACTGTCAGTATCATTTTCTAGGTCTGTAATTAGGTCTTTAACAATATTCTACTTTAAAATGCATGTCTATGCTGTGCTGTCTACACCTCAACCAACTGCAGATAGTACTGTTTCGCTGTCATTACAGCTCGTCAGTGCAGTTTAGGTCTAGTGTAGACAACACGGCATAGAACTGGTTTTGCTTATATACCAAAGCAATGGTATGATGAAGGCAGCTAGGTGGCTTTGTCATCATGTCAATGTAATGCTGACAGATGGCATTGCCATCCTAAATTCTTAATATTCTACTTTGTTTTGATTCAAAACAAACTGTATGACTTCTTATCGTTGGGTTGGTTTACTATTATGTTATTATCTACAAGATAACGTATCACTTTTTTGCCTAGTTCGTTAATTTTGGAGTCTTTCATTTAAAAGAATTGTAGACCGGATCGAAGAATTATCTCAATCCGGACCATGCCGGTGTGCTCAAAAAATCCTCTATCGTTAAGAGAAATTCAGGTCCTTGTCTTTAATTTTACGATAGTTCGAATACCTAAACAGAAAGTACAAGGTAAATGATTTCAAGAGTTTAATTACCTATAATCTTGATGATACTTTGTTAATTGAAGATGGACACGAGGTATTTCCACCATTCATCTGATCAGATCAGTCTACCAACCAACAGTTTTACACCGAAATCACGTGCAAATTTTTTAATGGGGGCCCCCCAGAATCGTCTCGAGTATCAACGCATCCAGCTTCCATCGAACACAATATTTAGACGGTTCGAAGTGAAATATTTATAACTACAGAGCAATCGATCGGGCTGAGTATTTTCGGAAAAGTGCGATCGGGTAGATTTTCTTTTTCAGAAACGAAATAAAATATATATTTAAATGGCCTTCTGGCAATTTATTTGGCTAACCCACAGCCGACGACGCCAGACGGGCATAAACTCGCCTGAAGCAAAGCAGGTGGCCTCAGGTGAAACGATAATCCAGAGCTGTGCGTTTTGGTCGGGAAACATCTGAAGCACACGTAGCAGATGCGAACGCAAATTTGATTGGCCGAGTTGGAGACAATTACCGGGAAACATCTCGGCGTAATTTTGCTCTAAATTGATTAATATTGTAATAATAAAGCGCGATGCTTGGGACCTGAAGTAATAAAAGCACTTCTGTTACTCTAACTTACTGCAGTTTATGGCTGATGCCTTACTGTCCAATACATTTCTCTTTAGCTTTTAATACCAGGCGATTTCGTAGAATATATTCTGCTACAGTAATAGTGAAATACAAGTGAAGAAGGATAAGACCTTATATAAAAAACTACATGACGTTTAAGCATTTTAATAAAAGAAGCAACGGCATAAATATGCGCGCCTCTAATCATTGCATTAAGTAAGTGCTTTACAGAGGTATATTTTACAAATCGATTAAAAATGGAAAAAACTAAAAAAGTTTTGCCCAATATATGTTCTATTCAATGTGGAGTTGACATCATACGAATTAAATAAAGCCTTTAATACGGTTTCACATAGAATTCTTCAGCAGAATTAAAATACTATGGAACCAGAGGACCATCTCAAAGACTATTAACCTTTTACATACAAAACTGATAACAGATCTCTTTAATGGTTAGACATGGGGTGCCACAGGGTGCAGTGCCCTGTCCAACACTCTTCATCATCTATATGAACGACCTTGTACAAAATCTTGAACGTGAGAAAGTACGTATATACAGGGTGATTTTTTGAAAACTTCACACCTTAAATAACTTTAAATATAGCAAAAATTTAAAAATTTGCAAAAACAGGTAAACTTTTGTTTGCAGGGCGACAACTTTTGAGATAAGTTTTTAATGGATAGCGCTTACTCTCTGATCAGGGTAGACACCCCTTTAAAAATTTTAAATGGAACTATCCATCTTGTGATACATCATTTGAAAGCTCATTTCACAAAGAGTCTGGCCATGTAATTAGTTTTACCACGTTTAACTTACTGACGGGGTAATAGATTAATAGTGCCTACGAAACAGGTTGCTTATTAAATTGAATATTTTGTACTCTTTTCAACAAAATGTATTTTATTTTAGAGCGGAAATAAAATTTGTCCTTACGAGAACCCAAAATTTAAACAAACGGTTCTCGAACTCCTGCTGCACTTTTCGGAAAGTTTCAGGTGGAATCCTCCTGCACTCGTTAACAATTCTTTCTCGCAGATCGTCCGGGCTAGTAGGTTGTGTTTTGTAAACCACAGATTTTAAATGACCCCATAGAAAGAAATCTAAAGCAGTCAAATCAGGTGATCGTGGCAGGCATTCGATTGTTCCACGCCTACCAATCCAGTGAAGAGGAAATCTATGATTTAACCAATTTCGCACATTAATGACGTAATGCGGTGGGGCTCCATCATGTTGGTAAAACAATTCGTATTCATCCAACATTGGATTTGCTTCAGGGTCACGTTGGTTTTCTAATTGCTCTGTGATTAAAGGATCAATAACGTTATCAAGTAACTCTAAATACATTCCCCCATTTAGCGTCCCATCAATGAAAATTGGACCTACAATTGCATTGCCAAGTATTCCAGCCCAGACGTTCAGCTTCTGAGGAACTTGTGTATGACCTTCTCGAAAAATATAAGGATCTTCGTCACTCCAGTACCTGACGTTATGTTTATTTACAGAGCCGTTCAAAAAAAATGTGCATTCATCACTGAAGCAGATATTTTTTATTAGATTTGGATTTACTATAATCTTTTCTGTCATAATTTCGCAAAATTGCAGTCTTCTATCGAAGTCATCTTCGCCGAGTTCCTGGAGAGTTTTCATCTTATAGGGATGGAATTTGTGCAGTTTTGTAACTTTCTTTACAGATGAATAAGAAAGTCCAGTGGCTGTAGAAATGTTACGCAAAGAGCTAGTTGGATCCATTGCAAAATGACCAAGTACTTCAACTTGGGCCATTTCATCAACGACTCTATTCCCTGCCCTTTTTTGTTTACTACAGATCCAGTGTCTTGAAATTTCTGCACGAGATCGAGAATGTACTTAGCGTCAACATTTTTATCGGGGTGCCGTTCGTTAAACACCCTTGCTGACGCACGAGCACAGCTATGCTCAGCACCGTAAATAAAAATTATTTTTACCCTTTCGGCAGTTGAATAAACCATTATCACTTGGACTCTCACTTAAAATTTCACACGATTTATAAAAAGGAATGTGAACAAAAAGATGGTCGTGCCAAAGAAGTAGCCAAAAAGTTGAAACAAAAAATTGGAAACACAAAGTAGATAATTATTTAGCGAATTCAGTATAAACTGTCGAGTTGCAATATCAAGTAATGTCGAAAGAAAATTTTAAGTATATTTGGCATTTTGCTTAGGTATAACAATTATTTTTTAACAAGTTTTTTTAGGCTTAAGTAAGGACAATTTTTATTGTAACTGCAAGACAATAAATTTTGTTAAAAAAAGTCCAAAATATTCCATTTTATAAGCCACTTGCTACAATGCACTTTTTGACCCTTGTGTAATAAGCCTTTAAATGATGTATCGTAAGATGGGTAGTTTCGTTTAAAATTTTTGGAGGGGTATCTACCCCGCTAAGAGGGTAAGCGCTATCCATTAAAAAAAAGTTGTCCCCCTGCAAACAAAAGTTTACCTGTTTTTGCAAATTTTTAAATTTTTGCTATATTTAAAGTTATTTAAGGTGTGAAGTTTTCAAAAAATCACCCTGTATAGTATATTTTCTCGTCTACAAAAAAAAACAATCCTAACTATATGTGATATGAAAACAGAGGATAGTTGCGGAGCATACTTCAAAAATTCTCCCTACCAAGATTTCAACTATTCCTCGAGCTATAGCCTACTATAAATTCAGATGAAGTGAGTTCATCTGCCAATTTGCATATTTATCAGAAATAATAGTTGCCTTTTTGGATTTTGTGTCTGTTATYTACTACGATAAACCTTCCTTTAGTTGAAATAAAATGTCATAAATTCATTCATAAAGATGTGACGAGCACTACAAGTCTTAATAAAATTTTACTTTTTTTATTTTTACCTATAAATAAGAAGATGCTGTTAGGTAACTTTACACGTAGCTAGTGGACCTATTTTTCTACTTCCTGCAATAACGATGTCGCTGAAACTTTGACTTGTAATGTAACTTTCAATTAAGAAACTTTAAAACCACCAAAGACTTATGCTACTCGTGAAATTATGCCAAATGCTCTTCCTAGAAGACATTTTTAAATCATGTATCGTTTTAAAATCGTATGTTTCGGTTGTTTCCTTGATGTAAACAAACAGGAATTGGAGCAAAAGTGTATTCAACTTGACATGTCTTGGATAATATCAGTCGACAGCCTCAGCAATCACCAAAATAGCATCGCCGTAGCAACACAGTTTTGAGGTTGTTTCTGCAACACACCCAATCCAGGACGACTGGATGGAGGGTGCACCATTTCTGTTTCTACATACTGAATTTATAGTAATTGCAAATATGTTATGTACCCTGCGGTGCTTGCAGTTGACTTTGCTCGTTTATGTAAGCTAAAATCCTTAACGATATGTAAACATAAAATGAATTCGTATCATTCGGAATGGCCGAGTTCCCCAATAAGAGCAAGTTAGATAATTTTGCTTGCCAATCAGCCTCGATATTTATAACTCAATTTTTATTGGTTAAATCACATCAGATAATCGAAATTGGTCTCTGGTAAAAGGGTTTTGTTTAGTACTTACAGAGGCACAAAATTTATGTTCAATGAGAGGAAGTTAGATAATATTGTTTGCCAATCAGCCAGCATATTCACAACTCAAATTTGATTCGTTAAATCATATAAATTGATCGAAATTGTTATGTGATAAGAGAATTTTTGAGGACATGTTGACCATTTTATATTGGGATTCCTTTGCTATAATTTTATCATACTGTTCTATAGCATCTCTTCTCCAAAGATTCTGTATTACAATTATTAGGAACACTATAAGCTGCCGAAATAAACTATACACCGACAGCTATTAAAAATGATCTTTGTTTCTGAGTTTGATGAACAAACTTTATGAACAGCAGTTCCACAAAACAAAACCAGCACTAACCTGGGGAGTCCAGCTACACAAAGCCTGTGGTGCCCTCGTCTGGCTCTTGGACCTCGACCTGAAGATCTTCTTGGCCACCAGCCGACTGCCATGATGCATGACACTCGATGACGACTTGGACTTCTGCATCCCGCTGGTCACAGCTGCGGATTTGTCGTGATGTTTACCGTGCAACAGGTTGGAGAGGAAGGAGTGACCGGAGTGTGTTCCGGGAGGAGAACTGGGAGAGGATTTGGGTTCTTCAGCACCAACATCTATGCTACTGCGAGAGCTGGAAAGTCGGCTTTCACTTTCAGAATAATCGTCGAATTTCAGTTCGCGGTAACGTAGTATCCAGTCTTCGTTCGTTTGGCAGCCCTTGTTGAGACCGTCGTCGTCGCCTGGCTTCGTTATTTCACCTTTGGCTTTGATGTTTCTCAAGTTCCTGTCGTAGTTAACGCGTTTGAAACGATCTACTTTGTCGGTGTCCACGCTCTTTTTGCGGGCCATTCTCAGGTAACGCTTTATGGTCTCGCTAACCGATTGGGACACGTCGTCATGGTCTACGCTGCTTTTTCTCCTGAAACTGGTCTTCGTCTCTTTCTCTTCTTCTTCCTTCTCCGCTAAGAACTTCCTGTAATCTTCCTCGACTTGCTTCAACACTTCTTCAGGTATTGGTAGAGTTTGTGTGCAGAAATCACGGTAAGTCACCTCAGAACTCTCGCTTTGGATCTCGATTAAAGGAGGGGGCGAACCGATCTTCCATTCTCTTCGTTTCTCATAACCATCGCTTCTGCTTGGGCTTCCGTAACTTCTTAATTTGGGTGTGTACGGTTGAGTTGGGTAACCACTACCACCGCGTCTACCACGGAAGCCTTTGGCCTTCCTCAGTTCGAAATAAAGCTTCTCCAGTGCTCTTCTGTCTGTTAGCAGGTCGGAGATGACTCTGTCTCTGTTAGGGTACATTCCAAAGTACCTGCTTAAGGTTTCCGACAACGATTTTTGGACATGATCGCCTTCAAAATGAACCCCCAAGGCCCTGGACGATCTTCCTGCATAATCAGGATAGTTTCTGCTCACCAAATCCAAGTGTCTTTGTAATTTCTCGACCAGCTCTTGGTAATTTAAATCTGACCGTGAGGAAGATGATGACTGGGCTTCGCCTTTACTCGATATTGATAGGTACTGCTCCAGCATGGTTAATAGTTGTTTTTCTTCCGGATCCTCCACGATTTCTTTACTTTCAGTCGGAGACGAAGCGTAGGGACTGTTCTCCGATGGGCTGTATGGTTTGTTTAGGAAATCATCCCTCATTTTCTTAATGTTAAACTTACTTGTCGACGGAGATAGCGGCAAATCCGTCGGTCTTTCCGGCCTCAAAAACACGATCTCATCCGCCGATGTCGCTTTCCTACAACTGCCACCCTTCCTCACGTCCTTCCTCTTCCTGCTTCTGAACCCCAGCGCTCCGGGATAGGAGTTCTTCCTCCACAACAGGAAGCGGGGCTCCTTCCTGCATATCTCCTGGAAGTAGGCCTCTATCTTGGGGATGTCCTCGGGCCTGTTTTGCACCCCCTCGGGGATGAGCTTGCGGCCCGCGTCCGCCATGTACCTCCACGTCTTCCTCGTGAGCAGCCATCGCTCCTTCGGCTTCCTCGTCTTGCGCTCCTTCGGCTTGCCCATCGCCAGGGGTGGATCGGCGCTCTCGCAGCTCGAGCTACGCGGGAGGCTTCGCCTCTTCGTCCTCCTTTCGGCCATTTTCAGCGCGTATGCCCACCGTCATTTGCAGATTAACTTTTAACGAGGTTCATATTTCATCCGCTGTTTTCCACGAGGTGCAGCTTGGCAAATGACCAAACCATTTCCGTCACACTTTTTCGGGACGATTTTTTAATAGCGCACCCCGAATAATGCCCGATCGAGCGAAGAATTGTCGGGATCCGCGAATATTTCGCCTTTGGCGCGCGCCGAGCGACGCCTTCTGCGTAGGATGCGAGTGCACCAGCTCGCTAACTAAGTTTTAACGACAGATATCCACGATTTTTCTAAAATAACCGACGCCCTCTTCGAGGGTCGAGGTGCACCGGGTCACAATATCACTCTATCTGGTAGATCTCGACGATTTTGCGCTTCCTTTGAGGATTCCCGACACCATCCCCGTAGGTGGTTGCTCCAGGTGCCGGCTAAGGCTCTCCCATGGCGCGCGGTCCACTTAGTTTCGAACTCGGACTGCCGCGTTAGACGCCGCCTGCGGCCACTTGGTAACAAAAATATCCTATTTGGCAGCGGACACTCAACGGCCAGACTGAGCGAATGGAAGAMAAATAGTAARTTTTTAGATTCGTCGGATTAAAATAAAACGCAGGGGTGAGTCACGATCGCATRGGGCTGGTGCCCGGTGCAGCCGCTGCAGGATGCCTACGGGGACGATGTCTGGCTGGCGGGAWCACGAGCTCGATMTTGMGATGCTTGAGATGGTTGGCGAGCAATCAGCGTCATTGGAATGGGTATCGGGGTTTAAAAAAATTAAGCATGCGTTTGAAAAGTGACAAAATACAATAAGTACTCTCTGAAATCATCTCGTTTGGAAAATTCGTGATGAATTTCGTACCTAATTATGCCTAAGTACTAAGTTATACAATTAATAAGTCTTTCCTCCTTTGAGAAACAATTTGAACCAAAAAAAACATTATTCCAGACATAAAAGACAGCAATGTGTTAGATAGCAATCTTTGCCGTGTTTAGGCAGATTTACACATCATTTCTGGGGCATGATAGAGGGATATTTACAGATACAGATACTTGTAACTACACTAAGCTTAAGGAACAGATCATCCTGTTCAAAAATGTGGTTTATCCGCTTGTGTATCACCTTAACGAACCAAGGATGATCTCAAATTGGTGCACGTTCAATAATTCGGGGCCACTGACGTCAAAGCGCTTTTGACCGAATATTAAATATTTGCATACGATATTCGGACTGACAGTTCATGTAAGAAGCATTTAAACACTTCAGACGTGTCCTTTAACTCAAAATAGGGTGACAACAACCTAGAAACCGGCACAGATATAGCAAATTATTGGCGGAGCCTTTGCAATTTGCTTGAAAAGTTAGAAAATCGATTGGTATTATTTTGCAGCTTTTGTAAGTCGGTAATAACCTTAGATCGAGATACATAAGTGATGCAACTGCTAAAAATTTCAATTGTCTCTATGCTTAGCGAGTTATAAATCGTATAAATATAGCAGCACAGTCTGATAAGTATTTATCGCTTGGCTTGTATTTTATACACCTTCGTTCTAAGTGCATTCAAAGCTTGGACAGCAAGTTGCTTTCCAAGGCAATGGGATTAATGTTATTCATTCGAAATTTTCAAATACACCTACTTGTCTTGCTTACTTTTATGTAACCAACTTATATCTACCTATTCTTTCTATAAATTTTAGAGTACTAACAATATTAGGTGGAATTGTTATGATTCTGTTCTGTTCTGATTACTGTATTATTTTGATAACCCCCTAATGACTTCATACTTGTCTCTGCCTGGACTTTCAAGCATTTTCTTGACTACACAGCTTTACTATTCTTACTCAACATTTACGTTTTTTACTACTAGCTAACCCTAAGCTGAAAAATGGACTACCATAGTTTTTTCCTCTGATCTCTTCAATAGGTTTGAATTTCGATTGACATATGATATTAAATTAAGCAGTTGTCAATTAATATCAAACTACAAATTGATTCGGACAGATACCCAAGTTGTAAAAAGATTCTTCTGTTTAGTAATATTTAAACCTCAAGATGTCAACTATACAAACGTACGTATATAAGCCTGCACAATTCCTGAAACTGCTGCAAGTCTGCGAGAGGAAAAACAATTTTATTGCGCTTTTGCACCGACTGAAAGCATGCAATCCTCCTAGACAGCCCCTCTTTCAGCACTAAATTCATTTGTATCCCCTAACCGACGTATATTCGTCGTGCTGTGAAATTGCCGTTGACAGAACCGCAGGAACACAATGGAAAATCAGGAATGCCGTTTTCATATGCGAAACCAGATGACACTTGAATTTGCGCGGCTTCCAGCCTCCTCCATTTCCTGTCAAGGTGATCCCACACCACCCGTGTGCCATCCGCTGAAGTATCTAACAAGATGTATTGTTTACATACGAAAAAATGCGATTATTTCCGTCGGTTACACGGCTGGTTATTTTTGAAGCAAGCGCGTACATATAAACATACCCCCCTTAGTTTGTAACTCGTCGCAGATCTTCTCGATTAAATTTAATATTCGGCGGTATGGTGTAAGTAATGTAAACAGTACGGAAAGGTCTTTTGAGAAGCGTCGTTACACCTACGAGCGCGACGGACGAAACAGATGAAAAGGCGGAGATTTATGTGGATTAGTATGGGCGGATTTAGTTTTTACATAACTGGATACTGTAAACCTTCAGAATATAGCAATGATGGGGGTTTCGTATTCCGCACCACGGATATTTTTGCTCTTTATTTGATGTGTTGTTTATGATGAAAAAGTAACAGGTAACGTCGACATTTTCGACCTTTTTTTTGCCCAAGACGTCGTCTTTTGAGAAGATAGGGGAGTTCTCAAGGATGCCCGAGACGGGCATTCGTTTAGTTCGTCCTTAAGTTTATAAACGTCTCCAAATAAATGCAGCACGCTCCAACAAAAGTGGCCGAGGACGAAACGAAAAATCAGTTCTTTGAGCAGTTGGATACCACATTATGACATAAACATAGTATTAGGAGACTTTAATGCCAAATAGGAAGTGAAGATATTTATGGACTAACAAAAGGCAAGTTTTCAAAGCGTGAAAATGGCAGGATTTTAATAGATTTCGCAAAAAAAGGCATGGAATCCACCGGAAAGCAGTAAAAAATCGAATCATTTTATGGTTGGAAAACTACTTCAACAGGTGCTATCAGATAAAAGAACGAGCCAGCATTAATTAATATAAGATTATTCAGACAAAGAACAAAACCAATATCAGCAGATGGAGGACGACAGATTGCAGAAAGTAAGAATAAATGGGAGAACATCAGAAAAAATTATGCAGTTTAGAGAGGTGTAAGGCAAGGCGATTCTTTATTGTGCTTCGTATATGCAATAAAATTCATGTTACTTCAAACGTTTTATCTAACACATTTAACAGAATTCATACAATTTCTTGATGAATTAATAAACCCTCTAAAGGAGGATATTTAAGAGGAAGTCCTTTAAAGAATTTAAACAATATATATTGCTCATACCGTTCAAACACTTAGATTTTATTGCAGTGGAGAAAACTGATTAGGAATGGTTTGAAAACCTACCAAACGTAAAATTATCGGGCCATTTCAGGAAGCGCTTTGTGTTTACAATTCCTCCTCAGTTTTCAGCGCACTTTCGTCTTGCATAACAACCAAGGTAACCAACCTCTCCCCTATTAGAAGGAACAATTTCCCAATTATAAATATCGGGGCCATCCTATTTAGCTCTCGTCTTCTCAAAATAGACGCCACTACGACATCTACCTGAGGTAACACCACTTCCTAGTCGAGACGCAAGCGTCTACGATTGGTTCAGGCGTCCCCCGTAGAGGCAGCACCGTCCAAGCGTCGTAGAAAACGACGCCCGAGACGCCTTCGCAGCGGCGCGTAGCGACGGCATGGAGCAGACTGCTCGGCTAGACACTGAGTAGGACGCTGTTTGAATGGCATTATTTCGGTCATAGAGGGAACGGAGATCGTCTGTATTCGATGGAAAAAGGCACTCACACCCTTTTGCAGTTAGTGGATGTATGTTCAAATAATCTAGGTGCTTCTTATGTGAATGATTGTTCAAAGTTAAGGTGGGTTACATTATCCAAACAACACTGTTTTTTATATCGTTCATAAATAAAAGGTCTTGCTAAATGGCCAACCGAACTTTAAGTTGCTGAAAACGCATGACCAACTATGGAAGCAGCATCTGACAATTCCTCCCGTGGCACTCATCCAAAAACGCCAGCGCCACTTCAAAAATGAAAATAATCATAAACGCCGATTGGTTACAAGCCTTGCACAAAAGAAAAGTCCACTGAACCGCTTCAAACGGCATACCAGCGTTAGATAAAACAAACTATGGCGACAGCCCAAATAAATCGAAGGTTTTTTGGTCGTTTGCTTAAAATATTGATAATGCTTCCTCCTGACGTAAGCAGATGCATCATCTAAGACAACACGGGTTGGCCGTGGACTGGATTCTGGACCTAGAAATTTGCGATTGGCGAGACCATGTTTATTCAAGTGCGCCCAATTACGGGAGTTAGGAAAAGGAGCGAGCGCCAAAATTTTTTCGAGGTGAAATCACTGTGAAAAGTTGTAGGAGCACGTGCTTGCGAAGTCGCCCGTCTTTAAAAGGAGCAGGAATCTGTCAGTTTAGAAAATTCAAGTTTAAATTCAAACATGAGTTCTGAGTTACTTATAAGAAGAAATATTCTCAAAACATGCATTGTATTTTAAAAAGGGAAACCCTAGTGGTCCAAAAAAACTACAGACCTATCTCATTTTTGTCCGTTTTTTAAAGCTGTCTGAATCAATAGTAGGAGAACAAACAACAAGGAAGTTAAAAACGCAGCAGATTTATGTAGAAACGCTTTTTATGACTACAAAATTATGCAAAAATATCGCAATAGTATGGACTCAGAAGAGTCGCTATGAGCCCGTTGTTGATCATCGAAAGTGGAGTTCAACCAAGAGAAGACCCTACAAATTATGTTTACATCATCTTGACTTATCTTAATACAGATGGCCAAGTCACAAGTATTAATTAAAAAAGAATAGTGTCAGGTTGATCTACACTCAAATCGCTTAATTGTATTTATGTTCTAGTGCACGTTAAGAACTATCATTCCTCTTTAATGATATGGAATCAATGCAATGCAAGAATCTGTAATATCTTAAGCAGTAAGTTTCCCTTTCTTAAAGTTTGTTTATAAATAAATTCCCGAGCAGAATGTCAAACACGCGTACCACATTTCTCGTTGAAATGCAACACCATCTCGCATACCAGAAATTCACTTACATTAGAATTCCATCCGATGCTTTAATTAGCTTCATTCGAACTAAATTTAAACCAAAGTTCAACGCTAGTCGCCACACTGCGTTTAACATCATGCCGAAGGAGTGTATGTTATTTTGATGGAGACGAATCCAAAGCGGCGAAACCGTGAACCCTTGCAGCGAAGATTAGAGAATTGCCGTACATAAATTATAGCTAACGTGTTTGTGTACTTGGTTTTATGCATATTTTGATTCGCGAAGCTTATACTAGCAAGCTCGTTTCGCACTAGCAATAAATGTTTACGAGCGTTCACAGTGCCTGCTGTAATAAAATACTGATCTAATTCTGCTGTTGTTGCCTGAGCTACAGAACTACGGAAAGAGAGCTTCATCTACGAAGAAATCTTCTTGCTATCTGAGATAGCACAATTAAGCTCTTGATTTTTTATTATTCGATGCTAAAAGAATATTATTTATTAATAAAAGATCGGTGAAAAGTGTCTTGTAGCTCGATATTAAAGGATGATGTAAATAATTTAAATCATTATTGCATAGATGATGTTTTAAACCGCCCTGCAAAAAATCTGGGAAGATTATTCTGGAAATAAATAACTGATTACTTTAGTACATAATCTTATAAATTCTGCCATGCTCCAAACTTAGGCCTGGTTATGTCCATGGATATGATAGTCTTCAATCTGTAACGCTCTTGTTTAACAGTAATTAGATGATCATCACCGTCCTCATCAAAGTAAGATCCCACGTCCACATACAACACCTTGTCTTTTATGTAGATAAGAAGAAGATGCCCATTCGATGAAGAAAATTTTTGAATATACGATGTAATTAAAAAAAGTGATACTGGAAGGGGAAAAAGGGCAGTAAATATAAGAGTTGACGATCTAAAAGATCTGATTAGCCTTGTCACTCGCAAGCATCGATCGCAAAAAAACGTCCGGCCAAATTTCTACTCGTACGGGAGCTATTTCTGGCCCATGGTGAAATAAATGGCGTCGTTACCCGCACCGCGACGCCAGGGGAACAAAACAAAAAGCCTCAAATATCAAGAGCGCAAGGTGTTTGGCAACAGGTATCACGGCTACGTCACACTCTTTTTTTTTTTGTTTACGGATGGCAAACGCCGAAATTTTCAAATAACAACTGCACCTCGCGAAGAAGGACACGATGTGGTTTCTCGCGTCTTATTTTTTTCGATGTGCCAACAGCTGCCGATGATGGCGTGGGCCGTTTTGAACGACAACGTGATGGATTGGCCGAATTAAAGAAATCATAATCTGCGTGAAAGATGGGCGATGAAAAAGTRATGGGTCTAACAGTGAAGGTCGTGTTATTTTGGGTTCGTGGAAAACGATTTTGGTTTTCTTAGGAAAATGAGAGAATGAACCTTGCAGTTGCTAAGCGCAAGTGTATATTAAACTTTATTAGTGCTGCAGCTCTATAGATCAAGTCAACTTATGAATCTATGAATCGATATTCAAACAGTCAACGCAAATAAACAGACAAACAAGTATATTCTACAATTGGATAAACCAGAATGGAAGTCAACTAAAAAACTTTACCATAAAAATCCTGTCACAAATTCACTAGATACTTAGGAATGGTATTCTGTACAAGTAGAGAAATTAAAAAGTTAACTGAATTAAAATGTACGGACTGACTACAAACTGTTGTATGCCCCTCCTTAAAAGACACAACAGCACAAAGAAAACCCTCAAAGCTGGAAAGAAATAACAGTAGATAAGCAGCAAAAGGACCATTTAACAAAGAAAGGTCCCCTCTCACACCAAAAAAGAGAGCAGCTATTCAAAACGATTAAAAGGCAATTAACAGACCGATGACTAGAGTCGTGACCAAAAAAATTAATAAAACTAGAAGGAAGATAAGAAATGCTAGGAGATATTTGAGAGAAAACAACAAACATTTTAATTAATATATTCCTCTAAAGCAATGGACACACAAAGTAGAAAACAAGGTACACTGAAACAGGAACAGTTTGATGTGAATGCACAAAGATGTTTGCCATGTCAATAGACTTGAAAAAAGCGTTTGATATGATTCAATCTCCAGGTTGTACCAGCAATCCTAACAAGGAATAAAGCACAACACTACTTAATCAACAGGATAACAACGAACATGCAAACACAACAATACTATGGTATGATCAAACAATGGTGTAAGACAAAAAAAGTAGAGGAGCAAAACAAGGCTATTAAATTAAGCCAATAATATTTACAATTGTTTTGCAGAATATCATTCTCCAGAGGACTTCACTAAAGGGGACGCTTCTTCAATAGCAATGATATGAGGGCACATCCAAGGAAGAGAAAGAGACAGTATGTCAAAAAAAAGCTTAGGAAATGAACAATAAAAGACCTAAAACAAGAAGGCTGTACCATAGGTGAAGATAATTATGTATAAATCGAATTACAAGAGACAAGAAAACAATTAATATACAGTCGAGTTAAGCATGTTGCTTGAAGAATACAAAGTGACAATTTTTTGCGGTATCGAAGTTTCAAACCTGTTTAATGATGGCCATGCGTTTTCCCCATCTTTTACTTGGCAGAACGACAGAAACTCATATCCAATCCATTTATTTATGTTTATCCACAAGACCATTACGGGGCAGTCAGTAAAAACAGCACTGACTGTTTCGGAAAATTTATTTCCTCATAAATATACAAAGCTCACAGGCTGTAGTACGTTAGAAACTAAATTTTCCCCATCGAGGATACATATAAGATCTCAAGTTACCCCGATATCAAGGTCGGTAATGCTGAAGAAGCTGGAACAGCTAAAATAACGCCCACGGTTTAGAGGATAATGAAGATATTTTTAAATTTAGACCGGCCACAGACGGACGACTAATAGCAGATTGCGTGGGCCGCTATATACTTGATTCAAAAATACACGTAGATGCTAATTTTTGCGCGTTACGTATTGCTTTGGGGGAAACCGAGGGAGCTTCACGAATCATGGATAATCGCATGTCGTTTGGAACACGACGCATGAAAAGTTTTCTAAGAAAACTAAAGGGTCTGGCAAAGTTTAAGTAAATCTTTTTAAGGTATTTACTTGCAAACCACCAAGGAAGCGAGATGTAATAGATAAACTACCCAGATTAGTTTTTGAAATACCCATGAAAACATGAATAAAATCTGTATATTTTTTGATGAAAGAAGAACCTAAAACTAAACAACCACTAGAAATGCATTACATTTACTACTTACAACTAAGACCTAAAACAGTCATTCTACCCTCCAGTCAATTAGAATTTAGCTATGGCTCAGTTCTTGCTTACGTAGCAAATGATAAAAAAGAAATTACGATAGCTTACCATAAAAGTATGACGACTGAAGTTTTTGAAAATTGGTTTGAGAATAAAGTGCTGCCTAAGTTTCCGGCCAATGCAGTAATTCTATTAGATTGTATTATCATTCTGCTCAAATTGAAAAAATCCAAATACGTATTCAAGTAATGTTTTGAGGAATGTTACATAAAGAAACAACAACTGTCTAATTCACAACAAACTGCTATGTCAATATTTCACCCTAAAATATGACCATAACTGCAGCTGCCATTCCTCCATTATTTTTGGCGCCGAAGGCAAAACTAATAGCCCATAATGTTACTGACCCCAACACAAGCAACTTCCGACATTCGGATCATTTGTTGACGGAAAGCCATTATCTTCCAAGGTTCAAAGACTCCTCGCACTTACCTAACCGAGGAAAAAACCTCACACCTTGAGCGGAAAAACGATCCAAACGTGACTGGGCTTTATTAATACACCGCTGGCATGATGCCGCGAAACCCATAATTCTTCTGAAACCTCTGTAAATCGGAGCTGGGMCGTTTTAATTTGCTTGATCAWAGGAATGGGTTTCGGAGAATTTGAAAGATTGCCTCGGCCCATCGGAGAAGACGTCGAGMCAAGTTTTMGGTGTTGCGACGCAGATGATGTTCAATTTTTGTACCAAGATTTGAAGAGTACAATGCGATGATTCTCCTGCTTGGTCGAGCGGAATAGTCCGTTTACACGGAACATCTGCGGAAATATTTCTAGAATAACATGCTTTTTTTCGATGTCGATGGTTTCCAACCGTTCAAATAGACCACATGACGCATGCAGTTAACGTAAAGCTGTTCAATAACGGTTCTAAATATTCCGTGATTTAAACAATCCGTAAATATTTGTTGTGAAACACACACTAGTTGCGCGTTTGACTCCTCATCGCATTCTGAGGGAACTTTGGGAGAATACAGTAGGTTTTTTTCATACTATAAAGAGAAATACTGAAATAATAGTTTTATTGAGTCTTTCAATCGTGCTGGATCTAGGGTGAGTGCATATAATAAAGCTAGCCTCTCTAATCAAATTAGGACCTTCAAAACTCTCTACTACATGATGGGTGGAATAATATGAACTTCTCGATATTTATACAAATATGTGCTTCTATTTTTATGTTGGGTTCGCTTGTAAATAAATAAATCAATAAATAATTTGATATTGCTACCCAAGAGCAATGGAGAATGATAGAGTCAAGATCAGGGAGTCAAGCAAATTATGTTTTACTAGTTGTGGTAAGATCTTTTGGTGTCATTTCCAAATGCCAATAGATATTGGTATATTTATAATTGCACAACAACAAACGTCTCGGTGCTGAACGKCGKTTGAWACTTCACTTCTTTGTGTTCCACATTTCAACGCCCACGATTCATAGCTAACTTGAGAATATGACCAGTACATCACTCTGGCATTTCTAGCATTTTGGCAGGTCTTCCAAGTCTCGGCTGTTGTACTCGCTTCAAGCCGGATTAAGCTTTTGATTTGTGGCAGCCAGAGGGAAGACAGTTGTAGAAAA
Source organism: Rhyzopertha dominica (assembly GCA_025024175.1). NCBI lineage: Eukaryota > Metazoa > Arthropoda > Insecta > Coleoptera > Bostrichidae > Rhyzopertha > Rhyzopertha dominica. The sequence goes on from QCXZ01000041.1 coordinate 53,026,857, forward strand.
TACTGACCAGCACACAGATAAACGAGCATCATGCAATACTAAAGTAAAACAGCATAATATTGGCCAGTTGTAATCAGATGATAAAGAGTCCACATTGATAACTAAACAAKTGCGACATCAATAGCAGTCACGTCTTTACCTKCCACCCATATTAATATTCCTTAACAAGGACACCATCCACGACGAATACAAATCMTCACGCCTCTTGCATAATCAKTATACAATACTAAAATTCCGATGAAAATGGAACGGCCCGCCAAAAATGATTATGCCTCATTCGGACGCGAGAAAAACTTGTAACAATAAACCGAGATGGTTTGGGTGTTTGCTCCTAAACGGTTTACATCCAGGGCCGGTTGAAGTTGACAGAAATGCGCTTGGAAACCTCCAAGAACAATAAACACCGGCGCTTTACTCAGAAGTGGGCTCGAGAGGGGCAAGTGATGAGATTTCATAACCATTTGGAAGTTAGAAGCGGGTCGGAAAGTTCTTGGGAGGATGCAAAGATACTAGTGGTATTCCGGATGATCAGAGGAAACGGTCTGTCTATTGTGTAAACAGTCTGACAGACATGCTGCTGCGGGTTGGTATTATTCTGATCCATGTACGTCATTTCTGTTCATCGGTTCCGAGAACTTGCTAGAAAACCATTGATGAAGCTGGTTATTTCAAATATACTGCTTATTTATCTCTATTTAATTTACACAATAATAGTACAGTCAAAATAGATGTTTCAGTTTGCTATAATTAGTTTATAGCTGAAAATTAGTACAGGTCTGAAGTACATAAGCCTTCAAAATTGGTACAAAGTGATGAACAAAATAATCTAATACTAGTATAGTCGATATAAGAGCTGATAAGCAGATGTTGGAGAAGTACAATATAGCTACAGCCTTTGATTGTTATTATTTTGAGTGTATATTCATTCAGAATTGTAAAATTAAATTTGAAAAATGAATAATGCAAAGAGTATTGTGTACAAATAGATCCAACTTCAGTATAACACTGCTCTTCCACTTGTATCTGAACAAATTAATCTGGATAAAACTGCAAGAGAACTAAGCTACATCTCAGTATAAATCAAATCAAATATGCGTTTCACAGGCAACGCAGAAAACGGAGCAAAGAAAAGAAAACGAAACTAATTAATCCAGCACGCTGCTTTGGTCTTCCTTTAGGTATTTGTTCATATATTTTAGTAAACTAGTGATACTCAAGTTCTTTGACTGCACAGGTTAAGTTATTTATAATATGAGCTACATTATAAGAATATTTATTTTATATTAAGTTTTTCTGACAGATACGGAGATTGACACAGTAATTAATCTGAGCTCTCACACAGCGTGATCTTTAATTCTAAGTGCCTGTAATTAAACAGAAACTTTAGCTTTTGAACAACCAGGTGATATGTTCGAAGAATCGAATGTTGCTGTCTAACATTTTACCGTCCACCTGAAATTGAAGTTGTTGCTTTTTTACACAGTCAAAGAATGTTACAGACGATTTGAAAGGATTTAAAACGAACTTATTAAGACTATCCAATTTATAGCGATTTCGGCTGATGCCTGTTTAGCAACACTAGGTAAGAGAAAAGAGTAGCTCGTGAGTTAGATAGGGTCAAGAATAGAACCCCGAGGAACTCCTCTATTCACCAACAAATAATTAAAATACACTTTTGGGTATCTATGATAATAGTAAGCAAATATTAAGTCGATGGCTGATTCATGGAGTCCAATATAATGTAGAATAGGCATTAGGTTATTAAGGCTGATGGTGTCGAAAGCTTTAGAAAAATCTGATAAAATAAAAGCGCCCGTTTTTTTATCTAATGCAGTAATAATATCATCCGTAATGTTAGCAAGCGCAAATGCACAACTCTAGCCTGGTTTGAAGCTGGACTGAGTGTTTGTTTTTTATAATTATTATAATAATTTGTAACAATTTAATCACTAATGTACAGAGTTAACGACAAATCTTTGTTTTAGAAATATAGCTAATGGGCATTTAATACAATGAAATAGGAACATTGTCTTTCACTATTAACCCATATAATGATTGTTTTTGTTAACACATGTAACGCCAAATAGATATAGACTTCAGAAAGATAGAGAAATGTGATTTCTTTCAAGTTGTTCATATAGCTAAACAAATACTAATATGTTCCTACATACAAATATACGAGTACTATTCAATTTGCAGAAAGTAACACATTGCTGGGCTTATCAACAATCTTTGTGTCAGTCAGTCACGGCACCCAAATCATATAGAGTACTTCTTGCATGTAATTTCAAGCTAGGGTACTATCAAAGTTAGTTGGCTTTTCTTGTTTCTCAAACGGACATTTACTTGTTTATTGTATCCTGTGCTGCACTAGACATATTTTTGTTGGCTTCTCGTAAAAAGTTAACCTAATCGTTGATTACTAACAGTAACTGCTGGCTGAGCTACCTCTTATCTATTGTGGAAATATATGTGTAGGAATCTTCATAGGCTGTGCAAGCACACTCCATTCTCTTCTTCTCTTCTCTAAATACAAAGATCCATCTTCTCCTCCACCGCTGCCAAACGAACTATATTTCCACACCATCCTAAAGACCTCCAACACTCTCTTCCAGTTTTATCGCCCGATCAATCGAATTTCCAGCTCTCTTAGCGCTCGGGGGATTCCCTACTCACCGAAACTGGTCTTCTCGATGGACTGCGTCGTCGTCTCGACGCCCATGTGTGCGAAGGGTCTGAAGGTGAAGCTCCCAACCTGTACATCACTCCTCTCCACCTTGATCATCGTACACAACGGCACTTCACATCGCGAAAAGGGAACGCGAAATCGTGTTCGACGGAGATACGCACCGCGGGATCGGACGACTTGTACTGAGCGTCGCGACGGCCCACCTAGGGAACGTGGCCGTGGAGGCTGGGTTGCCACGTTGGGAGCCGTAGTAGAAGTTTTGGGCTGGTTGCTGGCACAAAAAATAAGCAAGAAAGAACATATGACTTAAGTTCTGGAAGATCAGATATTAAAGTACTTGTTTTCTACATATTTCATATTATATTTAATAGGCATCATCCACTATTCCAAGTGTTATTTGTACAGAACATTTGTAACCATAATATATATTTCTTCATTGTTAGATATTCTTGGAAATACACCAAATCAACTATTTCAAGCTTTTGAATAATGGTAAGCAAACCGTTGTTTACTACCGTTAAATATTGATTCTAATTGTTTGTCTTGAATTGTGTTGTGTTCTTGAACTACTTGCAGCAAGAGACAGACAATTACATTAATAATTTTAGATCAATATGCAACAAAATGTGAATTACAATTCTACAACTGACTTCCCATAGCTCGAACTTTTACAATGCTGGTCTTCTGGAGGACGTTTATGTGATAAATTATTTGCACAGGTTTTGAAATTTGCAGTATATGACAACAAATTCTTACAATACAACCTACCAATAGTTTATTACATAATGCAGTACAGGTTGAACTATTTCATTTACCATCTTTTCAAGGACACAAAGCACATTTCCTTCGAGGGGATATCTAAAAATTAATCTTCATAACCACAACAAATACAGAATGGTCAAGAGAGAAGTTATTTTTAAACTGAATCCTTTCAAAGCTGCACTCATTATGAAACAACTTATTACCATGTAATCGTATTAATCACAAAATCAGTTATGTAATCAGTGTAACGTCTAGTAGGATTCACGGATCTTTTATGATTACATGAATCTCTGTATAATCTCTTATGTAACCTGTAATCAGTAGGACATATTTTCTCCCACTTTCCTTGGGACAAGGAACGTATCAGTTTTACTTCCTCTTCCTCATGGCCAGATTGATTTCCGTCAACTAGAGTTTCGCCGGTGTTCCATCAGACCTTTAAATAAGCCAATGCATTATAATGCCTCGTTGGCAACAGTATTCAGAGCTCAATGCCAATGCAAACATGTCGGAAAACAAAGTAGCGTCACGCATATAGAGAAATATTGAAATGGCCTAACACGTGGCTCGTAGAACTCATATGACTAATTGGTTGCGTTAGGATGCAATAGGTGACAATGCCACATAATTATAGACGTCACCGATTCGTCTTGGCGTCGACAGATGTGTTTTGTATGCGAAATTATCGGACACTCCATGTGTAGATACGCGTAGTTTTTGCATAACCCCATGGTTTAACTGACCTAAATACTAGACAAAATCTAGAGCATCTTGATTTATTAGTATTATGACGAGCTAAAATAGCTGGGAAACAAAACAAAATTCTTCTGGTATAAATACCTTAATTAATTAAGATACTGTCTTTTTTATGGGAAACTAGTTCAATTTCCCCGTCTTTTGATGTTTAAAAAGTACACAAACCAAAATTGACCCCTTCTCCAGGTCTAAACAACGATGTTTATAAGAAAGCTAATGGAAGACTTTTGTTCATCGAAATCATAGATGCGACCAGTAATATTAGGAGTCGTCATAGTTGCCTCGAAATAACCTCATCTCCTTAAATAATCGCAATCATTGCATCACTAGTGCCAAAGTGGAGCACTGCATGTTTGTGCACAACGTCAAAAGCAGGAAACAGGATGGCACCGAAATATCTTTAATTAAAACTTGTTTCCTGTGCTTAATTTAACTCTCTAGTTTAGCGAGGGCTAGAACGCATAAAGATAACTATACTTTATCCGTTTCACGGGCAAGACTAGTGTTAAAGATAAGACCGGCAACAATTTTGCTACAATAATGGAAGAAGACCACATAGACAAAACAAGCAATAGACAAATACCAAAAGATTTTGTCTTCTTTGTGGGAATTTAAATACATGATTCCAAAATGAAAAACAATATGAAAGACAGCAGTGTCAGTCAAAGCAGTTTGCTAGAACTACTGTGAAATTCTCCCATATCCCCTGTGCAGCCCTGACATGAGTCCTCCAGATATCGTTCTGTTCCTCCAGTGGAAAGGACAATTTCGTGGTATCCGATTTATTGACTTGGAAGGATGAAATCCCTGCAACAGCATATGCGTTCTTGGCGAAAATGACGAATTAAACTACATTACACTACTGCCGAAGCGGTGGCAACGTGTTTTCGATATGCAAGGGGATTATACTGAATGACTTACATGCATTTTTTTAAATATGCGTTTCATTTACGAGCTGTGTTTTGGTGTGAAATGACCCTCCTATCTAGATTATCTATATCGTTTAACATACCTACATCTGTATTGTGCAACAACGCCGCGTCTAATTGGACGATTTTAATACCAATCTCGTGGTCACTGGTAGAAGCGTTAATCGCCAATAAACATCTCGTTTTTTTGATATATCCGACACCAAAATGACGCAACGTTTTATTTTCGACCTGTTTCATTGGTATTTTACAATTCCCGACGATCCATTGCTTCTGGATAATCCTCAAGGATGCTGTCCGTTAACTGTCGGCAGCCTCGTAAATTAAAAATGAATCAGGCAGTCGATAAAACGCAAAATTGATTTTAGCACTGCATAAACCCGGCCCTACTGTTAGAATGCTTGAGATTCGATGTCTTCTGCGTACGGGTCGGTCCGACAGACGTAATTTGGAGAACAGCACAACCAGATGGTGTTTTATGAGCGTTAATTGGGTATATCCGATTGCTTCTAAAAATATGAACCCGAACGTAAATACGTAAACATGCAAAATTCCTAAAACTTGTAGGTAACGTCTGTAAATGTGCTGATGCTTATACAGAACAGATTAAAAGAGATAAAAAAAATGTGTAAACACAGTTTGAGTTGAGTTGAGTTAAGACAATGAGAGACAAAAATCAAGACAGTTTGATGAAGAGTGCGATTTATCCAAGCAAGGAATTATGGAAACTTGAAAGGTAGAAGTTCAACGAGAAAACAAAGAAATAGTGAAGCAATGGAAATATATGGATATCCAAATATAGGTTAGAACATGTAGCAAAAGCTTCACATTAAAAGTCTACCAGTCTGGTTTTTCCTAAATTCTCTGATTGTGAAGAAAGACCTGCGTCATTCCAGATCATCCCAAAAAGAACCACATATGAATATAACAACTCGAAATTGATGCTTTTAGCTTTCTTCCAGAGGAAAATCGTTCGAGATAGATGAATTCAATTTTACCTATTTAATTCGCGTCAATCACCTTTCGTATTGCATAAAACCACGCCCGAAAATAAACCTGGAGCAACGGCGTCATGTAATGACGTCACGGGCTCGTTGCAAAAGAGCAGCACCGCGACGGAAATAGAGAAACTGCCCAGGGTTCAATGGTACTGCCAGTCGTATATCAGTTTGGTCCGGCAGTTCGAGATTTGCAAACAATCTTTAAGAATTTGCGCACTTAAGGAACGGGCCGTAAATTTTCCCGATAGTAAATGTTTGTATCCACGAACGACCAGTAATTCGTTCAACGAGATGCTGTTTCTGGCAGTTTAGGAGGAGTAAATGTCCAGGGGGTGTGCATGATGATGTTTGTGGTATGAAAATTAACACCTGTTAGGTGAAGGGGCGGGAATTTTACAAAACAAAGGCCTAATGGTTTTGAATTTTCTTCAATCCGATTCATAATATCTTTCTGAGCCTCTGTAGTAGTGCTACAGGAGCAATCAAAAGCCATTGAGGAATCTCAATCAAAATTAAAACATTTCACCCTCTCCCTACATGAGTTTTGTGATAATACACCAGTTGGTTAGTTTTAGAGACGTCCTGTATTTTGAAGATAAATAATTCAAAATGATTTACGTTTCAGAACACCTCCAACAACATGAAAGCGAATTCTTTCGTTCGCTTTACCTTGGCTTCGTCGAATTCTTCTTTTAGGATCTTAGCGTGTGCCTCATTATCGTCGACCGTGTCGAGCTGTCGTGTAACTTGTAAAAACCTCTGGACTTATGACAGCTCCCCAGAAGCTTCAACAAGTGTACGACTAAATCCAGCTACTCACAAAAAAAAATCAGGCTGGCCACGAGCCAATGGGATTTTATTTTTTCGTTAGCGCCATGCGTCAGTTACATATTGATGGATCTTGACGAGGTTAGCACTTCAGCTTGGGCTTGGGTAGCGCCTCGGTTCTCTCGTAGTTCTCTCTCAAGGTGTTGTACCCTATTCTTCCTATGTGGTGCTGGTAGGTTGTCAGGGGAACGTACATGAATCTTTCTGGCTGGTACGCGAAAACTAGAACATAATATTTGTGGTGATAAGCATCCTATCAGCAGAAGTACAGGCTGTAAACATACAAATATTTCTTCTTTTTAAAAAAATGCAAACAAAAGGACTTTATGTACATAAGAGAAGAATAAAGAACCCTAAAATACATAACAAAGACAACTCCTACTCCATCCCAGAAACATAAAAATATGTACAACCCTTTGCGTATCAGAACTAGAAACCACTTTGCATAACTCGCAACAAAAATATTTGGTGAATTAACGTCTAAGCGCCAGCTTTTATAAATATTTACGATGTATCTAAATGATGCCTGCGTTTATCGCAATGCAACTTTGAAATCTGACGTTTATGCATTAGAGTATTGAAAGTTATGTTCAGCTATTTGTTTGCCTTTCCGATCTCGTAGCAATTTACCATCCAGGATTGTCGTCACCTTCGAGCGATACCAGGGAATATTTATACCGCAAAATTTTTCGAAAAAAACTCGAAAGGTCGTTTTTATCCATCAGTCTGACGTCATGACTGCACGGTGGTAGAAATATATCTTTTAGTATTGCAATAATTCGAGTCCGATGGTAATTACACTTTTCTGAACTCATGCCAACACCAGATGTACTTCACCGTGCATTTCGCAGATTTATTTCCGATATAGGTGGCATTCTACGAGAAGGATCTATTCCTGGAGGTGCAAGGGTGGTCTGGAAGCAGACAGTCGCATAGCTGATACGTTTTTAGAAGAATTAAACATCTTCCTTTAAACGGTTTGATATATATACTTGAAACTTACTAGACGTACAAAAATCTATTGATTGTTTATTGGAAAAACGCAACCATCATGATTAAATACTTACGCCTTCTGGTTGTTGGGAGAGGAACTGGTACTTTGGCTAGCCTCTCTCCATACAAATTGGTACAGTACTCCAGAAGCTCGTTTTCAAAAGATTTTTCAGCTTGCGGTCCTTTTTTCGGCATTTCTTGAAAGAAACAGTCTAATTACGGTTTGTAACCGTAGGCCRAAAATACAGTATCATATTCTACTCTTTGAAAGTACACATTTCTAGTAAAGAACCAGATTGAGGTCCTTGTTATAGTTTTCTTTAATGAATATTCATCAGAATCAAGTATTCAGTTAATTAATTGATCAAAAATCCAATGAAGAAGAAATGCATTTTAGTGTTTTATTAATATTAAATTAACATAGCCAAAACTAGTGCTCTAACTCTAGATCTATAAAATAGTTATTTTGAGCTACGAATTGGAAAAACTTACGGTCTTTACAGTACGATACTTGGTAGGTACTCCACAGTCTATTCCTGAGCATTTGACGTACCAAACGTTCAGCAGTAGTGATACTTTCCTGGCCCTTGAGAAAAAACCAATCAATTATTTTTTAAATTCCACACAAAGCAGCCAAAATTAAAAAATCTTACCCCCTCATCCTCATCAGGTTTAATCCAAATATCCCCTTCGGGAAAGCTTTCAGCATACTTATCCACCGGCTTACAGCTGAAGTAAGAAGAGGTGGTTTTTACAAAACAATACAAGTTTATCGTCGTGTTGACGCCTGGACGTTAACATTTGCTATAAATATGAGCGACGGAGTCACGAAAAGAGTTATGGTCTGAGTCAATGAATGGAAGTGCCAAGTTTTTTCGATGGAATCTGTGAAAATAGACCTCTCTCCAGCTGGCGCAAAACCACGTAAAACGATCGTGTTTGTTTTTCTGTCACGAATCGGCGTATTTTCAAATGCAACTGCTTGAACATTCGAGTAGTCGTTTTTTGTATTGACAAATCTGAGTGACGTGGCATGTCGTTTTTATAAAACGCTAAATTTGTACTTACTCTACTCTTTTCTCGATTGGATGCCATCTGAAATCGTTAGTGTATGTAGTAATATACGCTTKAGCCATCACACTACAAATTTAAACAGCCGAGAATATAAACTTATCGCATCACGTACGGTAACGCGAAAATTAACGTCTATCTTGCTCTACTAATCATAATGAGACTGCTTTTCTCGTTCTGTTTGTCTAGAATAGATATGCAACGACAAGGGTAATTAAGAGAAATAAAGAAACTTTTATTTTTTTATTAACATAATATCTTAAATTGACCTAGATAAACAATAAACATTAATATTCGTAGCTAATACTTTCTCCTGCTTTAAAATTGGGGTAATGAAGTATTCGTTCTTCGTTTTCTGGGACTGGAGTAACAGTTTGCTTGGCTTCATACGAAGGTATAGGTGTTCCAAACTGCAAAGGAGCGACATTATTCAATAATTCGTTGCCTGTCGACACAGGACCCTTCAATGCGTTCGTGTATTTCTTGAAATCATGACCACCTTGATTCAGACCACCGTACAGCTTGTCTAGAGTTTGTGAATCTACAGCATCTTCATTGGAAAACTTCAGGAACGAGGCTTGAGGGGGCAAAACAAAGTCATTTTGATTACCTGACGCCTTATATTCAATAATTCCTTGTTGTCCCCCAATTTTATCGTTTTCTCCCAAGTATTTTTGTTGCGACTGAGTTTCGTAAACGTTCAAATCTTTAGGAGCTTGCTGGTTATCGAAAAAGTGCCCTCCATAGAATTCACCAGCACCTGAGTACTGCTCCTTCAAAAACGTGTCTATGTCCACAACTTTGTGATCGTTAGGAATTTGATTTGGAAACTGCTGATAAGCGTTGTGGTCTATGTTTCCACTTTGCAGGTTGTAATACTGTTGTCCTCCGAAGCCTTGGGAACCAAAATTAGCTGGGTTGAAATCATAGTTTGGAGCAGGAAAGTTGAAAGGCTGTTTAGCCTGGAACTGTGGCACCTGTTGATAAGCTTCGAACCCCTTGAAACCGGGGGCAGCAGGTATACCACCTGAGTAAGTATAAGGGGCGTGTGTCAACTGTTGAGTCTTGAAATCGTAACTCTGTTCGCTAGCAGCTTGACTTTGAAAATTCTTGAACTGTTCTTGTTGTTTGCCCACTGCTATGCCTTCCTTTGTCGGATACACAAGCTCACTCGGCTTGCTCACGAACAGTGCAAGCTCATTCTGCTTGGGAATCTTGAATTCCGTCGTCTTGGGACGCTGAGGGCTCTTCTTGGGTTGGGCCAGCTTTCCCGGTTGTTGGAACACCAATTGATCTGGCTTCATCCAAATCTTGTACTCGTTCCTCTTCAGTCTGTATTCGTGTTCTACGGCGACTAGGTCTCGTGCCAACAGAGACAGAATAGCCACAACCTGAAATAACACAGAATGAAGGTAAAGTCGTAGTCACACGGACGTGTAATTACCATGTACTGCATGGTTGTGCTCTATACGGACCCGGCGTGGAAAATGATGCGCCATGTGAACATGGCGGTTTATATATACACGTTTCCGCTTGCTTTCTTTCCTAATTTGTAAAACGTTTACCAGATATTTTATTCGTGCACTAGTTACACATATTAACAAAAGCAGTAAAGGATGTACTTGTTGATGGTTCAAATTTTAGATGGCATACTGAAAAAGTCATCTTTTCAAAACACCTAAATGTCTTGATAAGTTGTTGGAGATAACTAACAAATTAAATAAATAAAGATAAAAATATCGAAATATCCCACGAAAACTGTTAAAACTAGAATTTGGCAAATTATCAACAGGTACTTGTAAATGATTTACAAGATTTGTATTTAATAATTACTGAAGGAAAATCCACAAATGTGTTTAACTGTACTAAACAGCGTGACAAAGATGAATTTTCTAGGGGTAGTACTTATACTAGTGTTACACCAGTATGTGGAATTTATACCAAAACCTCTTCGTATAAACTCTTTAAATCAATCAAACAAACGTCAGAACCGAATGAAAGAACACCTAAAGTGAGAAAAGGAGCAGACATTTACCAAAATTTAAATTCGTGACATTTATTTTAATTATGATTCGAACACTAAAGTAACAAATCTATTGACTGTTATATCGTAGCTATCCACCTCCGATCTAACACATATATCCGCCCTTTTGAAGCCCATTCCACACACTTCACAGCTACTATCTCGAACTTGTGTTTGAATCTTGTGCCCAAAATGCAAGTTTAGCTCAGGAATGCACACGGGAGTACCGTAAGGTATGTTTAACTGTTCATCCATTGAAAGAGTTACGAAGTCCGTCCTGTCATCTAAGTAATCCTGAAAACGTTTCGGATAACTTCATGAAAGATCTGGTGTCAGTAATTACCTGTAAAGTTTGTAACCTCGCACCTCGTTTATCAAATAATCCCCCTTCCTGAGATTCATCTTCATAGTCTGGATAATACGCAGCCAAAGAAACGTTTAAGAAAATCCTGTTTCCTCTGCAAGCCAAATCAGTCTCTAAAAGCCTCGTTTAGAAAAAAAACCCATCATCAATGTTCAATTAAGTTTACCTTCATCAAACACTGCGTTTGTAACATAAATCTGGAGGAGCGTCAATAAAACGACGGTAGGATACATTTTATTCAGGTTACTGAGCGCAAAACAGCTTGCATAATCGAAACAAATACGCTGAGTTGTGCATGTGCATTTATTAACGTCGCTAGAAAGTTTCGATTACACTAAAATAAAGGTTACAAATGAATTTAACATCAGCTCATTCTGGTTGAGGAATCGGCGGTACAGTTAATTCAACCACGCTGTAGAAATGATCTGAACACGTTCCGTTCTTGCAATGCAACCCAAAAGTGCATCTTCCGTTTGGGATGGCTTCCTCGTGGACCTCTATACAAGCATCTCCCTTAGCTAAAATGACAGGAAACTCGTGTGAAAGCACTTAAACATCTGAGGAAATGTTTCCTTACCTAAAATCTGGACACACTTATGGCAACACCCGCCCAAACCCAACCTTATATCTTTAAACTCCCCTTCTTTGCATGTGACCGCTTCTTTGCAATCTATCTCACCCTCCCCGTAGCAAAAGGGCCTGCTTTCCTGCCCTTCGACCAAAATCCCGCACGCGCAAATAAAGAGAAGCAAACACTTCAGCATCATCTTTGATACTGTACGCAACGGTGCGAATTTTGATGGCCGTTCCACGGGATAGCGAATTGATTAAACAAGGTGTTTTATTTTTGAGCGACAGAACAAATTACAAGCATGGATCGTCATAACGACGTCTACTGGATGGCAATGGTTCGGCATATTGCTGGCGATTCTTGATGATCATGAGACCAGTTTTACTGACCGTGTCTTGGTATTCTGATATACCAGTTTTAGGGGCGAACCAGTCGTCGACATTTGATGGAGCTATAAAAGAGAAAGAGAATGTAATGTAAAGTAAATAAGTAGCTGTTTGGTGATGTGTTGAAGCTTCTTATTTAAATCACTTACTTGTTACAAACGAAACTGGCGGACAAGGGTCAATTCGAGGCCTATTAAAGCAGCTGTATCTGAACATAGTGGGGTCCCTGTACCCTTTACCTAACCCAATCGATTGACTCTTTACTGGTACTCCAACTGGAGATTCTACCGCCGGCATGAGTGTTCTGTACTGGGTAAGATTCAATCCTGAAATCACATCATCTTGGTTAAAGCCAGAACCTGTTTCAGACTGAATATCTACCTCTCTTGATGTAGTCAGTTTGGTAAATCGTCTCCATCTTCTCATCGTAGCTATCGCAGGGGTGATCTAGGATACTACTTGAGAGTTCTGCCATCTAAAATCATTGTAAAGCTTTACATCATGCTGGGTTCTTTGCCTAAAGATATTGAAGCTTCCAGATAGGATAAAATATACTTTATAGTGCTTGGTTCGTCGTAAACAACTAAATCTTTCGTCGTACTATACCTGCTGGTTGACTTCGCTCAATTCATCATGCAGTAGCCTTTCTTTGTCCGCCAGCTTCTTGTACCTCGCCATCTGGGGGTCGTACAGATGAGCATCGCAATGACAATAGGGTTCCACTAGTTTAGCCACGTAGAAGTTGTTTGGCTTCGTTCTTAACGGGGGCTGTGATGGCTTGGCCACCATAGGCTTCGGGTATGGCCATTTGAAGTCCTTCTTCTGGTTGGTCAAGAATGTGTCTTTGTCCACCGCCATTTTATACTAACACCACGGAAATTTTGATGAGGACCGTCGACAGTTCTACCTCTTTAACATCGTCTTGAATAGTTTGATCAGGCCCAGGGCAGCGAACTGGAGGAGGGTGTAAAGCAAGAAATTTCGCAGTAAACGCGTGAAAATGTCCACGTAGGAAAAGTCATTCATTTTGAGTCGACATGTGACAGCAGTTGGGTTGATGAGAGAATGGCAAGAAATAGAGAGGATCTGTCAAGTAGCTTAGAAAAATTATATGCGGAGTTTTGCCAACTTCTCTGGCAAAGGGTTTAATCGATTCGAAATTACTTTATCGACGCTTTGTATAATGTACCCCTATATAGTAATTATTACAGTACTTTACAATTTACAGCAAAGTTTAACTTGCTACTGCGTCAATACTTTTAAAACAATTAACTAATTAAATCCTTGGGAAGCTACCATTTCCTCGTACAGAACGAGAAATTCCACGGTCTCGTAAAGCCATCCAAGCAAACACATCCTTCGCGAGTTTCCTGGTGTTATGCAAACAAACGACTATACTTTGCAGCGCTTTATTAACGACAATTATCGAACATATCATTTCAGACGACGACGACGACCTGTGGACATGGAACCGTGGGCGTGCATGGTATCCCTGTAGATCATTTTGCCCCACGTCTCCGTGATGACGTCGCATGGGATCCTGTCTTTCTTAAAGGGGTTGTAGAGGGCTATGCCTTTGCCTGGGGGGAAGAAAATTGAATAAAACCACCATTGAAGACGCACACTTTTATTATAAACAATACATTCACGACTAATGTTTGGTATAGAGTTTCTCTTTGATGATCAAGTTGCCTAATTTTGATATACCGTCTTGGTACTCTGTGTATGCTGTGGTAATAGGCATGCCTACTCCTCCTCCGCCAGAACCTAAAGCCGAGTAATTATAAGATGACGCCAAAAAATTAAAATGTTGCACTAGCCTGCAACAGTGGAACAACTCAAATTATTGCAGTTAAAAATTTGCAGCAACGTGGTGCTGATATACGTCTTCGTTAAAATTTCATTTAGAAAGTAGGTGAATGAATTCATACTAATTTTAATAATAACTTAATGTATTATTAAAAGGCTGACGTACCTAGTTTGCACAGATGCCTCTACAATTTTTGTATTTGTTACGTATCGATAAACTCATTATGAGTTCTTTTTTCGCCATATATTCGTTTGTCCCACTATTACTGCCAATGTGACAAGTTGCACAGTATCATATTTTCAAGTTCACCACTAAATAAAATGCTGCCATTGAAAACTGTAAATACCAATGCAAATCCACCTTTCGATGTCAATGTTACCTTTAATGATTTTGAGCTATATTAGAATAGAATAAATATAACAGTTTGTTTGCAATTCCTGTTTCATAGCGAAAACGTTACTGCTTCTTATACTCTTTCATCTGTACAGTGCTCAGAAGTTTGTAAAGCTAGAAATAAACAACACAACAGAACAACAATCATGTGTTGATGCAAATGTAGATCTTATGCATTTAGTATTCATAATTTTGAATCCATTAATTGCTAACTTATGAGTGCCACTAAAAACTCAAAGGTTTTACACATAGAATCAGTAAATATTACACTGTGCATTTGAGGAAAATTTTATAGGTACAAGGGGTGTTTCACAGCTTCAAAGCTCCAAAAATATTTACTCCACCTAAAACCCTGTGTAGCAATGTAAAAAATGCTTCGATGGTTTTGGCACTTTGCTCAACTATTGATAGTTTGGGAATAAAACAGCCCTCGTAGTTCTTATCGAAATACATACCACATCTTTCTCCAGTCTTCGGTATCTTGGTAATGGTCGCTGGCCTGAAGGCTATTGGTTTCTGGTTGGGTCTGCACGGATCCCCTGGCAAACGGACTGGTTCAGGACACGGCGCCAAACCTTGGACACCTGCAGCTCGCAGGATTTCTTCGTAAGGCGCCGTTGGATATTCCTCTGATAAAAAAAACACAACATTTCGCTTACTTTTCATAGATCTCTCCAGAAACACTCACGTAACTTGCAATAATCCACTTGGTATGTCGACCTCAGCCTATCCCTGTTGATCTTTGATATCATATCATCGGGAGCAGCAGTCCTGAGACACTCGTAAATGAACGGATACTTTTCTTGTAACTACAATCCCAAATATTGTCTAGAATAATCGATTTTAATACTTCTTCACCTCACCTTCTTAAGAAACACGTTTGGTTGGTTGAACCTCATCGTCTCTGACTCTGGTGTTTGTCCAACTTTGGCTGGGTAGAGTTTTGGGTCCAGAAGGGGCCCCATGGGCCCTAATCGGCTCCATGATTCCTCCTTCAAGGCATTAGGGCCGAAAGTGGCTTGTTCCGATGTTGGTCTGGGTTGGCTGAGGCAGTGGCACTCGCAGAGAACGTTGTCGCTGCGTTGCACAGGTTCTTGAACGCTGCAATTGATTTTAAAAACGATTTTGTTGATTGTACATGCCAAAAGTAAAGTGGAAATCTGCCCAGTTTATTCAAGATCGCATTACTAATGATTTTATCTTAATCCGTATACCTAAGTGTTTGGGACGAGCACCTAGGGTGTCTGTTACTACTTTATAATCATTGTGCACTTCACAAATAGCCCTTACAATAAGTTTCATAGATCTTTTCCTACTACTATACCTCTCAGTAACACTAATTACGTACAAATATATTCAAAAACCCATATTCAGTACCGTAGAATTGCCCGAATTCGTACCCACGTGCGCTTGCCCTTTTATGAATGGGAATCCCGGGCATTTAAATCTGACGTCACACAACCGTAGTACTACGTTTTTCCAGGTAACACAAGGTCGCAGCCTTCCCACCAATCACAGACGAGCACGTGGTAACAACTCGTCTGTAATTGGTCGACGAATTGTCGAGGACGCAGTTGTTCCTCTTGCCAC
This sequence comes from Rhyzopertha dominica, assembly GCA_025024175.1. Taxonomy (NCBI): domain Eukaryota; kingdom Metazoa; phylum Arthropoda; class Insecta; order Coleoptera; family Bostrichidae; genus Rhyzopertha; species Rhyzopertha dominica. Next base: position 53,043,023 of record QCXZ01000041.1, read on the forward strand.
TAGATGACGCCACCTCGTAGAGGACATAATTCAACCTTGGGACTATTTTCTTTAATTTTTGCATACCAAACACTCTTAATTGCAAAATAGCTTGAATATAATATCAAGAATCCGTCTCTACTCCACTCATTAAAGAAAAAATTTTTATAGCACCAAAATAGATATACCTGCTTCAGTAAAGATATAGGTAGTCATTCAAGCCCATAATGAATGAGCAATCAAAAAAAGGCGAAATGAGTTAAATCCCAAAACTTACCGATGTCCTAGCACACGCACATAAGGCCAAAGATAATCCTTCCTGTAGGTGGTAACGAACTGGTCCATAACCATCTTGAATGGTATTTTTGGGATTGAATAACGAGGAAATTTTGAAAGAGACGCTGCAAAGTCGAAAAAGCTACTCAAAATTTCGAAAAGTTGACGGATAACGTCAGCCGGTTAGAATTTTTGGCATTTCTAACGACGTTTCTCCTTCTTGCATGGTAAATGGATGATCTCCCCGTGCATCTGGTCTTCTATGATTAYATCACCCAAATCTCCGATTACTCCTTGGTATTCGCTGTAGCCAGTGTTGACCTTCATTATTTTTCGCAGTTGTTCTAGAAAAATTTCGAGTAAAAACGCGACCAATTCCGTTGAATAAATTATACCGTCAGGGCCCAAAGTGCCTCGTGCTTTGATAGGCGGTACTCTCTTCAGTGCATTCTTATCCAGCATCGTAGGATTTCTGTACGATTTCTTTTGAGTAGTAAGAGGAATGTCCCAATCGTCAGGTAAAGTCACCTGAGTTTTTCTTTTCAGTTCTTCTTTATACGCTAAATCTTTCACCAAACTACAATAATCAAGCTGGTACATTGTCCTGCCATCGAAAATGAAGCTTCTTTCTATTATTTCTTTGTTAACTGGAGATGCGAAATAGCGATCGACAGTTTTTGGTTCTTTTTCCATCAACTAAAAGCGTTTATTCAAAAAAGTATCGATGCTACAGTAGATTTTATACCCTTTGGAAGAAAACATTGACCTCCTCTTCTGGTTTTGGTAAAGTCCCATCGGAAAATCGCAGATATTTTACAAAACCGTTGTTAAGTGGGTCTCTAAATTCTTGACTTCTACCAGGAACTTTCTTCCTGTAATTATTTGGTTTTGGGGTTTAATCGAATTTAAAAATCAAAGTAACTTACACAGTAAGTGGTTTTGATACGTAGTCTTTCCTATAAACTGTGAGGTAGGGATCCATCGTGTAATTTACTTGAAATTTTTGCAAAGTTTTTACTTAGGTATTCAGTGGAGTTTAAATGTGACAAGATTGGCGGTTTCAACCCTAGGGTTTTTGTTTTTGCACCATCGAACCAAATGACATTGACAGATCGACACGTTGACAAGTGCTTATATGTTGACGTAACCAAAATATGTGATTATTTATCGTTTTAAATAGAAATTAAGCCGTAAAAGACATGTCAGGATTTCAAGAAGTCCCAACAGACGACCTACTGTCTTTCCAAGATTACCCTAGAGTGCACAGTCCAAATTCTGAATTTTCTTCATCATCAAGCATCAACATCGATATACCCCAACAAGTACACAGTGATTTACAAAAACCAAAGCAAGAAACCACAAAGGGAGATGAAGACAATGGTAGGAAATCAAAATTACTCATCACATGCCACCTCTAACCTCCAATATTTTGGTTTTAGAACAGACAGTGATGAAGTCGTTTTGGACATTGGAATACTACCAACAGTTTTTCGATGTAGACACTAAGGACGTAGTGGATAGGATATTGGCTTCGATAACCCCTAAAGGGACAGGATTAAAGCCTATAACAAAGGTGAAGCCTGACTTGTATGGACCGTTTTGGATATCAGTCACTTTAATATTTACGATCGCTATAAGTGGGAACATTGCCAGTTATCTACAGCACGCAAACAAAGAGTACCACTGGAAGTACGATTTTCACCTTGTTTCGTATGCCGCAACGACAATTTGTCTCTACGTTACGTTGATTCCATTAGCATTATGGGGTTTGTTGAAATGGAGCTCGGATATTAATGATTTAGATGGACTTGAAGATGTTTCTACGCCTAGTGCGATAGAGTTGATTTGCATATATGGTTATTCGCTTTTTGTGTACATCCCGGTGTCGATTTTGTGGACTATACAAGTTAATTGGTTACAGTGGGCGCTGGTTTTATTAGCAGCGCTAATATCAGGGTCAGTTTTGTTGTTAACCCTGACCCCGTCGTTGAAGTTGTCAAGGCATAGGCTTATATTGACTGTCAGTATCATTTCTTGCCACCTGTTGTTAGCTGCAGGTTTTATGTTGTATTTCTTTCACGTTCCTAAAAGTACGACGCCCATTGTTGTAAATAATAGTAACACTACCCATTAATTAATAAAAATTTATTCTTAGGTATCTATTAATTTATAATTACATGATAAATAAACAGTATAATGAGATAAACTTCGTTTTGATTACAAACAATTATAAATCTGACATGCAACTTAAATAACAACACTATGGTATGCGGAAAGGCACAACCAAATCCTCTTTGTGTTCCACTTTGATGTCTTTAACCGCAAGGTTGGCTCGTATCAGTGCTGCAGCCATCTACAAACAAATGAAAAAGGTGTAACGTTTTTTTTTAACAAGACGATTAACAGAACACTGCCCCTTCCACAAGTAACCTGATAAGTCATTATCAACCACACTCAACAAACAACCTTATCAACATAAATTCTAATTGACTCACAATTTTAATATCATCTGGATTAACAGGATCTGAACTAAGGATTTTCTCAGCATTCGGCACGTCCTGTAATATGCAACTTCTCGCCTTGTGATGTAACCTATTGCTAGTGCAGACCTGTTGTAACCTAAGGTTATACTGCTTCATACGCTCCAAGTACTCATGTTGTTGTAGGTTGTGTGAATCCAATGCAGCGACATCTATTACGTTGCTAGAACAGAAACGCTCAAGTCCACTGTAGATTAATACAATTTTGAGCTTACGTAGCTGTTTCCTGTAGTATCCTATTCAACGCAGACTGTTCATCAGTCTTACTTTTGGGCGCAATACTTGTATTGTGGCTCAAAATATCTTCACTATTGACTCTTTGAATATTACTTGTATTTGATACTGGATCAACCAAAAGATGTGTCCTTTCGTTAGGTTCCCCATTCTACAAGCAAAAAATATGTACAGATCTTTTTTCTTCGGCAAGTTAAAATGTATAACCTGCGATGTTGAGTCCTCTTTGCAAAAAAAACTATAACAGCACCCCATTATTAAATTACTACAATCAATCAGTATACTACACATATAGTTCGAAAAATCACATTGTTTTTCCACTCATTCAATAAATACCACCATTGACAGCTGATGAATGACATTGACAACTGCGATTGACAAATCATCGAGATAAAACAGACACCTTCTTTATCGACAAGAATTCAAATTCAAAATCTATCGGAATGCTTTATTTAGGACGCCACAAATATTATAAACTTACACAATTATTCTTTGAGCAAAGCCATTTGCAATAAAGGCATGACAGCTATAGAAGTTAAATCAGCTAGGACAGCCTCGATATTCTGCAAAGTGTTGACCTTCATCAAATTATCTTTGCGAAACATGAGAATGATAACCGCTAGAAGGGGGACGATTTCCAACGAATCATACGCCAGAATTAAATCCCATAGATTCAAAAGTTGCTCTGGAGGAAGATGTCCACTAAACGCCCTCATCAACCATTTAAAGACGACCTGTACCCTTTAAAAATAAGATATAGTGCTGTTTTGTTTCGGTACTTCAGCAACTTACGGCTCTATCTTGCATTTTAAAAAATGCGACCACAGCTGGGGTTCAAAAACCTGCAGAAGTCGTTCGAATAAAATGCAGAGGGCGACAATTCCTTGTGGGTGTGAACATACTTTGTGCAAGCGATTAAAATACCGGAGATAAAAGGCGCGAAATACGAAATACAAAGCGGCATTGTCGTTGAACATGTAACAAAACGGCGCGGCTGTAAGAATTTTTATTTTAATAAAAACAGAGATAAGGTGTTGGAAAGTATTTACCATACATTGAAAATCCATGGAATGGGATTATTCCACTGGGAGGGAATATTATAGTGTTCTCAGGGCATGATTGCTTCCCTTTAATGGCTACTTGCATATAACTGCTGCCCTCTACCAGTGATTGTATTATTTCACTGTCTCTGGAGAAGCACAGCATTATCTATAGCAAATCAATAGTCATAGGGAGTACAATACCTCCTGTAAATCCCCTACCTGGTACAAAACATCCTCAAAAACGAAATATTGATCATCATTTGATGCAGTCAAGTGTATATCTTTTATTATAAGCTTGTCTATCATCAAATCAAACTGCAGAACTTTCGTCTTTAGACTCTCAAAGTAATCATATTGCTAAAAATAAGTTTATGCATTGTTTGAGATTATCCATTTTTTACTTACACTTTGTTTTACTTCAGCCCCAAGCACTAGTGACCACATTTTCGCCCTTATACAGCATGGGCACCCCTTTTTTAGGTACTCCTGGGCAACTGGTGCATAATTCCTCATCAGAACTTTTTCTCCCAGTGCCATTCTTTCCAACTCGAAGACAGAATAGTTCACTGGGGCATAGTTTGGGAGATTTATTCCCATGATCTGTTCTCCTCTTGCTAACTCTGAATATAGCGTTCTCTAGCAAAAAAAATAGTTCGATAATAGCTCATAATTTAAAGCATCGTTGTTTATGACTATTTTAAGTTAGGGGAATCCCAAAACTTATGAAGCGAGTGTAATAGAGAGGACCCTAGTTATCACCCACTCACCAAAGCATTGTAATCCTTAACTTTGATGGGTAAATGTGAAAATCGATAAATCTTGCCACTTTTAGCATTCGGACCCCTCAAATTAATGATAACGTCGAAAAAATCCTTTGGTGCGTACACCGGCCTGTACTTGTGTATATCTAGAATCAAAAAAATCATAATTTAATATAAAGCTTCCAAATGGTCGAATTACCAACGTCATATTTGCTTAGCTCCCCCCACTTTTCAGCTATTTCATCTCGGTCGTTGGCAGGTCTTTGCCTTGCCAGGTGAATCCCCAGTTCATTGCACATTGAATTCAAAGATTTATGGATCCTTTTATCCCATTGGAGCTGAGCCTTTTTACAGCAAGAATCGAGATTTGTGTTGGAATCTTTTCTTTTAGAACGCACCCAGTGATAAACGTTGTTTCTTAATTCAGACTCTAACCCGTTCTCCTTCATTGCTGTTAGTAATGAGTCCTTAAAGTTTTCCTGCTTAACGGCAGGTGTAGCCACCAATTTCTGCAAGTGAAGATGTTGAAGCCTGCTTCTCAATGCTATTCGATGCTTACTTGAATGTCCGTGTACAAATGCTTATAAGCAGGCATTAACTGAATGTCCTCGCAGATTTTTATCGCTGTGTGGTGAATACTTTGCTCTTTGGAGTTATCCATTCTTAAAAAACCTAATTTGATAATAATACTTCAAAATTTGACATGTGAAACTGCAGACACGAAGTAAATAACTTGCTAAGCGACGCTAATATCGAACACACAACTCTGCTGTTGCAATGGAAACAGCCAGTGACTGATTTGGGTCTCAATCGGGCGTATAAGCGCGCCATTTTGATAAAATTATTATTATCATTCATGCATGCATAAATTATACTGTTTCAGTTCTATTTACTTTCAAGAATACGACATAGGTAATCCATACTCTTTAATTCAAATTCGAAAGCTGTTTAAGACATTTGAATTCAAATTTCCCGCCATCATGGCGCCAGACACCTGCGCATCACGAGCTGCCTTGATTGGACAATTAAATTAATATTCAAATCCACGCTTTAACGTGTGCTTTAGTAACGTTTTTGCGTTGCAGCGGTTCACGACCTAGGCACCATCGTGCAACAACGCCAAAGCCGAACGTCCCGTTCGTGATCCGAAAAGTGGGGAATCCTGGCCTCTGAACAAAGAGAACACGTCATCACGGAAACACGAGGAGTGCTCGGCAGTGGCGCCCTCGGCCACAGGTGGCGCATTATGCAAACTGGAAGTATTTTTCGTCTCGTAGCATGCCTGCATGGGGAACAGCATATACTTCGGCGTAGCAATAAATACGCCTCCATTTTCCCACATTAGCGACGCGTCGTTAGGGTCCCCCCAAAAGGGTACGGCCCTGGTTTTTTCGCTGGTATTTTGAATTTGAAAATCACGACCGCGAATCGTACACGGTGTGTTTTTTAAACGACGTTGTGAGTTAGATGGCTGTGATGTGAACGGGAAACATTTAGGAGCGGAATATAACCTGGAACGATGGACATATTGATACCTGACAGTACGCCGTATCACAACGGCGATTCCCGCGCAGAGGAGAATGACTGTTTAAAAAATTCTGATAGTGACAACGCCGATAAAACAGAAGAAAACAGTGCAGGCAAGATTTTGCAGGAGCTAATAGAATCTGTTGAAGGTGATGTAGAAAACACAGCCTCTCCACCAGAAAGTGCTTCTAAGATTGCTGAAGAATGTTTGAGGGATGAAGAATCTTCAAGGCACGCCAAAGAACCCTCAAATGATACTGAAGAATCTTCGAAAGATGCTGAGGAAACACCTTCAAAGCTCACTAACGGAATAACTGATGCCGCGGAGGATGTAAATACTCCCAATGAAGTCGAGAGAGAACCAGAATCAGGTGCTTCAGAAAAAATCAAGAAAAGCCTGGATTCAGATCCTCTTGCAGATGCACATGCTTCTGAAGAGGTTGAAAAACGAGCTGAAACACATGCAACTGAAGAGGCTGAGAAACGAACAGGAACAGATGCTCATGAAGAGGTTGAGAAAAGGCCAGAATCCGTTGTTAGTATACAAACGGAAGGAAGCTGTGATATTGTTAATGGTAAGATTAAGCAAACACGGTTATGTCACGTTTTGAAATTGACCTTCCAGATAGCAAGGATGAACCAGTTACCTCCAAACCGATCGTAATTGAGTCAGAAAACGATGATAGCAGACCTGGTTCTTCGAGAAGCTTTTATGAAGTGTCGACTTCAACAAAACAGGCACTTGGTAAATACGATCTCTCACAACGAGTTCAAGAAGTTAGCAAGTCTATTTTTATAGCTGACCACGAGTATTTTACCCAAAATATAACTGAAATAACCCCGGCAGACAGAAAAAAACTAGCCGGGATACTTGGTAAGTTGATTTCGAACATTATCCGAGCAAAATTGTAACATAACCTCATTTGCAGGGCACAATATTACGATTGAAAAGTATCGTATTCACTGTACTGCGTGCAACAAGCATTTGGGCAGTGCCGCTCTGAATAAGGACAGGTTTATCCATCCACTTTTGAAGGTTATAGTGTGTCGGAAGTGTTTGGAGTTTTACACTAGCGGAGAATTCGATAAAGATGAGGATGGCAGTGAACTGTATTGCCGCTGGTGCGGACAAGGCGGGAAAGTGCTGTGCTGTTCAAAATGCTGCTATGTTTTCTGCCAGGTTAGTGTTATTGGGAGAGAAAAGTCGATTTTTTGCATTATAAAAGCTTGTTTGAAACTTTGATGGTTGGGTTGCATATAACCTAAAAATTGTGCTTTTTTTATGAAAAGGTGCACCCAAACACAGCTCATTTATCGTTTTTTTTTTTATTGCTGCTATATGTTGCACCAATATAGGTCTCTTCTCGTTTTCAATACAGAGATGCATCAAAACTAACTTCGGCAGAACGAAGCTTCGTCAGATTGAAGACAGTGACGAATGGTTATGTTTCGTGTGCAACGATTGGCAGGTGGAAGTTCAGCGAATCATATGTGCTGCCCTCTTCGAGTACATCAATAAAAAGAAGGAGTAAGTACCAAATTGTTTAGTACTTATTTAGTCCTGGCCCAAATCAACATAGAGTTCATGGATTTATCCATAATCCACTATAGATAATAGTAATTATCATTTGGTAAATATTTATAACAGACACTCGAACAATTAAATAAGTTATTTGTGTTATAAATAAAACCACCAAAACAAATAATAAGAAGTAATTGTATTTTATTAATTATTCCAACAAGTGACATTTAGATTTTTGAATTTTCTATTAAACCATCACAAAATATTGGATATTCATGCAAATTATTCACAAGAAAGCCAAAATAAACTACCTAAACAGGCGATAAGTTTTTGTGAGAACCACACTGGACTGTGTTGTTCATTTATTGGTACTTTTGTCGACAGATTAAATTCATTAAAGTCATTTGTGACTCATAACCTTGTAATCACTTGACAAGCATCCCATTTGAGTTAGTAACGCACACATAAGAATCCATTTATTCCAGAACTGAGACCGACCAGGTGCTGTTAAAAATCGACTACTCGCAGTGCTGCCAGAACAGGGAACCTGCGAAGAAGCGCAAACGCGAGAAGAACGACGAATTCGTCCCGCACAAGGCAAAATCCCAGAAACGTGGTGTACAAAAAATCGAACAGGGACCACCCGTCTGGAACCCGCAGGAAGAAGAGGAGGAAGTCGTATGCGCCCCAGACCTCTCCCTCCTGATGGGAGAGGAAGATTCGACGCCGGAAAGTTCCCCGTTAAAACCGTTACAACCCCAACCGGTTCCGGTAATGATGGAACCCCCTCCGATACTGGAGCCGCCACCGGTGATGGCGGCTCCCGTCATTCCGACCTTGCAGCCGATAACGAGACCGGTTATCGGGCCGATAGTGACCGTTCCGCAGCCGAATATTATCGCTCATCCGGGACAGCCGATAATCTTGAATGCGCTGAATCGTCCGTTTGTGACGGCCTCCCAGCAATTGAGGGCGATGTCGAACAACAACGCGACGCCTGGTTTCGTTAGGCTACGTCCGGCAGCTCCTCCCGTTTCCACTCATTTTGTTGCCGTGTCGGGAACCGCGAAGCCTCAATTGATGTCAGGGTTGAAGCACGATTGGTTCGATAATGCGGTTAAAGTTACGTCGAATGTGCACACGAAACTGTCCTATAACATGTCGTTGTTGAACAGGGATGTCAATGGTGCGAAATCGGTGGAGGACCTCGCCAAAATCCACAACCGTTTACAGGAGGTCCTCAGCAACTCGATAAACTCATTGATCGCAGTGCGAAAGAATCTGAGAAGCGAGTTCTTGTCGGGATTGAACTCCCTCAAGTTCAACAACACCCCGAAAGTGGACAACGACGTTATCTTCGTCCAATCCCAACCGCCGCCGCCACCACCACCCGTACAAACACCCCCCGTCGGTCCCGTTCAGAGGCCCTACCTGAAAGTCCGGACGGTCTCGCAGCTCTGCAACATTCCCTCCGAGTGCATCACGATCCCCGACGAAGAAACTGCCAAAATAGCCGCGAGGATCTCCGAGGAAAAGGCCAAAGAGACCTTGGCGGAAATGAGGACGGAAAGCAACGATTCCAACAAGGAAAACATCGAAACCGAGAAAGAAGAGGAGAAGAAAACGGAGGACACTGAAGGAACGGCCGTGGAAATCAAGAAGGCACTGTTCGAAAGCCACATAGACAAGTTAACGAGCGAGAACCTCAAGTACAAGTTTCCCAACTTGGACTTGAAGGRGGTGAAGCGTATGATGTCGGCGCGGGTTTACGTCAAGGGACCGAAACGGAGAAACATCGTGAAGGAGAACAGTTAGTTGCAGGATTTCGAGGAGCTGCTGAACAGCTCGCTTGTACAGAAACCCCCCCTGTAAATATCCCCTTAAGTAAGGCTAATTTCGTGTAAGTTATTGTAAATCCTGGAAGAATTTGACTGATAATTTCATTTCGTTGAGCAACTGCCTATAACTTGCGTTTGTAATAAAAAAATGTTGGCATATCACTTGATTTTTTATTGAATCACAGGAGAAGTGGAAATTGTGGAAGAAACTATAGCCAACAGGTGAGTACAATTTTGTTTGAAAAAAACATAAAATGGTTTGCCTCTTTTGAGTTTCTCAAAATATTAGTTAAAATTACACTAATTAAATTTTTAAACAATTTTTAACAAAATGTACTAGTCCTAATGATTAATAACTTTAAATGGTTTTATATTTTTTCTCCAAATTCCATCTACCTAAAACAAAAATGATCTTAACATTGTATCATAAACAGATTTACCATTTTTAGGTGTTGGGTGTTTTTTAATATCTTTGAAAGTAGTCTTACTATGAGATTTTCAGTCATATCTATAATATAAAAACTAGAAAGCAATCCACATGATAGCAGTAAATGGCTGTGGCAAACTGTAAAGACAATAACGGGGCAGACCAAACAGAAAGAGAATATTTAGAAAATACAGAACTACTTATATGTTATTTTTCACAAATTGACTTTTCTCCTCTAGGTCACTTTTCAGACGAACCGTTGCAGCTAGAGACCAACTGAGACGGCTCCGAAATAAAGCAGGTTCACATTAGTAAATGAACATAAAATTAGCGTAATCGGAGACCATCAAGTTTCAAGGTGAAAAAACAACAAAAGGGTGTTAGCCTTTGCTCTTTCGTAGTTTTCGGTGGAAATTATTTTTGGCTCAAAATCATCAAAACTTTCACAGTATTTATAATGAATTGAACAACAAAAAATTTACTCAAACATTAAATCACATTTTGAAAGTTTGAACACGAGAATAATTTAGAAATAATTTGTTTGTGGGTGCATAACATAAACGAAAAAGGGATTAGTTGTTTGTACCAAAAAGGAAGATTAAACCTTTCCAAAAAGTCATACGCTTTTTTAATTCCGATATTTAAAGTGCCATGTCAGCTCAATTTGTTTATTCCAAACTTTCGTTTAAGATTTAAATTTTTATATTTCTCCAGTAAAAACAAGTACAAGTAAACAAGAAACTTTCAAAAATTTTAATATCTTGACAGAAATATTCATTGTTAATTTTATTTTTTACAAATGCCTGACATTTTTTAGTAAACTTTTTTGGCATTAAAAACACGAACTTACAGTACTCAAATTAATGTTCATTTGAAGAAAAAGTATGAGTAAAATATTGTCGATAAGCAAAGGTGTTTATTAAAAGGTAGCCAAAAATTTTACAAAAGTACGCCATCACACTAATTACATCTCACAAGATAAAAAAAAAATGAGAAACCTTCAAATAAAACAAAAAAAAATGTATATAGCTTAAAGCTGCAATAGTTCTCTTAAGTTACTATAAAGCTGTGTACAACTTACAAATAAATAAATACAACAACAAGACTTAATATCTAAACTGTCCTTTTTTCGCACTACCGTTGTGGTACACTCTCAGGGGTGTGTAAGACCCGTTTCCATTCATACCTATTAAAAAAAAAGAGAATTAGTATAAACAATTATCGAAAAGATTTGGTAAGTTCCTACTTTGAACAACAGCCGGCGCCGGCCTCGGTGGTCGTTGTATCGCTGGTGCACACCTGGGTTTAAGGTAGAAATGATACACCAAGAAGTAGAGGCTGCCTATTACAGCGGCTGCTACGGCAAACCAATAATGAACGTTGATGAAATCCACTGAGTAACCCGTGTATCCAATGCCTCCCAAGAGGGCGCCAACAAATCTTCCTAAAGTTTGTTACGTTGTATTAAAGTCAAAAAACTGTGAAGTTTCTTACCCAAACAGAAATGAGCAATAACTGGCAGAGCCTGTCCACAGGCGGTGAATTTCCTTGGTACCAAATGCCTCAGGTACAGTACAGCAGTTACCCACATCAAATACAACGTGAAAATCTCCAAGGCCTCTACTATCAGCAATAAGTTTGGATCGTCAAAATATGTTAGTGCTGGAAAAAAAAATCTTGTTTAAAGAACGAGGCAGGTTGAGAAACATTACAAACCTGTGAAGTGTACAATGTAGCTCACGAAACACACAATCAGAATATTCGAATGTCCACAGTAATCGACTATCTTCTCAGCAAAGAAGAGATACAAAACTGCAGGTAGTGATCCCACGGTTATTGATAATCCTATCAGCAAGGGAGTGCCCTTCAGTTGAACAATATGCCTGGAAAGAGCACAAGGGTGAGAAGAAATCATTTTTGATATTTTAAAAGCTCACCAAGGCAAATAACAGTCCAGTGCGCTCCAGAATATCCCAAGGAGGAACAGGACCAGACCAAGGGCAAACACTTCTTGACCATATCTCTTGACTGCTGACATTGGGAGCGCCAAAAGACCACACCTGGTGTGCCACCACCATTCTGGGGGGCTTAGAGGCATTTTGCTGAAAAAATGTTAGTTACATTTACATTTTTGTAAGGACAAAATTTTGGATTAAATAACATAAAAATTAAATAAGTTACAGAATATAAATACTTGGGATTACATATAACAGATAATTTAAATTAGAATTCTTTTACAAATTAACTTGTACTTCAACATAATTAGCTTATAAAAATACAAAAATACTTAATATAGACAAATTAAAATTGATGGAACAAGCTGAATTCATATACAAGTTAAAAGATTTAATTCTAAAAAGCAATACACAACTCTTCCTTGTAATGGTTTAATTTTATCATAAATAATATCAAAAAAGATGATTATTATGATCAAAGCACCCCTTATTTTTGACAAGAAGTTTAAAAATCATTTTCTTGGATCTACTTACTAGTCAAACAGTAAAATCAACGCAGCCAGAACGAACAGCACCACAAAAGACAGCAAGGCCACCAAGAAGTGACCCTCGGCAGGTCCACCAACGATGGGAGCGAAAATAGCCAGTCCAAGAGCTCCTGCAGCAAACTGCTTTCCTACATCACCTCTACCAGTTGACGTCTCTCTTGTAGCTATGACAACAGATGCTCCCAGAAGAGCTACAGCTGCTGCTGTAAAGAGATCCCCAAAACTCCTGATGAAGAGATAAAGATAGAAGCTGATGTTGTTGTAGCCGCACTGCGACACTTTCAGGAGGGAATCTGATGAGTTGTAGGGATCGTGGATGTTGCATTTGACCACGGGACGGCAATTCAACAATCCTCCTCTGGTGAGGTTTTTGTAGGTTTCTGGTGTGATGCGGCAGTGAAATTTATCGGCTAAAAAAATTAAAGAAAAAGAGAGTTGCCAAAATATACAGATTTTGAGACCTTACCCAAAGGATAGACACAAACATCGTCCTCAGTTGCTTCATCGGTGCTCTTCTCTTGTATCGAAGGCAGCAGTCCAATTCTCAAGTCGATGGGTATCGAATACTTTGTGTATACTTCACAGATTGGTTTGTCCTTGTTGTAGCAAAGATGGGGATGGGGCTCGATCGTTCCGTTGGTGTTATTCGTATTGGCCTAAAAATGATCAACGTTAATTTGGTAGGTACTTTTCCATTACAGAGGACATACAATTAATTTCAAGGCTTCTTTAATGTCTGAAGCACCATCTCCACTGTTGATGACGCTGTTTTCGTCATAGTCTTCGCCATCATAGTCGTCGTTTGAAGCACTGGTGTCTTCTTGTGGGTATGTCGTAGTGATTTCGTTCGCCCAGTCGTTGGTTACGTTGCAGGCAAATCGACAGTTGGTCACCTGTACGGATCCTTTCTAAAAGTAAACAGACTATGTCATGGGACAACAAAAATAGCGATTGTTAAGCTCTATTCTGAACACTAGTGAAGGATACTTTTTTGTGAAAATTTTAGTTAGTTTTTATTCCATAAGACATAATTTCAAAGAAATCACTTTTGTGATGTATTCATTGAATTTTGTTAACAAAAAATAGACTCTCTGTAACATATGGAGGCATAATATTTTATATAGTTACAGGTAATAATGATATTGGCTGCTTTGACCTCTACAATAGTAGTCATTTTAAAGGCATAAAATAACAAGAAACTATATTTAAATTTAGTACAATAACAAAATAATTAAACTCTTATGTAAACCTATCAGTAATGCTTGAAAAATATCAATATTAAAAAATTACAGACAGTTATAGATCGAATATTGATTAAGAAGACCCAGGTATATAGGTAGGTTATAGAGAAAGAGATATTTTAGATAAATTAAGAGTATCAATGAATTTGTCGCTGTCAAGTTTGAAACAATGAATAGCTGATATATTAACTTCAGTTTTTATAACTATAGATTAGGTAGAGATTTTCAATATGAGGAGGTAACAGCATCATCAGATCTACAATTACGATATTTAGAGTTAAAAGTTATGTTATCAAAATGAATCTAAGGAAGCATTTTAGTTTGCAATCCTCATGAATAGTATCCCATTTTTTAGTAAATTAGAAATATTAGTAAAAAGAAAAACATCTAGAATTACTAAAGAATAATCAACAGAAAGGCAGTAGTTTTAAATTTATTTGATGAGGTGAAAGAATATATTATGTAATAAGGTTTCTCACAGTTATAAGTGAATATATAAAACAAACGAATTTGCTGGAGAAGAATCAATAGATTCTGTAGAAGCCCAAAATGTAAATAATCTTGTTACATTTACAATATAATTTAATGTTTGCCAGCTTAGAACTGTCCAAAAACTCAGGTAGACTAGAGATTTGATATGAACATAACTCTATTAAACTGACTGACACAAATTAAATTTAATTAATTAATTAATTACAGATTTAGATGTTCATATCTTCATAGTTAATAAATGCTAGGATTTATTAAAAGAGGCAGGAGCTAAAATTTTACTTTAGATCTTCGACAATTGTAAAGGTTTTTGAACTAATATCTGGAGGTCAAATTTCACTGCTGTAATAAACTCGATAATGATCTGTGCTGCTTAAAATTACTATTTTCTTCTTATCCTCAATTCATTAACACTAGTTTGTTTTAAAGAGACATAGGCAGAACCATATAATCTTAAATTTTCTTTACAAACACGAACTGAAAGATGATTGTTGAKATAATACTTCGCAAACATAAAAAAACGATCGATATCGATAATTATTATTTCCGAACCTTACCGTAGCTCCATCCCAGTTGTAACACGTCTTCTCGGCTCCACAACGCTGCTGGAGTATAAATCCACCATCCTGATCACAGGTAAAAGTCACTGAAGGCGGACTTTTCACCTAGAAGGTCAATGTTTTAACAATGTCGAACTCTACAAAGCAAAAAGTTCACACATCGTTTCGCGAATGCCACATTTGAAACTATTAACACAGTAAGAACCTTACAATGGGTGGAACAGCGACGAGAAGGGAGTAGAATACCGCAGCCAGAATTAGGCAAACGGCAGTGAACACTCTCAGGTAGGTGCCAGTCTTGTTTTTTGATGGAGTTCCAAAACTTCCCGCGAATCTGTCAGCCAAGGGGCCGGCAATAGCAGGCCCTATGAGGGCTATGCACGGAGCTACTATCGATACTATTTTCGATTCGTCCACAGTCAGACCCTTTGCTGTCATGTGCAAAGGGAGGAATGGGAAGAGACATCCTATACCTGAAAAGAGAATAAGCTAGATAAGCTTCAGTGGGAGGTTTCAGCAAATTATTATTTCTTTATTATATCTTTATTTCTTTGAATAAAAATGCTTTCAAACGGCTTGAGTACCACGTGTTGTTAGGAGCTGGTTTTGCTATATTTAGGTTTTTAAAAGTTATGTTAGTTGACACTACTATAGCTATAGCTATCTTTCAAGTTTCCTACAAGATGTTTGGTGTTATTATACAAATTCCAAAGCAGTTACACGAAAAATAAACGTAATCCAGAGTTTACTCCAACTTTACTCTAAATTCTCTTAGGAAAAACAAGCCAACCTACTGTTTTTTATACTCTTGTCTCGCTCGACAGTTTAATGTCTTTTTATTACCTCCAAAGAACAAAAACAGGACTAGCTTCAGCGTTATCAAATTGGCGTTGATGTATTTCATTTTGGTCCTCTTGAAAGTATCACAGCAGCGAACAATTTAGAGACGGCATCTCCCATCAAGTTTATGGGGTTCCCATGACGATATCTGCAACAAGAATTGATCGAGATTAGCCAGGAACTAGACAGCACAACCAGACGCTTCATCCTTGGTCAAACGTAAAAATAGACGTTATCCTAATGCCTGGGTGACCTCGTCTTTCACTTTCATCAAAAACCTCGACAGCACCAGTCACCTACGCTTMGCACCATTAACAGAATTGAAGCCATTACATCATCGTTCGTATATATTCACGTAGAAATAGAGTCCCGTTTTATTTGCTTGTCCGCTAGATTAATTCCGCGATATTTTTGAAATCAGGAAGACACTTGCGTGTCTTCAAAACGGTAATTGGGTCACTTGGGCTGAAATAGACTTAACTGTGTTATCTTCGATCTGAATTGGTTTAATTGAGCACTCATTTGATACGTGAAGGAATTTAAAAATAAATGAGGACTAAAGATAAAAGAAAACTGTGACTAGGGCATTAGTAAATATTCTATAGAAACCTCGAAACACGTTAACGCTTCATTGGTGGACCATTGCTTTAATTTAATTAAACCGTCATACCCGTTATCGATTCAATTACCTTTGCAGATGAAAACCCACAATTAGCATGCGGAAGTCAAGGTTTTGTTCCAACAGCATTATTTACTAATAATCCACAAGTATACATGGTGTTAGAGAAAGAGTCTGAAGGATATTCTAAAACCCCTCACGAACATTTGTTGGCATTTTTTTATTAATTCGTAGCTACAGCTGCTTTTGCTATTATTAACAGTAGTAGTATTCAAATGTCCCTAAAAATAAATTTGGAAGGTTTAAATGTTGCTATCAGTAGGGCATTATACATTATTCTACGAATCTACGTGGAAAGCTTTGGTGTAAATGCTTTCTAACAGTAATCGAAAGAAAAGACCCCGTACATTAACGTTCAATTTAGTTGGAATTTGCAATCAATCGCCTACAATCCACAATTCTGTTCCAAATTCCCACACAACATCAAACAAACGTTACAGTTTCATTTTATAGCCCGAGCTTCCAGAAATAAAAGCCAATAAAACAGGGCCACGCTTTCGCATAAAATTTTATGGTCACAATTATACGGGCAGGTAGGTCGGAATATCAACAACTAATTTACTGGCTTATCTGCTAGCTCCGTTTACCCTAATCAAAAGAACGTTTAAATAAGGCTACCTGTGTGGTTATAATCGGGCAATTTGTGTCTGCGGTGCTGTGAGAATTGCAAGGCAAGCTCWATGGTATACAGAGGATGATTTGTTTATAGATGGGTGTCGTTTACTGATGAGTGCAGAAAATATTGAGCTGCGAGAGTTACTTTGTTTTACTTAAATAAAATAATGAAAATAGATCAAGATTTCTCAGCAAGCTTAAAATTCTTGCAGAAGTGCTGCCAGCCTTCCAACACTCTATTTATAAAAACACGGAAAGGGATTTCCACTTAAGTGAACCCGATATCGATTATGCGGGACCCAACACCTTGCAAACAACGTGGAGAAGGCATTTCGCAACCATTACACCGGCATTGCTTTCTATCTAATTAAATCTGGAGTGGCCCAAAGATCTAACGACCTGGCGGCTGCACAAGCTGAATTCGCG
Source organism: Rhyzopertha dominica (assembly GCA_025024175.1). Lineage (NCBI taxonomy): Eukaryota > Metazoa > Arthropoda > Insecta > Coleoptera > Bostrichidae > Rhyzopertha > Rhyzopertha dominica. The sequence goes on from QCXZ01000041.1 coordinate 53,060,523, forward strand.
TGCTTTTTTTCCAATCCCCAGTCATCCAAACACTTTCACTGTTTGTAAAGGCATTTTCCAGCCCCATTAGAATCCGTCTCCACCCCAGTAATTACAGTCGAGACCTATATAGAAGTTGTTTGCATGTGTACAGCTCATTTGCTGGAAACATCGAGCTATTTCGTCAATACTTGCAGGCGAATCAACACATGCGATTGAGGTGGGTGGAAAAAGAATTGGATAAGTTGTAGGTGTTGGAGGATATTAACGAAGCGTTTGTTTGGTAACGTAATGTACGTCTGTATTCATGCAAAATTGATCGTTTTGGTAGTCATATCTGGCGTAACAGTATGGCGTTGGTTAGATCTCGTCAAGATACTTATACTTTATTGCAATCAATCGATCCAAGAATCTATCGTTTAAAGACTGGTTCACTATCCCCATCATCAATTTCTGTTACTTGTGGAAAAACTCAATAGAATTCAAGAAAATTGCAACAATAACGTCACTCAACAAGCATCTTGTAAACTGAACCCAAAAAACTATAGGCCTATACCTCTGCTGTCCTGAAAAATATATGAAACAGTTATTCACCAACATTTAATTCAATTTTCTATCAGAGTCCGTTTTGCTGCAACTGTATTAAAAAGAGACCCTTGCTTGCAGCGTTATAGACTTCGTACACAAAGCTCTTCAAATATGATTTTATTGATCTGCTTCTTATGTAACAATCTCAAGAGCTCTTGATGTAATCGAACAGACAAAGTGCCTGCACAGTGACTTGGTGTACGCTATTGAAATTAGAATACTTGCTTTATAAACGGTGCTTTTTATATTTAGCTGACTTATTATTTGCTCCACTACATTTTTGTCTGTTCAGAACTGTTTACTTGTTCATCTTCTTTATATTCATCCCCATTTTAATTACCGCTATTCTTTAATTCCCGATAGAAGTTTCTCATCCTTTTCCTCGCGTACAAATCTTCAAAACAACACATTCTCTTCCCTATTCGTTTTTGTATCCTGTTCTAAATTTGTTTTGTATCGTTTTCTCATTGGTTTTTTATCTTCTTCATGCAGTCGAAGTTTTTAAACAAAAAGTGGCATATTTGAATGTTTTACAAAACAAATCAAGTAGTATTGAGCATCGGCAAGTACATTTTACTCCGTGAAATAAACATGTTGGCAGTCAGTAGAGCGTTGTGCAACAAGACAAAGTATCATTGCTATTTATAAACTATTCTAAACGCCAGAACAGTAAAAGCACTCATTCTTGCATGCTCGAATGATCGATTTTTGTTTGCCTCGATTGATTCGTATTCCGAGTAGTTCTTGTTTTGCCCAAGAGGAAGAAAACTTCCCTTTATTTCTCCAGTTCACCCCTGTAATGCAATTAGTACCAACTTTTCCCCCTTTTCGTCTGTATTTAGGCAGCTGACATTGATATTGATTGTGTCACCCCCCATTTAACATCCTGCAGATTGATGAAGGTCGAATTTGATAGATTTGGCACCGAATTACGTTTGAAAACCTTCCGGATTTAAACAACAATAAAAGACAGTCGCTTTTCAAATAGATTTCGCGCTGCGTTCCAGGGAAAACAATACCAAAGCCGACAAAAGTTTTCGCAATCGTCCTCATTATCCAGTAATTAATGACGTTTCCGATTAGTTTTCCCAGGCTTTTCCGACAACGACGCAGTTCGTTTCCAACACATTAATTGGGACCAAAACAAGTCGATAAAAAGACCAGCGTGATGTCACAGGTTCTTGGCATCGGGTGTCATCAACAGAAATACATGTGGGACCAGTCGTAAAACTGGAGCACGCGTACGTTCTGAACTGGGGTTATCTGAATGCTAAAACAGCAAATCCGGTAACTCAAGAAGAAATATGAACTGCTTCTTCCATATTATCAAGTTAAGACATTATATTTGAACCCTAAGCAGTTAAAAACTCTGCACAATAATTATTTTACAAAAAATCTTTCATACTATCTTATGCAATATTCAAACATGATACTCCATCAAAAATCTCTTTGGTAAATGGTTTTCCTGAAGAATTTCCCCAACATGTATTTTGATTGCTTATACACATACTCCCAATGAAGAGAACATTACTTATTTCTTTGTACTGATTACACGGAATTTCGTTTCAAAATATTTGTAAAGATATTTGGTTTAATAATGGTTTAAGTCATATTCAAGTTCACTATACTTGTCACGTACGTACGTACGTGTATGCATATCGAAAACATCAATTGTGCAGTTCTACATGCATTTCAATTTGACTTTTCACAGCAATGAAATACATTCATATAAAGAACAGTAATCCCAATTCAACAATTTTCCAAAATAACAGAAATGAGGATTGTTCCTTATTTAATGAGTAATAAGAGTTAGACATCAGTACGTCTTTTTTAATATTTATCTATTTTTGGTGCATAAATTTTGCATTTGAACAATGCAATCATTAGGCCTTTTATAAAAATGATAAACTGATTCAATCAGAGAAATCGATGGCAAACTTTTTACCCACTCGAATGTAAGTTATCTTAATGGGAAGCATGCAGATTATTCATCAACGTCCTGCTGCATAGTTTGTCTAGTAAAAGATTCAATTCTTCGCGAGCCTTGATACGCTACGGTGGCATCGTATGTTCTTTATTCTTTTGTTTTACTCTCCGCTTAAAATGCGTAAACTTTCCGCTCTGTTACCTGCAGACTGGTTCTGCACAATGGAACAGGTGGTTCCATGTTTACCATTGCCTTTTTTTTCGTTTTTAACTGTTTTGCAAGCCGGAAGCACGTTGCCAATGCTGAACAGGATGACCACGAAGAAAGGTGAAACAGAATGTGAAGAGTGGAAGGAAAAATGACGGTAGCCCATGGACTTCAATCGGCATAATATTATAACAGTTAAAGATGACGATGATGATTACATTTTTGGCGAAGTGATGCGAATTTTTTATAAAACAAGGCTTTGAAGCGACCCCTGGTCATAATGACAACGTTGCCCGTTAAATCTCGACATTTATACTCTTTGCTCTCGCCGCTGTGCTGCTATTGAATTATTTATACCCCATGAACACGATGACGTGCACAATGTTATGACAAAAACAGGAATTGTTTAGAGCCCCTCGGTTGAAAAATGCCGGCCAACTGGTTCCTGGTAGGCCATTCAGTATTCGAAAGCTCTTTATAATTCCTCCAGCATACGCACATGAAAGTATATGACATCGGACTGAATCACATTTTTAGTAGGCCGTAAAATTATCAAACGGACGTTAACACCAAATTAACGCGTAGTTTGGGTTAATCGAAGCGCAACCTATTTAAGTTACGCCGTAACTAACTATCAATAATCATAAATTTGTTGCACTATAATTCTGGACTCTGAAAATAATATAATATGAGGGTAATGAGGACCTGCCCGACACAATGTTTCGCTTCTTCCTCCAGATATATAATGGAATTAGGTAGACTGAATGCAAACTTAAAAAAGACCAAAATTATGTTACTGCTGGAACCTGAAAACGTCCAGGTTTTTCTCAAAAGTTACAGACCAATAACACTGGTTGCTGTTATGCACAAAATGTTTAAATGTTTGGTACTGCATTTGAAAAATAGTTTTGAAGATACAGTCGAGAAAGACTTCCCATTTTCACAGCAGGATAATACACTGAATTTGATACTGAAATAGTAGTATAGAAAAGCCCATCTGTAATTGGGTAAAGACTGATGAAATCATTATGTGCAATGCCTAAAACAACCGCTAATCAAATAAAACCATCACAAAACCACGCTTCGTGTTTCCACGTCGTTTCATTAACTGAAAACCGCGTTCCCGAGGGAAATACTACAGATTTTTTGTGTCGCCACGTTATGCCATCTCTAAAAATACACGAAATGGAATTTAGAAAGCCACGTATGTCGTAATATGTCACGTAACTCTAGCATCCTGTGTTTTGTTCGACCTATATTTTATTTTCGAATGGCGACCGTCTCACGATGTACGGAATTCTAAATATATGAATTGTGTTATGTTGCGAAACTGCACTGGCTATTCCTGGACAGTCATTTGTATCTTATTGGCTGTCACTGTGGCGAAATGCAGCTTTCATATTTATTGACTCGGGATTTTAAGGAAAAATAAGCAAACAGATGATTAAGTGGGTAAAGTTTTTATGTTCACATATTTTTGAAACTTTGAGGGAGTGTGTCTGATATAACGGAACAAACAGGGGCCTGTTTTGTAAAAAATACTTATGGAAATCAAAAACAACACAATTTGGTCACTTAACATAATAGTACCAATAATATAATGCTAAAAAAACTGTTCCATATTAAACGTAAGTGTGTGGTTACTGGATTATTATAAAAAGTTTAGAAGGTTTACCTTTTTAAAGAAGAATATGAGCTAATTATCCCTTTTTCATAGTTCTGCATCCAATAACTACATGTGTGATGATTTGCGCGACACCACTGCCTCTTTATCGCACATTACCATTCCAATTTACTTGTTTTGACTACATCTCTATGCTAATAACGATCCTATTAACAAATTTACACCCGATTTCTGATAATTCCGACTGATCAAAACATCTGCTAATTCAGTTAACGAGCTGCGAATGATGGACGCGTTAAATACTTCGCCTATCGACCATTTCATCAGTTAAGGCTTTAGAGGCGACAGGATAAGCTTGAATGATGGCTATCCAGCTTCCCGTGAATAGAGACTGGATGCAGTTATCCTGATTTTCATTAGCAATCCGTTGTATTGACTGCCACTGGGCTGAATGGGCTTTAATTTGGTGGGGTAATTATGGGCAAGCTTCCTTTTGTTTCATGTTTATATGTGTTTACACAGCTGTAATATGAGAACAGACTTTTTCCTAACGTATTAAGTAGAAAACATAAATTTCATTCGTTTATTTATTTTTGAAAATGTCTTCAGCAGCGCTTTAGAGCTGTCTTCTGATGTTGAAAAAAGGAGCGAACTAAAAATTGTAAAAAACATCTTCGAGAAGGTAATCCTTGCCAATTTTGAGGGTTTAAAAACACTAACAGCACTTACTTTAAGTACTGCATTATTCAGTGCTGAGAACTTTGAAGCAAAAATGCTTCAAGATGTAGAAAAGTTTACAAAAGAGCCTGAATCTAGTTTTCGGTGAAAATGACCTGACCTGGACCTCCAGACGTTACAGAAAATTTTTATTTCAATCAGCCCTTGCTGATTACATTCGCTATCCTTCAATAAAAGTCTAAGTCTTTGGCACGACGAATTAAAATCATCGCAATAAACGTTAATAAACCAACACCCACTTGAGTTTGAAGAGACGACCACAAAAGCAAAAATTACGGTGTGGGCTTCTCGCAGCGCAAGCTGTAAATTCCTCAACAACAATACTTCGGATACCTGGTCAACCGTTATTACTCCAATAACTTAATTGACCTGACCCAAAATTCACGATTACATCAGCCGAGTGACCTCCAGAGCATGACGGTCATCGAAAGGCTTAGAAAACAAGTCGGCAAGCAAAATTCTGAGAGAATTCCTAAAAATAAACAACGCATATCGCGGTTGACTTTTTAAATTTATGCCAAAGGATCGTGACCTATGATGTCACGGCGGTGTGTTTTGTAACGATGCAAATAGAATTTTGTATAAGGGAATTCGCGTGTGGACCTTGTAAGGAGAAAGCATGAGTGAAGGCGATGGAGATTGTGAATCACTTGGGCGGGTATGATTTCTTCGAAGGGGGCTATTACGAAAGCAGTGGGGTGTTGATGATATGGTGAAATAAGCTTTGGTAACCTAATTTAAATAGTTAAATTTAATAAATTGGGTGCCTTCTAAGATGCACTCATATACACAATCAATTAAAATATCAAAAAATGAAGAACTAGTTGTATTGCCAGTCTTTCAGTTCATCAGAAGACCAACCAGTAAGTACCTATCATCGCTCGATGTTGTTTTAACCAATTGTAACCCTTCTTTTCGATAGATATACTGAAAGAAATCTTTGAGTAGTTGGCTTCATAAAGTTTGATAATACCACATTTATCATTTATAAAAAAACATTTCATGAAATGATGTTTATGTAGGAATTATTTCGAGTATAATGTTATTAAAAAACGTAAGCACGAATAATAGAACAGTACTGTAATTAGATAACTAACAGTGCCTTTCGCCAAGACACCAATCTCTTTCGAAGAAATAAAACTTCTACTGTACTTGTACTCAAATTAATTCTAATGGAGGAGATTTCAATTCTGGGGACTATAAAGAAAAAATTAGATTCCATACAGAGAGCAGAAAAAGACATAGGTAATTGAATTGGCCTCGTCTTTCTCTTATGATCTCGATGCATCGCAAAATCGAAGACAGCGGTCATCAACATTGACAGTTTTAAAAACAGAACTGCTCAGTAAAGTTGTAAACGAAGGCATGGAAAGTCGCTCAACTTCTTTTATCTCTAGAAGCCCAAACATTTTTCTTTCACACCAAAATTTCCTGCCCTTTCCTAGTCAGGGCTTGACAAACGATACTCTCGTTTATTAATAGATCTATTCACCACCCGACGATGAGTTCCACGTCACACTACGTCCCCTCACGTGTCCTATGCTCTTGTAATCAAAAGGCTCCCTAAGAGCACTTTTATGGTCCACTATGCGATGCCACACTACCTGGTTTAAATTCTCTCGTACGATGAACCCTCTTTTCAATTTTGTTCACCGAAACACTCGATTTTGGGGTGTTTACTGCAGCTGTTAAATTTTGAAAATTTGGGTGATGTTGACAAATAACAGTTGGGGTGGTTTGCTGGGGTAAATTTTAATCGCGGAAAGTAGCTCGTTTTACAATGATCCATGCTTTACGTGCTGGGATATAAAGAGTCAAGACCGTTGTAGAGGAAAGAAATAAATAATTTTTCCCAAAATTATTCTTATTCTTTTGTTGTAAAAAAGGCTTGCTCTGTTGCCCTTTCAATTAACGCATCGTAAATAGAAATCTGAACACAGTTATCCAGCTCTGTCAGCCGATTATACCTGTTTTACTTATTGGGTGGTTAGAGCAAATTACAACTGCTTTGCGGCGAGAAGCAGAAAAAGCAAAATGACGCACCCAATTATGGTAATCGCGGAGGCACATTTCCTCGCCCATATAGTGGACCGTGCTTTTTACGCTGTCGATTACGTAATCGTCCTTCGAAGTTACAAATTTGCATTCTGCGATAAAGAAGTCGAATAAATGCTACCCGACGATGTTAGATCAGCGTTGGATCTTTCTGGGTCATGGAAAACTGTTTTTCAGACCGGAAAAATGATTAGATTACTGTTGCTTTAATTGTAATCACGCAAACGCAGTTTCGAAAAGCTTTAAAGCTTTATACGGTTGATGATCGTTATTAAGTGGTAATTATTGTTGGTTGCATCCTAATGAGATACGCCTTTTGCATTAATTTAATAGCAATGCCAGCTAACAAATACATTAATAATTATGAAGCCTTATTTCAAGTTGTAGACAACATGATCGAAGCTATAGAAAAAACTGGTAAAGGAAATCAAAGTGCGATTCCAAAGAAACTATTTACACGTGTTATGAGATAGCAACAGAAGACAGCAGTGTAATGTGCCACACAGTGCAAAATTTTACTTGGGATGGCTACAAACAGACAGTTGTCACCCCCAATTCAATTCAAAGTGTTTTATGCCTATGAAGACTACATAAGCTGGTGATAAAGAATCATTTTTATCACAATTTCACCAATGTTTGCTCTATCGCTAATGACAGCAAATCTGTTTTTTAAGTAATGGCAATTTCATTTGTTGGTTTTCGCTGAAAACGCTTTTGTGCGACAGTACAATCAAATATTCTAGGATATTCAGAAGCATTCGACGATGCTTGACAGGTAGCTCAGACACTTTTTAATGACAGTTTCTAAAGCTAAAGAAGTTGTACTAAAGGTGACTGTTTAAATAAACTATAAAGAGCAAAACAGCGACCCAGTAATAGTGATGATTACAAGTATACACTTACAGACTTGTGTCATCATCTTATTTTAAACATGTGCAAGTATAACAATAAATTCTAAACTATTAATTTTGAGAATCTGTTTTCAAAACATTTATTTCTAGTTGCTCTTGGCAAGCTATTTAAAAGCTTTAATAATAGTGCATATAAAAAATATCTAAGAAGCACATCTTTGATAATTCCGGTACTCTGTATTTAATACTAATTCAAAGATTTCTTGATATATTGATGGCATTCAAGTTTCAGATTGCTTTTCTGAATTGACTAAACTTTATCAAATGAGAGACCCAGTCAATCTATTGATGAATGAGGTTTCCCAGTCTGATATTGCTCCAAAAAAGTACCTTTCATCCATCCATGATCCCGAACTCAATCCAGACAGATCCACAAAGAAATCCTCCTCGGACACTTCACAAAAACAAAAAAAAAGCACTCGCGTTTCGGGTCGATTCGAGCGCGGCAACTTGGTGAACCGCTTTGGACGACGTCCCCACAGCAACTGGTGTGTTCTATGTTCTGTAGTAGAGACCAGCAGCGCGCACATGGGAAAAAACTCGACCAGGTATACACCACTCACCTGTACGATGGCATTGTTCTTCACGGTGCCGGTATAAAATGCCTTGAGGCGGAGATTCTTCGACCTCTGGGATGGATTATTATTATTTTTGGAGCGCCACGGATGATTTGGGGGATAATAAGGAAAAGATTGAGGTGGATTGGTTGTTGAAGTCGTACTAAGCTTGCATCATCTGACTGAAAGGATGGTATGATTGTTCAGTTAGGTCTAGGTATATCAAGTTGTATTCAGATGTATTGCTAATTCGATTAACAACAATATCATTATATGACAGTAACTTATTCGAAGAAAGTTATCTCCAGTCATAATTTTCAAATTAGTTTGTGTTTTACTTAAAATTAAAAATCTAAATATGTGATAGATCCCAAAGAAAAGTTTAGTAGATTGTATTAAAACTTTGTAACAGTATGTCCTTTTGAATTTTTGAATTATTATAATCATACCTAACTGAAATCAGCATCGTAATACTTCGAGTCTCAAGCAGACATTCCTGGAAAAAGTTCTTGTCCCAAACTTGTAGGTCTTTTCAACTTTAGCTGTGAACTGATGATATATAAGCTTCGAAATCTAATACTCGAAAGGCCATTCAACAAAAACATCTATCCCATGATGTATAGCACTAAACGTTATCTTCTTATGTATCCACTACGGTTTCTTTGAACATTTGACAGGTATTAATTATTGGAACTTTATTCGTAGGCGTTACAAGCACCAATCTAAACTTATGGAGATTTGCCTGTTTTGTTTTGCTGACATTATCAAAACGACCAGAGCTTGTAAGTAACTGAAAGTTAATGATTGTTATTTTACAGGTTGGATTAAGAAGCTAATTATGGGATCTTAACAAAAGTAGAGTTTTCTACAATAGAAAATTTTTAGTATTAGACGCTTTCAAATAAAGCCACCTAAGCGTCTTATTTTATGCAGTTATCCACGATGATTCAACCTTAACAAGCATCGTAATCCGAAGAATTGTTATCCAAATGATCGTAGCCGTCATACTTCCTCTTACAACGCCATGAGTCACCTGTAATAGCCCAATTTGGTATCCAATTTAGGTTCTAGCGGTGCAACGGTACATTGCTAAAAATAAATCGGAATTCACACGAATAAGTTTTGTAATATAGACCACCCAATAATGATTGCGTTGCTTTTAGTACGAATTAACAGCTCGACCAAGAAAAAAAAGATTCTACAAATTATTGTAAATTTGACTGTTCTGTCTTAGAAAGTAAAAGCAAAGTTTTGTCTTTTATTCAACTACGCAGACAATCGAACATTATGTAATCAAATCAAACCGTCTCTTCAGTCTTTTTTTTCTAACGGTTCATGTGGTCATTTTCAGAGAACAAAGCCGTGCATGGTCAACGCGCGTAACAGGCGCCATTGTGATATTATCGTGACTTCCGGTACACCTGAAAAATTACGGTTTTGGATAACTACGGTGCAATCATTTGCATATTAAATGGTTCGATGATGCACCTTTCCACTGGGTAGATAACGCTTTACAGAATTTAAAGATCGAGCTGTATCTCACTGTAGAATATAGATAAAAGATAGTTATAATATAACTATATAAGGAATGCGGCCGGGTAGCGTAAGGATGATTCAGGGTTGCTTGTAATGTGACAGATCTCGGTAATAGTTGTGTAAAGGGAATACTTTGATTTATTAATGCGCAAGTATTGATAGTAAACGGACGTGTTACTGCAGAGAGTGTTTTAGTGGATTTTCCGTGCTCGATATGAATGAAATGTAAGTACATAAAAGAAAACAAAAAAGGAAATGGAAATTATTATCGAGTAGCCTTCAACAAAGAATATAAAATTTTGAATAATAATGGATGTTTGCCTCTAGGGTGCAAATATACGTTTTAAGACAGACAGCAAGCATGTATATAGGTCAGAACAAGCCAACCTAACTTTTAATGCCATTTATTTTTCATTATTAACACACCCACKGGGTGTGACGGGGTTAGGCGGATGATATACTTGGTAATTTGTTGACCTAGTTCCGCGTACAACTACGAGGAAAATCTCCCTTTGTTATAGTAGAGATATACTCATCAGAGGACTTTAATGTTTCATTTCTTTTGAAGAAAATCGTGGTTTTCTAGAGTGCGACTTTGAAAGTAAATAACTATGAAATCATCGATTAGGTAAACGTTTTATTCTTAACATTCTCTAAGCATACTAATGCTGTATTACAACGCGTGGTGCTTCTTCGTATTGAGCATCAATAATATTAAATTCCTCCGAAGATCTCTCCTCTCTAAAATGCACCTTCTGCCAATACCTTTTGTGTATAATTCTAGCAGTTTCTAAAGTATCACCTGCAAGAAGAATTATAGTAATAAGACTCCTCCAACAAACTTTCAAGTTTACCAGTTGGCTCCGTTGGAAATTCACTTCTATCGAAGGTGAAAGGTTCCTCAACACTAACAAAAATTTCCTCTTTGACAGCACTATCGTTAAAAGCTGTTCCATTCGTTAAGGCATCGTTCAGTCGTGTTAAGAAGAGCGACCATCGAGGTTTGAAATAATGGGAAACCACCCCTGGAGGCAAGAAAAAGTAATGTGGATGAATAGAGGGGATTGTATTTGCTTACCGGACCACTGTTTGTTGGCGTAATCATGTATTTCTCCCTTGGGACCCCACAGGGTGATTTGGTTTCTTGCGTTGTATTCGTAAAGCTTCGACTCCTGCAAACAAAATTTTTTAAAACAGAACAAGTATTTTTGTTTGTAATCGCACCGCCTCGTTGGTTGCCAGTTTCTTAGCAGAATTCAACCAGTTGCCTAGCAGAAAATCTTTACTGGTCGCCAGAATTACCTCTAAATCATCGAATATGTCAAGCATAACTTGAGCAGAATCACTAAGAGATCAAAAATTAATACAATGGTTAGTCGTTATAAGACACTCACCGAAAGCTCTGTAGATCTTTCGTTTTAAACGCGTTCACCATGTCTTGGTAATATTCTTCGCCTAGCACTTGAAGGACTTGTCTGGTGATGTCTACCAAGTCGTGAAGATAAGCAGAACTACCATTCAGTGTTTTCGCTCCTTCCAAAAAAAGATCCCAGGCGGTTAGCAAATCATTGTAGTCGTACCAAGACTGCAATCGAGTATTAAATTACAAGCAAATTTTAGAGAAGTGGAAAACTCAATACCCAAGTCTTTATAGTCAAACTGGGAGATCTGGTGATGACGTACTTCCCWCTTACACGTCMTATACCCTTCAAGTTGTACACTGAATCCTAMAAAGAAAATTAGTATTGGTATGTGGCTCTGTTTATAMGTTAAATTCATCATAGCATCACAAGAATATTATTGGCAATGGCTACTGCTATGTGTTTTCAAGTACCTTCAATATTTGCCAAGCTTTGCCAACACTCCTGTTATACTTTCCATATCTTCTGGTCAGATAAGCATCTACCCACTGTGTTAAATTCACAGGCCCACTTCTCCAGGCCATTTCGTTCATCAAATCGTACACGATGTAATTCTGATTGATTCCTTCTGGAGTTAACCCAGTCCCAATCATCGTGCTTCCATTGATTTTTCTAGCAGCGAAAGGAAGTTGGTTAATTATTTCCAACGAACCGAACATGCCCAGCGTTCCTCCAAAGTTATGGAGCATACACCAGATATACGGTTGTCCGAAGTACTGCTCAAGTCTCTGGTACTGTGGAAACTGTTCTGACTGGAGGTCCAGTACGATCATCTTACCCTACAAGTCAATAATTATTACGAAGCGAACTTAGGACAATCTCAAGAAGCATACCAAGGGTATGCTTTGTAGTAGTGCTTTTGCTTTTGGGCTGTCCCAGTAGTATTGGTCGCTGTAGAACATCCAGCCTTGCAGCAACCTAAACAAGATAGATACTTACTCGTGGTACTGATGTTAGCAAGGCTTTTGCTCTACTGGATGTCCAGAAGAAGAATTCGTGGACAAACAGCCAGTTTTGCATCAACCTGAATACTAAACCTGATAGACTTCCTTCTTGACGGTTCATAGACCTTACCAGATTGCTTGGGGATCTGCTCCGGTCATGGCTTTGTACACGGATTTTCCGATATCAGCGAGGTAAGTTAGATTACTGGACGTTGGTACCATCTCGTTGAAAGTATCGCAATTGTAGACGTGGTCTGTTCCAAATTCAGACTTTAACTGAAAGAAATTCGTTATTAAATTATTATTGGGTGTGTATATAGACGTACTTCTTCTATGAATAGATTTCCTATTGTTCCAAACAACTCTTCTGTCGGATCTAGTAGATATGGACAGCAATATTTATCGTCGAAGCTATTCCATCTCTCCATTTCCATCATAGTTACATTTGGAAAGAACCTAAAACTAAAATGCACTAAACAGGTAGGATTTAATGTCAAATTATGCACCTTTTGAACGCCCTGGGTACAAGCCCAGCAAACGCTGGCAACACGGGTATCATGCCCAGTTCTCTCATCCTACTTAAGATCTTCTTCTGCAAGATCAAAGTATGATCATGCCAGGACCGTGGCAATGGTCCTCCCCAACCCCTGATATTGCCCATCCTGCCCCACGACAAGAAAGCAGGTCCCGTCATATGTTCATCTATTTCTTCGTCCGTTAAGTTCAGCTTCTTGTAAACTCTCTTCCAGATGGCTTCCTGTCCGTTAAAGGCCAGGACTAAGTTGAAGGAGTTAAGAGCCATCCAGTCTATGTGCTTCTCCCATTGGGTCCAGTTCCACCACACGAAACTGTAGCTTGTGGTGCAGACGTTTTGGTAATATCGAAAACTGTAAGCAAACAGTTAAAAAAAGTCCAAAAACACTCTTTAAGTATTAAAAATGATTAAGTAGCCATCGTAGAGTAACTAACGCTTTCTTAATCCTGACATTTCCCTTTTAAACCTACCGATCGTTCATGCTAACGCTGACGTTAACTTCTGGTAACACCTCGGGCAACTCCAGTTGTTCCGCTTCCCAGGATACGTGGCAACGACAGAAGTATTTCAAATAGTAATGGAATCCCGTAGCAGCGCTGACGCCGGTGGTCGCTGTAATTTTTATGAGCCCATCTGCAGTCTTTTCAATCTGGAAATTCATAGGGGTATTGAAACAACGACGCCCCTGACTATTCCGGGGGTTTCCTCACGTGAAAAGAGTCCTTTTCCGACTGAAAACGCTCAGGCGATACGTGGACCTCGAAGTTGCTTGCGTGGTCCGGTAGCAGACGTGATATGAGAGCTTTGACTGCATTTTCTTGGACTGAATTCGGAGCTGAGTGTTTTATGTGACCCAAGGTGGATTTGAAGTCTGAAATGTGAGGAAAAGGGTGGATTATTTAGGTGTGAACTGGAATACCCCCCCAATGTTAACTTCAGTTGCGTGAGATCTTCTTTAGATGCTATAATATATATTTCATCTAAGTGAATTTTGCAAGATATGAGATAAAACTCAAAGACAATTAAAAATTAACAGAAATATACAATATATTACATTAAACACTAATAGAATGACTCAAAGGTCGTTGCTGAAAATGTAACACGTACCTGTATCTGTCCCTGTTACATTACTGTTTACATTAATAATTATAAAAAGGCTCAACCACAAAACTGTTTTGCAAAAACGAAACCGGTACATGTTGCACTGTAGACTATAATCTCTCTGAGTTGCTATCACTCTGTGAACTCTGAACTTGTGCTGCCGTCGATTCGGGGGCTTGTTGTTATTGTAATTGTAGTTTAAGAAATAACAATGATGATTGTTGTACACACAAAGGGACAATAGTTCTTACAAACGATAAATGCCACGACATTCTTGATAAAACGATTTCAATTTCAAACTGGAAGCGTTTCACTGTTTATTTTTTTCAACAAATGTGCAATATCACGTCAAATTTGACGTATACCATACCTCACATTAAAAAAAGCAACATTATTATAGTTTGTACTGTTTACCGCTAATAACGGTGACTGATTATATTGTCTCGATTAAAAAAAAGAAAAAAATGTTACCACAATAACTCACGGGCGAGGTTTTCCATTGTAGTCAAGCTGGAGATGCTTTTATCACAGGGAATTTTGACTAAAGATACAAACGTCAGCCTATAATTTATTTACGTTTCTTAAACAGGTGAGATTAACAATAATTGTATTATTCACTTCGGTACATACACTGCATCGCCTAAATTAACAACACCGCTTTTAACCAATCCTAAATATAGTCCCATGGCAGGAGCATTGTGTTCTACCTTCCTAAGCTCCTCATCATCAAGCTGATTATACCTAAAACGCAAAACAATTATAATATCCCCAAAATTGATCGAGATCAGTCAACCAACTGTTTTAAATTCTTCAGGGGCTCCCCATCCGCATTTCTAATCCCAGTTTCAGGATCTATAGTCGTGAAAACGCATCTGGTGCAAGGTTTAGAGGTCTTGAGAACAACATCTCCTATTTTGACAAAATCCCACGAGTTTTCCGACCACGCCTCGCTCTCAATCACGAAATTTGGTCTGAAATTTTCCGGGACCACTTTGGAGTCGCCCAATCTCTTGTTCAGAGCAGCCACTGAAGATTGATTTATGAGGTGGATTGCCCCGTAATCGGAAAAGCGTCCCTGAGGCACAAGAATTGATGAGAAAGCTTTTGCAGTTTTGGATCCTTACTGAGTATTCGTTCTTGAGATTCTTGTATAACTTCTTCATCTCGCTGTAGGCTGTCTCGACGTCTCTTCTGTTTTCTCCGAGGAAATAGGCTAGTCGAAGGCCTGAATCTTTACCCAAGATGTACCTGGAGCACCAGGTGGCTGCTTCATCTCCGCAGTCCACTGCTGGGATGATTTCGTTAGAGAAATACCTGTAAACATTGGTTTTATTGTACAATTCTTAAAGAGTTGGAAAACATACTTAATAACTACGTCGTTTCTTGTAGCTGTTGGAATTTCCACCAGCAAAGTTTTCATATCTGGGGCATCCAAGGCGAATTTGTTTTTGTCGTGTATATTTGTTTCTATGAGTACCATTTTGGGATAGGTTCTGGCCGTGCGGAGTTCAAAATCTTTGGCATTGTATACGATTAGTTCTCTACAAAAAAAACAGTTTGTGCTATTCAAAAGATCGTTTTCAATGCAGTGTTACCTATCTCTCAATCTGTAGTTGTTTGCATCATCTCCCATCTGTCTTAATCCTCGTTCCAAAACTTCTGCTTTTTCCAAATTAACTCTCCTGCCACTTTTAAGTGGATACAAGTGTATCTTCAACACTTTCCCTACTTGCACCCATTCTTTTGGCACGTGGTTCCTTTTTCTCTTGTAGATGAACGTGCTTAAGACGCCGACAAACGCAGCTCCGATTAATATTAAAATTTGCGATCTGTACACGGTCAGTTCCATCTCGAACTGAAGTACTACTGCAAAAAACCGATTATCTGAGTTTATCTGTTCGTTTTACCAACTCCGATAGGTTAATTTGATATACGACCTTGGTGGTAATGCGTTGTTTTGTAAATACATTCTGCTAGTTAAAATCGACACTCGATCTTTACTGGCTAGTGTAAAATTTAACAATTACAAATGTATCACTCTTTTAAACTTCTATTGTTTGTTTTCTTGAAGAATAAAAGTTTTATATGTTATGGGATAGAGTTGAACGTATTTAGTATTTTGAAACATGTCTGTCTGGTCGTAAAACGTAAAATAACTTTTTTTCTATGCATATTTCCATTTAGGAGGATAGAAGTGAGAAAATTTAGACACATCAAAGGACATACGACACCTAATCATTACTAGCTAGTATAGAAAAATTTTATTATTAATCTGCAACCACTATTTTAAGCATCTCTTTTTGCTAAAGAAGCGTACTGAATAGATTTACAACTGGTACGTTTATTAAACAAATGTACAACAAAACCACAAGTGTTCTACTCATTTTGGAACGTAAACTACATCTCCCACACTAACAAATCCCGTTTTAACCACTCCACAATTCAATCCCATGACAGGAGAGTTGTTCTCCAACTTCCTCAGCTCCTCATTTTTAATCGGATGATACCTAAAACAAATGAAACCCTGAAAAATGCGTTTCGAACTTAATCCATCATCGTTACTCTCTCAAAGTCTTCAGCGGTTCCCCAACTTGACTCCTAATTCCAGTTTCAGGATTTATAGTGGTGAAGACGCATCTGGTGCAGGGTTTAGAGGTCCTGAAGATGACCTCCCCCACTCTGACGTAGTCCCAGGAGTCTTCTGCCCAAGGATCGCTGTCTATAACCAAATTCGCCCTGAAATTCTCTGGGACGACCGCTGTACTCCCTATGCGTGCGTTGAGATCGTCCACAGAAGATTGGTTGACGATGTGGACAGCACCCATGTCGGAAAAACGACCCTGAGTAAGTGCGATGTTGTGTAGAAGAGGAAGTTTCCGGTGGGAATACTTACGGCATATTCGTTCCTCAAGTTGGTGTAGAATTTTCTGAATTTACCGTGGGCTTTCTCGATGTCCCTCTTGAAACTGCCTTGGAAGTACCCTAATCTCAACCCGGAGTCCTTTTCTAATATGTATCTGGAGAACCAAACGGAGGCTTCGTCTCCACAGTCCACCGCTTTGATTTGTTCGGAATACCAACATCTGAAAGATATGTTGAGACGAAGTACAGTGAATTAGAATACTCACTTTACGAAGACAGTTCTGCCGTCAGTTTTTGGGATCTTGACGTACAGGGTTCTCATCCCAGGTGCGTCGAAGGAAAAGTGGTTTTCGTCGTGCACGTTGGTTTCTATCAGTACCATTTTTGGGTAGGTCCTCGCCGTTCTGAATTCGAAATCGTTGGCGTTATACACGATCAATTCCCTGGAATGAAAGACTTGGTTAGTGTTTTAAACAAATAATGATCAATCGTTTACCTGTCCCTCAGTTGATACGCCCTTTCCTCCTCTTCTGTTTGCTTAATGCCATCTTTACCAACCTCTGCTTTCTTCAGGCTTTTCCTTCTCCCGCTCTTCAGCGGATATAGGTGGATTTTCTGCACCTTCCCTACTTCCACCCATTCTGTGGGGACCTTCTTCCTCCTCTGATAAAAGTACGTCCCCAGCACCGTCACTAGAAGAACTGTGGCAGCCAATGCTGCAGTGTGCGGACGCGAAACGTTCCACTCCATCTTGAACACGAGGATAAAGAAGTCGAATTCCACGTGATGCCGCTTATCAGGATTACAAAACGACGAGTCTCTCGGTAATTTATGATCCGGCCTTGACAAAATATGTTAAATTAATAAAAGTGTTTGAATATGTATACTACACTTGCGACTAGTATGGAATATAAACGTGCTATACAACAAAAATTGGTGTTATACAACTATAAAATGATTCGACTGTATGTACATGTTTACGGAGATTAGGCGTGCTAATTTATATTTCCTATTTCGAGCAACTGCGCTCAGTGACGAGTCATTGGCTATGTTTGGGACTTCAGTCAAAGTAGATGTTATCTAAATGCTCATACAGATGAGCACTCTTCTATCATAAAAGACAGAAACTAGGCCCACTATTACAAATTCAAATTTGGGGGTGTATAGTACTTTTTAAATGACATTCGGACAACCTAGAGTATACAATAGATCTTCGCCAAATAATGTAACAGCAATCAGAATTTTGTGTCTATTTATTTAGGCTTCAACTGAAAATAAAATGTTATTTGAGAAATTTGAGTTCCTTTTGGTCATCTTTATCACTATAAGTGAAAACTGCATTCTTATAAGTATCTGTTAATTAGTTCGTAGGGGAAGTGTATCTTGTTGATTGATTTTATCTTAGCGTAGTTGACGTAACTGTATTTTCCCTCAACAAGGAGAATACACCGAAAGCTAGATTTATATCACACTTGTACTGCAAAAATTTAAACAAAAATTATCTTGTTTGACCAGTAGGGACGTACGCACAGTTCTAGCCAGTTATTTATAACTTACTTTCTATAGTTCATTCACTTCACATCGATTTACTTAGCACCACCGAAATGCGCAGAAATCTGCCAGCGACTTCGAAGTAAAACTAGCAAGACATCATCGATTAGCACTTTCTCCTGCGTGACCTCGACAATGAAAAAGAAAACGACGATTCTACAGTATGGCACGGTTTTTATTTATGATACGATTAACTAGAATGTCATACAGGGTGAGTAAGCTAGAATATTGGAGGTATATCTACAGGAATACAAATACTTTCTTGACTGGACAATTGTTTGTTATTTGACGTACACTGCGTCGCCAATTTTGATGTTTCCTCCCGCCAGCAACCCCATGCAGATCCCAAGTACTGGTGCGTTTTTTTCCAACGCTCTCTGATCACTGTTCGTTACTTTACGATACCTGAAAATATACATTACGTAATTTCATTAATTTCATAAATTCTTTCGTACTTCTCAAGAGTGTTCAGTGGTTCCCTATTGGGGTTCCTTACTCCCAACTGGGGGTTTACAGTGGCACTATTGGTCCTAGTACAAGGCTTGACCACCTCAAAAACAACATCGCCAATCCTGACAAGATCCCACTTGTCCTCTTCGTAAGCATGGGGCCCATTGATCAGAACATTTGGTCGAAAATTATCAATACACACACCATTCTCTGGTATTCGATTGATCACGTCTTCCACGGATTCTTTATTGACCAAAATGTAGCTCGCCAAGTCACAGTACAGGCCCTGGAAGAGAAAGGATCAAATCTTACTCGAAGCTTCTCAAGAACTTACGATTGCGTCGTTGCTTAGATTCTTGTAAACCCTCAGGAACGGTTCATAGTGCTTGGTTATATCTCTTTTGTGTTGAGCATCGTGGTATCCAAGTCTCAAACCGGAATTCTTCTCCAAGACGTAGCGGGATATCCAAGTCGCAGCTTCGTCACCACAGTCGATCGAGTAAATTTTTTCTTCCTTTCTCGCACTACGAATTCCATGGATAATGGTTTAGAAATTGAAAAGCTGCTGTTTACTCACACTATGTAGCTCTCTGCATTCTTGTCT
This sequence comes from Rhyzopertha dominica, assembly GCA_025024175.1. Classification (NCBI taxonomy): domain Eukaryota; kingdom Metazoa; phylum Arthropoda; class Insecta; order Coleoptera; family Bostrichidae; genus Rhyzopertha; species Rhyzopertha dominica. The sequence continues at coordinate 53,080,113 of QCXZ01000041.1, forward strand.
GGTGTCGGTATCTTGACGAGAAGTGTTATCATGCCTGGTGCTTTGAAAGCGACTGTGTTTTCATCGTATGCACTTGCTTCGATCAGAACGATTTTGGGGTATGTTCCTGCGTTTCTTACCTCGTTATCGTAGGCGTTGTATATGACAAACTGTCTGTAAAAAATAATTTTAATTGCTTGGCAGAAAAACTCCAAATCACCAAATTTTATGTTGATGTTTATTCAGATCTTTTCATTCGCCTTTGCGAATTGAAGTTTCCAAGTTGCAATCGATAATTTATTAATCTTATTCTGGCACTGTAAGTTATACCTTTGACCCCCATGATTATTTCGTTTTTTAAGTAAATTTAATTCGAAAAGCCCTTTTCATTTACTTGCTAAAATTAAAGTTGCTTATTCATGTTTCGGAACCAGTAATGTGAAATCACAGGCAATCAAAAATTTACTGTTCCTACCTACTAAATCCAAGCAACAGCCTTGAATTTATACCGATGGCCTCCTCACTGGACCATGAAATACCCCGTAAAACTTTTTTGAAGGAACGTACCGGATGTTAAATATTATATTGCCGACCACTTACCTATCTCTCAGCTGATACTTCCCAGGTACCTTCAAAGTCCTTAAGCCGAATCTGGTGCACTCTGCTTCGTCAACTTCAACTTTTTTTCCGCTTTTCAACGGATAAACGTGAAGCTTCTCCACCGTGCCCACCGGTCTCCATGGTTCCAACAATTTCAACTTCCTCTTGTACCTGTAGAAGTATGTGCCCAAGACGGAGAGTCCAGCCAAAATTGTGGCGGTAAAAAATGCTTTCAACACACCCATATCGCACCTTTGGTCGTGATGTAACTGGATTGAATAAATAAATGACGCTCTATTTAATTGTGATATAAGCGGTGTTTGTTTGGATTTTTTTTTTGGAGATTGTTTTAAAAATGGAAAATTTTGTTAAAAAATAAACAACAGAACATAAAAAGAGATTTTAATGTAGTAGTTCAAAAAATAATGTGCTCGAAGCTCAATAACCGTCAACTTATATTGAATAACGCACAATATTATGTTGTGATAGTTTTCGTAGGCAAATCATGTGATTTACAGATCGTTAAATTACTAAATTGATCACTAAAACCAAAGATCAAACACAATCGGAGGTACTTACCTCTTAATGGATGTTTGCAGTCAAGTTTTGTTTCAGTTATTATTAAATTAAGCTTCACTACTCATATTTGAAAAATATATTCGTCAGTAGCCAAAGGTGTCCACCGACTTACTGGATCACATTTACCCGTTACGCTGAATAAAGCTAACTAATTAGGTACCGAGGTTATACATCCAACCAGGCATAGATACCAAACATTAGAGTGGTGCAAGCTTTTTTTAATAATTACTTTTGTCTCTTTCCAAATGTGCTGGAGATCAATGTGTAAAATGCGACAGAAAAGATCACTTAACAAGTAAATCTCTTACGAAAAGCGATAATACACGCAATGCTCGCAAAAATATCGATTCAGTCGAAGATGCTTTGAGCAACGAAGAAGAAAGATATATATCAATGCCCTAATTTCAAATAAAGACAAAGAAAGGGGCCAATCCCCCTACAACTTGAGAAAGAAGCGTTAACTACATTTACATGCAAGAAAAATCACGAATGTGTGTATGGTAAAGAGAAAGACCACAAATCGTTAGAAACCATTTCAAAAATATATATCGAAGCATACCCTGACTTATTACAAAGATTATTGTTCGGCATTTTACCCTATTAACCCAAAATTATCTAAAAACAGCCAAGGCTGCGACAGCAATATATTCAAAAATGAAGACGAAGCGTTGATTCTTTCTGTTGATTCTACTCTGAAGGTGTGCTGCGAAAAAAATGTGTTTAGTGCAACGAATAATAAAATTTTAAAAGTCTCCTTTATTGGTTACAACTGTTCAACATATTTAAACAACGCCCCCAAACTTTGTACGTAATAATCAGGTTTACATTCTTCAGGATGGCTCCAATTATCCAGTTCCTCTTCCTTAGTGAGCCCGCTCAAAACTAGCAGTTTTTGATAGTTGCAAACGGCAGCGAACTTCATATCTTGAGGTATACTACAATAAAACCCCATCAGCGATCACCAAACTAACTTAATCAACGTTTCTTACGAATCTCCTATAAACAGCACCCTCCTAGGGTCCTTAATACCAAATTTCGCCGTTATAAACCCGTTTATATCGGAGCTAGGCTTGCCAAAAGCGATCGGTTTCCTCCCGGTCATTTCCATTAGTATATCTTGGAAAAATCCAGGCCCTGGTAAAAGACAAAAACTAAAGAACAAAAACGTAAGATCTCCCGCGCTTATTTACCAATTAAATTGAACTTGGGATTAAAGGGAAGTTGTCTATCGCTAGCGCCTGCTATAAAAACTACGTCAGGTCTTTTTAGGTAAACCACAGCCCTCTGTAAACAAATGTATCCCATGTTCAAATCCCAGTCGACCACCACTGCACCCACGTCTTCATCGTCGTTTAAGATTCCAACTAAACCTTTTATACTCTCCTSGTACCTACCAGACTTCGAAAAAATCAAATTCAAGCCTWACGTTTTGCTACTTTTKAAACTTACGCCCCCCTCTGCAAGTTTTAAACCTGATTCTTCAAATTCTTCTCTCATGGAGCTGGTGCCTATCAAAAACACCTTCTTTTTGAAATTGAGCGACTTCAAATGGGCTATAATGGCTAGTGTCGGGTAAACTATATCGCCAGTGACCGAATTAATGCCCATGTTATTTAATCTCGCATTAAAAACGTCGAGTTTCATCGTGGAATTATTCGAAATGTACTTAACAACCTTCCCGCTCGATTTAAAATAATTGATCGCCTGACTTGCGCCATCTATCGGCTTCGAGAGAACATACAGCACTCCTACAAGGAAGGTTGGCAATTGATTCGTCACAAAATTTTTATAATCTTACCGTCACAATCACATAAAATGTTGTCGAAAGAAGCGAAAAAAGCTTGGAATTCTTTCACTGTTAAGTTGAGCAAGTTTCTTACGGACGTCATTTCGTCTATTGGCTCTAAACTTCCACTGTTTGGTGTTTATATAGCAACTTTTTGCTTATAAATTATGCATTCGTAGGTGAACTGCCTGCGCCGATAAGAACCAGATAAGATCTAGTTGAGTGGTGTTAAAAGAGACGAATTGTCAACGAGGTGCTATGAATAAAAATAAGCGATTAGCGGAGCTGTCTATTAGCGATACAATAGCGTCATTTATCGCTTATTTACATTACAAGTCGCGTAAATTAATATGCATTTCTCCAAAATAAGGTTGCTACATGCTTGTAAATGGAAAATACGAACTTTGCCCTGCACCTTTTGACAGTATTATACAAATAAAATGAGCGAAGCTAGCGTTACTTTTAAAATTCAAAGTGGAACCGCGTTGGATGTTGGAACTACTGGATAAATCATTTGAACTACATGCTTGTGCTATATGAACTACCAAGGAATTCGAGCTAACAATGTCACAAATTGGTTTCATGTAGTCTTGGACTGTTTAAAAGAGGTACGTAATATTGTTTCATCATGAATAAAATAGAAAACCCTGTTTTAAAGCCCCACGAAGCAACGTCGCCCTATTTGAAGTGCTATTCCCTGGAGTACACACAAAACAACATTCCCAAAAATTTCGGATGTGGTTACAAAGGAGACGTGGTGGTGATAATCATCTACAACGTGACAAGAAAGGTTCTCATCTTCGTGAAGCAATTCCGAGCCCCAGTGTATGCATGTGCAGTGCTAGAACAAGGTTCGGATAGGCTAGACGGTGCAAAATACCCAGGTGATGTTGGTTTGACAATAGAATTCTGTGCTGGAAGAGTGGACAAGCAACTGTCACTAGAGCAAATAGCAAAAGAGGAGGTTTTGGAAGAATGTGGATATGATGTACCTGTCGATAGTCTCGAATATGTGCAATCCTATATTCACGAAACAGGCCAGCGCATTACCATGTACTACTGCGAAGTCACTGACAGCATGAAGGTATCAAACGGTGGAGGTGTTGATGAAGAAGTGATTGATGTTGTTGAGATGAGCGTAGAAGAAGCACAGAAACGATTGTCGCAGGATGGAATTGTTATCTCGGATGATGTGTTTTTTGGAATGTACTGGTTTTTACTGCACAAAGGAGGGTGAACTAAGTGAATTGATTTAATGAATTAATAAAATAGAATGAAATTATGAAACTGGCGATTTAATTTGCATATTTACCCCGTTGTGCGTTAGAACTACTGGGTTGGACATTGGAGCTACTACATTAAGGGACTTTACTGTTTTAATAATGTCAGGACTATTGATAAATATGACAAACCCTTTATTTTATTAAGTTATATATTTAAAATGCTTGTATTTATTTAAAGATATAGGGTGTTGTACGTTGGAACTACCATTCGACAAAACTAGAGATGAGCGATGCTAATATGTATTATTTGATGCACAGAAAATTTCGGTAGTTTTAGTGTATCTTCCATAATTTGCGGATTTCTACATTGTATAACTTGGTCATTCATTTCGACTGTTTTTTTTAACAATTTTAATAAATGTTAACTAATTGAATATATTTTTATCCGCCTTGATCATTAGAACTACTCTTGGTATGTTTAAGCTACTATATTACGTCAATCAAAGAAGCTTCCCAACGTGTTATTTCCACCAAAATGGAAAAATTAGAGAATGTTAAGCTAACTGCCCTTCAAAAATCGATTTACGTGAAACCATACGCTCTGGAATACACGCAAAACGGTATACCTAAGTCTGTCAATTGTATAAAACAACACGATTCCGTGGCGATCATTATCTACAACACAACCAGGAAAGTATTGGTATTTGTAAAGCAGTTTAGGCCTCCCGTTTACATAGCTGACATACCAGAAGAAGAATTCAACAACATCGATGTAAACAAATATCCAGCAAATATCGGAATCACATTGGAACTTTGTGCTGGCATCGTAGACAAGAATCTCTCTTTGGAACAGATTGCTAAGGAGGAGGTATTGGAAGAATGTGGCTATGACGTTCCCGTCTCTAGTTTAGAGTTTGTCTCGAGCCAGTCGTTCGAAGGAGCCAGGCAGACGATTTATTACTGCGAGGTGACAGATGATATGAAGGTTCACGGTGGAGGAGGCATAGAGGATGAAGTTATAGATGTTGTGGAGATGAGCATACCTGAAGTGAAGAAGTATGTTAACCAGGATAATGTATTAAGTCCCCCGAGCTTTATGTACAACATATATTGGTTTCTGTGCCACAAAGCATGTTAATATGGTGGTAATTTAGAGAATTATTTGTTTCAAAAGTTTTTAAGCTTCTGTATTCTGTGAAACACTATTCCATTTGTTATTAAACTTGCCGAGAACTTGTAAGCTGTGATGTTTTAAACAAATAAACGATTATTAACAAGAAACTGTTATGTTGGCTAATTCCTGGTAAGAAAATGCTATCAGGAAGTGTCTATTTTTAAGCATAATCCAGCTAAACACCCACAAAAAAGATAAGATTGTGTTATCTTGATTTCCCGCCATAAATCAAAGCATGTCACCTACCCCTATTCAATAGTTTAGGATACTTTGAACTACTGTGCAAGTGTCAAAACGTAATCTAACCTATACGATCAAGATTCAAGATAAAAATGTCGCACTTTGGCTCGCCAATGCCTAGCCGTGAGTTCCTATGGGAAGTATTCCAAAAGTAAGTATGACCATCTACAAAAATCACGTTTTCACCTGCCAGTTTTCAGAGTCGACAGTGACAGAAGCGGTTACATCAGTGCAAGCGAGCTACAAGCCGCGCTCTCCAATGGAACCTGGAGCCCCTTCAATCCGGAGACCGTAAGACTAATGATTGGGATGTTTGATAAGCATGGAAAGGGCCAGGTTAGCTTCGAGGATTTCGGAGCCTTGTGGAAGTACGTCACCGATTGGCAGAACTGTTTCCGTTCGTTCGACAGGGATAATTCTGGCAATATTGATAAGTATGAACTGAAAACGGCCCTCACGACGTTTGGGTATCGGCTTTCTGACGGTTTGGTGGACACCTTGATCAGGAAATTTGATAGATATGGAAATGGTACGATTCTGTTCGACGATTTCATCCAATGCTGCGTGATTTTATATGTAAGCTTTGTAATGTGAAGATTGTTTGTTATGTGGTAATTCTTTTTTAATTTTTAGACGTTAACCTCTTCGTTTCGCCAGTACGACACAGACTTGGATGGCGTCATAACAATACACTATGAGCAATTCTTGAATATGGTATTCAGTTTGAAAATATAAGAGCAATTCAATCATTCTAACATATTTTTATATTCTTTTTTATATGTAATCTATGGCTGTAAAAACAATTGTATGTTAAGATTTCAGAAGTTTCTGTACTTATATTTGTGGTGCCAATTAAATATTTTACTGTTGTATTTTGTTGGCATGATTCATCATGTGACTGTGTGCAAAAATCCTGGAAAATTAGTCATATTCAAGGTCTAGATCTTGAGGGACATATTAAACTTTTAATGGCGCTATTTTTAAACAACTACAAAAAAAGTGATTAGAATATTTATTCATTTTAATACTACATGGAGATACGGAGAAACAACTAATTTTTTTAAGCTAAATTTAATAAACAAGTAGTGTTTATAGTACGCACTGTTGCGGTATACCTAGTGCATTTTACTATTACAATTCATGCATTCGTCCATGTTTTTCACATTGCATTACTTTCCCGTTTATTAAATACTTAGTATGTGTAATAGTATGATAACTTTCAGGTGTATTTCAAGTTCTACTTTAAAGAATATACAAAAATAACAGTAATTCAATTTAAATAGTTTATTAGTAAAAATGTTAGATCTGGCAATGTTGCTGAAGCGACACGTCACCCCAAGTTTGACGTTTATCTAACCTAAAAAAAAGTAGTTCAAAAGTTTCTCGTATTCGTATCCCAACGAACGAGTTAAGAATGTCGTTTGCATCTCCAATGCCCAGCAGAGAGTTCCTGTGGGACGTTTTTTCGAAGTAAGTACCCCAACAGAGTAAAATCCAACGTCTACCTCGCCCGTTTTTTCGCAGGGTGGATAGAGACAGGAGCGGCTACATAAACGCATCTGAACTACAATCAGCCCTCTCGAATGGTACCTGGAGCCCTTTTAATCCAGAAACAGTGCGATTGATGATAGGTAGGTTGGGGTTTTGCAAGCTCGAAGCTTCTAACGATACTTCCTAGGTATGTTCGACAAACACGGCAGAGGACAAGTCAACTTCGAAGACTTTGGTGCTCTTTGGAAGTACGTTACCGATTGGCAGAACTGCTTTCGCTCATTCGACAGAGACAACTCGGGGAACATTGATCGAAATGAGCTCAAGACTGCACTGACCACGTTTGGGTATCGTTTATCGGATGATTTGATTAGTACTCTGGTTAGGAAGTTCGATAGACATGGTCGTGGTACTATCTTGTTCGATGATTTCATCCAATGTTGCATAATATTATATGTAAGTTGGTTTGTAAGGGGAGATTTTTTTTCATTGATCGTGTTTGTTTTGCAGACGCTGACTTCAGCATTCCGACAACACGATACTGATCAGGATGGAGTAATAACCATCCATTACGAACAGTTTCTGAGCATGGTTTTCAGTCTCAAAATATAAACTACATAATCAATAATAAAGAGCATTTATGTGTCAAAAGGATGAAGTATTAAAAATATTGTAGGTGTAGGTGGGATAAAAGCATCTCATTTAATAAATTTATATTCCCTGTCTATACTATTCTTGTTTTATTACTATCTGTCATGACACTTTTCGTTTTAATTAATTGTAGCGCCATTTTTAAACCCACGGGGGGGTTTTATTCCCGCCAATTACGCCGGTTTCCATGACTACGACCTGTAACACCCGTTATCATTGGACAAACAAAAAGAAATAAAAAACGCCCGTGGGAAACGCGCGATTATTCAACTCGATGATGTTATTCGTTTATACTTCTTGGAGAGTTTATTTTTAGCCGTGATCCGTAACGCAGGCGCTCTGTTCATGATCACATTTTTATCATCCTCCGGAAAGTTGGGTTAAAAGCTGTAGGCAAAGTAATCTATGGCTGTAGGGGCGAAAGTACGACAGGTGATAGTGAAATTCGTTAGTTTTCCGCGTAAAAAAGACATACACGATGCACGGCATTGGTAGATTCGAGCACTTGGAAAACACGGTATTGTATTGGCCTATTTGTTAGTGGTTTATTTAGGAGCGGACCTTGAACTCGATCGCCTTGCAATTAGAGAGTAATTTTTTAATGCTGATCGGCTCGCTTGACATTGGGGTGGTTTTTTTTAAAATTAGTAACATAATGATTCTCCTGCAAGCGTGAAAAMTACAGTTTTTCTTTTCTATCTTATCTCATTTCCACCTGTTYACTTACAACATGTGTTTATGCAATCTTAAATTAATAGCAGCGAGTAACATCGCTAGAAACAACGTTTTTTTATACGGGTTTGCGTTAGTTTTCATGGCCATTGCTTTTGTAACTGCTCATTAGCCTGTAACCGGTGCATGGTTAAAAAATACAGATAGGTAGTTGTTTGAGATCGAAAACATTCACACGTAAGTGCGATTTGTAATCACGTTCTCGTTTATTTATAAATTATACCTGTCGTCAAACGAAAATTCAAGTTTGCGGTACACCTATACAGAACAGCCCCCGATCAATTTATGGTTATTGGCATAAATACACTCTGTTCAAAGGTCATAAATCTATTACCAGTTAATAAGTTTGTTTTGCCGGAGGCCATACAGTTGCAACTGGACATTCTTGAGAACAGAACTGCCAGTTTACTAAACAGGAAACGCGTAGGTGTTCTCGAAGAACACTTCTAAAAGAAACCTCTCATGTTTGTATGTCGATAAGTCACGGAAATTTGAATTTGAATGTGCGCCGCGCCAAATCTGCACGGGGAAGCACCGCACTAATGTTCGCGCGGGAAATTTTTAAAGCCCCCGTTTTCGAATGCACGACCTTCTAGTGCGGCTAATTGCACCAATAAGCGTTTATCACCTCGTTGCGAATTGTTAAGACCATTTTTTGTTGTCGAACACCGTATAGTGCGCTCGTATTTTTGACCAGTGATGGATCGCATCGGTGTTTTCAGACTCGTCGATAGCATGGAAGATGACGACGACTTCTTCGACACTATATCGCACAATTCACAATCTCTAGCGTCCAAGAGGAAGAACAGGGACTACGTCAGTCTTTCTACTTTGTACCACTCGACTATCGAAATCGACGTCAACATGGAGATGGATCTTTTGGATGTGGGCGACAACGCAAACAAGGTGTCTAAAACGGTTACTTACGCGCAGTGGAGAGATAGGGTATTGTTTTTTCTGATGATTTTTCGCACCACCATAGAGGCGCATGCGATATAATAACGTCTACCTTATGTCCACACTGCTTACGGTACTGGATAATCAGAAAAAAAATCGAATTTTAATTAAAACTGTGGGTCATGAATACTAATTTAATTTAACACGATTAAAAAAAATGATTTTTTCATAGTAAAGGCTGAAAGTGCTATTAAAATGTAACTTAGCATGAACTAACTGCAGTAATTTTTGAAGGGGGAACTGAAGTTACTAAATTTGCAAAGATCAACTGTGTATGTCCCTAGGCACCATCTGTATTGTAATTTTTACTAGAACCACAAAATTTCCAATAAAACAGCACTTTTCCACACTATTTTCAACTTTCAAGATGATGGCACCATCTTGACATAAATATCTGATTACTAAAGTGTCAGTTATATCTTTTTAGAAGTGGAGAAACTTTTCCAACAGAGACCTAAGTGTGGATTTTGTATTAGCTTACGATGAAACGTCCAAACGAACCAACATCACAAAAAGAGACTATTTTGAAAGACAGCTAGTCACAGCTGGACTGATATTAGAAAAGGAGGAGAACCAGAGAATCCATTTCGTAAAAATTCACGCCCCAAAGCCTATACTTTATCAGTATGCTGAGATACTCAAGATAAGGTTGCCAATAAAAGAGGTATAAATCCACAACCTTACCATGAATGTGTGCTCAAGAAAATAATCGTTTACAGGACTATAAACTAGAGGAAAAACCAAATATCCTGCGTAAAACAGTTGACTCAATCCTAGACACATTTAAAGTGAAACTGGACCAGAAAAAATTCCCTCCGAAGAAATACAAGCTGACAGCTGAGTTTTCCAGGGATAAAAGTTATCTGTGAGTCCTGCCTCCCGCTAAAATCACATTAAACTAATAATGTACCCTTCAAAAGGTTCGACACCGAGTCTGAGGAATTTTTTAATACATCACTGCGCATCACAGTCATCTCTTACATTTTAGAACGTGAAAAATTCGGAGACGACGAACAGGACAGAGGTATAAAACGACTGCTAGCGGAAGGGGTCTATAAAGCTGCCTATCCATTACACGACGTAAGTGAATAACTGTGTTTTGTGTAATAACATCACTTGTAACTGTTTTTATGGTGTTGTCAATTGACATTATACACTATAAACACTTGTAAATCACTTGCAAATCACTCGTAACATTCAAATTGGTGTAAATTCATAATTTCATTCATTCATGCCGCGATTGTTATTTTAGAGGACTGTTTTTATTAGTAAATGTTAAATGAATCAACCTTCAGGCCATTATAATTTAAATTTTGGTGTGATGTACATATGAACTACCGAAACAAACTTCTTAAATTATAAGATGCTTGGGAACGCGCGAAAAGTTATACAACTTAATCTTTCCCTCTACTTGTTACACTATGTTGTATTTGACTTAATTAAGCAATTCATTTATCCTGAATCTCAAAATAAATTAGCGGAGCCTTTATTATGTTAGATTGGTTCCATTTGATTGCCGGAATAAATTCAATTGTGTAGGCTTATTCGTGTTATTTAGTAACTGAAATAAACATTTATTTATTGTTATTGTTGCCCACGAGTGCATAACTTACACTGTTTTTGTTTAAACTTGTAATGATGGTAAGATTTTTGATTGCGTAGGTACATACGAACTACTAACCGCTAGTTACAATGAACTACTGAATTTGACGTAAGAGCTACGCCTTCAATTTTGCGCGGGAAAAATTTAAACTGAATCTAAACCTGCAATTTCGACTTCATCTATTTCGAATGTTCTGTTTAGGGTGAACTACACCAGGAGAGTAGCAAGAGAAAACTGCTTTTAGACGAATGGGCGTCAGTGTCGAAATGCATCAAATACCAGCCCATAGACGAACTGAAAGACTATTTCGGCGTCAAATTTGCCCTGTATTTCGCCTGGTTGGGCTTCTACACCCACATGCTGATACCTGCCTCCATCGTGGGCCTCCTCTGCTTAATCTACGCATGGTTGACTGCCAGCTCGAATAGGATAAGCCGTGATATATGCACCCTGAACGTTACCATGTGCCCGAGGTGCGATAAGTACTGTGATTACTGGAACTTGAGCGAGGCCTGCACGTTTTCCAAGATAGCTCATTACGTGGACAATCCGGCGACGATTTTTTTTGCTGTGTTCATGTCCTTTTGGGCGACACTGTACTTGGAGCTGTGGAAGAGATATAGCGCGGAAATTACACACAGGTGGGGACTGACAGGGTTTGATTTATTGGCTGAGCCGCCACGACCAGAATATTTGATGAGACTGGCTAATGCTAAGAAGAAGAAGTTGAATGTCGTTACGTTGCTGAGCGAACCTGCTGTGCCTTTTTGGAAAGTCAAGTTGCCGTCGATTATTCTTAGTTTCACCGTTGCTCTTTTATGGGTGAGTGATTTATGTTGTTTATAAGGTGTTAAGGGAACCCAAATAGGACGGTAAGAATATTATGCTGTAGTACATGGGAAATCCCGAAATTTGGTCTTAATGAATTCATAAAAGAAGTAATCATTTTTTATAAATACTATAGCACTTATGTTATTTAACTTCAATGACATACTCCGCAAAGTAAATGTCTCAAAAGGTATCGTAACACAGTGTGTGATAGCATATTCACATTCAGTATGAAATGTATTTTCAAAGCAACAAAAATAATCATAAATTTCAGCACTGGAAAACTTCATTTAATAATAAACTAAAGACAAAACACACACTAAACAGTTTTAAATTACCGACACATTAATGATGTAATAATATGCAACGAAAATGCATTTACTAATAATCACCCTGTGTGTCTTCTTTTTTTTTAATGCCATGCTGGATTGCGATTCAATTAATTTAGTGGATAACTAGAAAGAAATGCAATTACTTCAATTGCAAATTTTAACAATAACTCAGTTAAAAATAAAGATAATAGTATGTGTTTGTTTTGTAGCTTATGTGATGTTCTTTTGAGATAATCTTCTTGTTAAGACTTTATATATGCCTAATAAGTTTAATTATACATCAAATAAATTTTTTAACCCTTTCAGGCTTTCATAGCACTTGCTGTTGTTTTTGGGGTAGTTCTTTATCGGATGTCCCTCGTAACATCTAATACTCTCTACGCCGACAAATCTAGCTACCGCATTTACGTTGTTCCTATTACTGCTGGCATAATTAACTTAATATGCATCGTAATACTCAATTATTTCTACGACAAACTTGCCATTTGGCTAACAGAAATGGAACTCCAGCGAACACAAACTGAATATGATGAGAGTCTTGCCTTGAAGAATTACATGTTCCAATTTGTTAACTACTATTCTTCGATATTTTACATAGCATTCGTTAAAGGGAAATTTGTTGGTTATCCGTCGAAATACAACAGGGTTTTTGGATACAGACAAGAAGAGGTAAATGCAAGATTATGCTTAGAGTATGTTTTATTTTTTTTTCCTTACTTAAGTGCAATCCTGGTGGCTGTCTAATGGAATTAACAATCCAACTAGCGGTAATAATGATTGGTAACCAAGCCATTAACAGCATACTTGAAATGGTGATACCTTTGTTGACGAAAATGTACAACACTGTCAAAGTGACTACCGGTATAGAGAAAGCACTAACAACAGAAGACATTTTGATCAGCTGCAACCAATGGACGGAAGACTACAAACTGGCCGAGATGCAGGGTAAAACGTTGTTTGCGGAATACTTGGAAATGGGTGAGTTCTTTATGAAAGATCGTAAATGTCAGTCATTGTTGCGTAATTGAAATTTTTTACCGTTTTGTACAGTAGATAACTAAGCCCTAAAAAAATTGATAAGCATAACCAATGATATGAACCTATATACTTCATTTATTGTATGTACTGTCTTTGAGGTTTAGTTTTTTAATCCCAAAAATATCTGATTATATAATACTCGACTCTGTGAATGAGATTGGTATTACTTATCATATATTTTAGTGTTGCTATGTAGATATGTTTTATAATGTTAATTCATTTCTCAAACTACCAAAAAGTAATTTATTTACAGAACATCACATCACAACAAACTTTCGATGTTTTTATTTCCAGTTTTGCAATATGGTTTCGTCACGATATTCGTAACGGCATTCCCACTAGCCCCCCTCTTCGCCCTGATCAACAACATTCTCGAGATGCGTTTGGACGCCAAAAAATTCATCAAATACTACCGCAGACCGGTCCCCGTCCGCGTAAAGGACATCGGCGTGTGGTATCCCATCATGGCGATAGTCGGACGCATCTCTGTCGTATCGAACGCCTTCATAATAGCGTTTTCTTCACACTTCATCCCCAGACTAGTCTACATGCTGCGGATAAACCCGAACCACACGGACGAGGGATTTATCGACCATAGTTTGGCATACTTCGCGACGGCGGACTTCCCGAACGGTACAGCCCCGGAAAATAGTTCCTTGAACGTTTCCATGTGTAGGTACGAAGAATACAGGAATCCGCCAGATCACGAGTTCAAGTATAAGCGTCCCGTCGTTTATTGGCACATCCTAGCGGCTCGCTTAGCATTTATAGTCGTTTATCAAAACGTGGTCGACTTCGTCATAACTGTTATCCAATGGACGATACCCGACATGCCTAGGAAGCTAAACAATCAAATTAAACGTGAAGCTTTGAGGGTTAACGAAGCCATAATCAAGCACGAGACAGAAAGAGCGATGAAAAAAAGGAATCGAGATTCCATACTTAGTTCGGAGACTATTTACTTGGACGCGAATGGAGACGTTCCAAGTGAAGAGACTAACGGAACTGTCAACCACAGGAACACAATCTATCACGATACTATCGATTGAAAGCCAACACTTGCTTWACTAATTCCAGGTGACTTWATCTTTTCMCTTTTCTAGTCTTGTTTTTATTTKTAACTGTCTGGTGGCGTGCCTGGTCCAACTAATATTTATTGTGGTAGTTGTGATGTCATATAAAATATTTTTTTATTACCGAGGGGTTTTATTTAATTTAACAGTCGACAGGTCGTATGCTAAGCTTCCTTTTAATGCATGTTTTTGTCTCTCTTAGACGTGTTGGGGCCTACAAGAAGCACTCAAAACTTAACCTCGAAAGGTAAGACTGAAATTATGATAATTATAGCTTTAAAACACAGTAAGTTACCATCTAATGTCACTATTATTCATCCCCCAACTCAGTTTATAGATTATTATGCCAGTATTTGCTGTAATAAAAGTAAAAAATGTTGCGTTAATGCTTAAAGTTTACTAGTAGTTTATAATCACAGTAGTTCTAATCAAGCGATCACCGCGCCGGATATCAAACGAAATATCACTGAATTTTCTACATGACGTGCTTCAGTGATTACTAATACATCACTCTTTATACAAATTTAAAGCGAAACCGCTTCTTTGTAATTAATTTATGCTATATATTATGTTAAAACGATCTCGATACTGGGTAGTTAAATCGCGCAGTAGTTAACACGAAGCATTATGATCGTTATTTTAGCCCACAACAACTTATTTGCCATTGTTCTGTTTACATTTATCTTTTTATTACTCGCAATTGCCCCTGTTTAGATGATTTAATAATATATATTGATTTATAGTAGTTCAAGTACGCAGTAGTTACAATGTACAACTTGTTGGCGCGTCATCTCTTGGTTATTTAATTAACTTAAAATATGACGTAGTTTAAGCTATTGTCGCTAGGTGGCTAATATCGGGCTAAAAATTCAAATAATACCGGAATACATGTTTTTTAAGTATTTACTGTTTATTTACTGACGAAGGCTTTAAAAATGGATGTATTTTGTTACGTAAATGTATTACGAACCAAGATTTCGTCGTTATGCATGGAAATGTGCAAATTATGTCCATTATAGTATATAAACGTACCTATTTGTCCGTTTTTACTTTTTGTCCAGATTTAAAAGCACTAACGAGCTACGTCGTTTATCTCTCATAAACGTTGATTGTATGGTATATTATTGTTATAAAGGAACAATTATAATTATTACAGTTAGTAGAACGTGCAGGGTTTAATACTACTTTAAGTATAAATACAACGGGTACAATGTAATATAGGTGTATGTTTAAAGAAAAATGTTGAAAGGAAACGAAGAAAGCAGCAGTCCTTCAGTCTCTATTTCTATAGAGATCCTAAACGTTCGAAATTTAATGTACCAACAAATGGAACAATGGGATTGTTTTGCTATTAAATTAACAGCAAATTTATATTATTGCATTGTAGATCGCTGTTTTCGTAATATTCCCTGCGGTTTTGGTCAAATTAATGAATGAAAACTTCAAATACAGGAATATCAACTTGTAAAGAATGATTTCTATAAATAAATCGTCATATATTACGTTAAATAAATGCGAACTCTTGACCTTCTCAATGTGATTTTAAGCCCCAGACAGGKGTGCAAAACAGTGATGCAGAAATTTGGCGGTTGTCATAGCAACAAAACGTTCAACGACCGAATTCTGGCAAGTTCGATAAGTTTCGAGAACACTAGTGATGTCCATTGATGGTTGACCAAGATTCATTTAAAATGTCCTTAATTACTCAAAAGTTGTTTGTTACAGATCAAGTATTTGATAAAGTATGACAAAATTTAAACAGTTGAGAAGAGTTTGAGCTAGTTTAGCTGTAAATTTGCGTATTTTTTTGTCGATATTGAGTACCCATCACTGTGGAACAGTCTCGAACCTTCTAGTAGTTCTCGATCCATCTAGAGCGCGCTGCCGATGTGTATAAAAACAAAACGCAACCGGCTTTTCCCGTCAGTTGAATTTGAACGAGTGCTAAGTGTAGTTCAGCTAGCGAAGAATCAAAGCCAAAGATGTCTCTTCTGCCATACCTGTTGGACCCATTGTACGACATCGCACGTCCATCACGCATCTTGGACCAGCATTTCGGCCTGGGGCTGGACCCAGAAGACCTGCTGGCCCCGCTGACCATCCCCAGGGAGGCCAGGGCCCTTTTGCGCACCCCCAGTGGTTACTACCGCCCGTGGCGCAGCCAGGCCGCCCAACAGGACACCGGTTCGACCGTGACCTTAGACAAGGACAAGTTCCAAGTGAACCTGGACGTCCAGCAGTTCACGCCCGATGAAATAACGGTCAAGGCGACGGGGGAGAACACCATCACCGTGGAGGGCAAGCACGAGGAGAAGCAGGACGAACACGGATACATTTCCAGACACTTTGTGAGGAAGTATGTCCTGCCGAAGGGCCACGACATCAACCAGGCCGTGTCTAGTCTGTCGTCTGATGGGGTTTTGACCATAACGGCCCCGAAGATCGACCAGGGTGCTGTGGAGCACAAGAGCATTCCGATTACGCAGACTGGACAACCATCAAGGGCTGTGGAGAACAAGCAAGGCGAGGGAGATAAGAAGTAAAGATGGGTTTTTGCGATGTGATTTCCAGTATTCGATTCTTGGCTATGTTATTATAAGTTTTTTTTGTATGCCCTTGTTGGCCAGTWTGTTTTGTGTTGTTTTTTGTAMGGTTTTCTTTTGTATGCCACAGTTCCTTTAATAAAGTTCTTTGTAGGTAAAGCAGATGGTATATTATTGATTAAACCTTCAGATTTAATACAGTTTTTGGAAAGATTTCACAATTTCACCTAATACTCATTTAAATCTTTTAATTTAAATTCAAATAAATGACACCAGGATTTACTTTCTTATGGTTAAGATTTTGACAGGTTTCATAAAAATGGTGGGATTTTATTTGCATGCCAACTTTATGTTGCAACTGTTTCAGATAATATTTTCAGATTTATAATTTTATTAGTGACGTAGCTTGTACTTTTCCAGGTCTCAACCAATTAATTGCCAACAAATAATCAACAAGTAGCAAAGTATGTTAACTTTATTAATAATAAATCAATGACAGCAGCACAATAAACAGTCCAAATAAATACTATTCAAAAGATGATTAACCAGTTTGTCAACGCCTAAAAAATAAATAACGCAATAAATTAACCTCCGAACACATAGATCATCCAGAGCGAGTACAAAACAACGTGGGTGCGACATCGGGTGATTGCGGCGTCACCTAAAAACATTCGTAACACAGGAAAAAGAGCGTCGCGACCAGAATCAAGATCGTCACAGTCAATCGTCAATTACCCCGTGGCCACTGGTGCGCCTTGTCCGTCAGAGGTACATAGACGACCCCCATCAAMGCGCGACGCTCCACGGTACCATCAGCAAGCTTATCGATTTGTTCAAGTTGTTGGTCTCCACCGGCGGGGCCCACAGGCACTATCAATCTCCCTCCCGTTTTCAACTGGTCAATTAAAGCTTGTGGTAAGGTAGCAGCAGCAGCGCCCACGTGTATCGCGTTGTATGGGCCTAATTCGGGAACGCCCAGCCTTCCGTCTCCCACTTTTAACACAACCTGACCGCTTTTTAACAGCTCAGGTTGATCGCTTTCGATATTTTTACGAGCCATCTCTACAAGCTCAGGGATATGGTCAATTCCTACGGCTACGCCTGTCTGCCCCATCATGACAGCCATGCAGGCAGTCAAATATCCGCTTCCGGACCCCACGTCCAGCGCCCTCTCACCAGGGACCAGGTGATCCTTCAGCAATTCYAAGGCGTGTGCMTGCATATGGGGCGCACTGATCGTCACACCATAACCTATGCCCTGCGGGGCGTCCATGTAGGGATTGTTGCGTGAATAGTGACCCCTGTCGACCGCCAGCATGGCATTTTCCACCCTGTCCGTCTTGATAATCCCGTTCGCTACGAATTGAAAGTTTAGGTTGGAGTTAACCTCAAAATTTGGCGCACGTCTTACCTCTCAGATGCCGCACCATCTCGGCATTAGTCTTCCCGTGTGATCTCCACGCCATAGCCACAGTTATCAGAGCTTGGAGGAGGAAAATCCTCAGCATTTACGCAAGTTGTTTATTATTGCGCGCTTTGACCATACTTGTTGACAAATTTCGTAATGATCAGCTGTCAAACCTCTAGCGGCGGGCGCGCGAAGCTCCGAGAAGTGGCTTAAAGTGCCGGCGCGCCGTGAAAATAATACGCCGATTTCATTTCTTTAAAACGTTTATAATTTCGTTAAAATCGGTAACGTACCACTTAGAATTGTTCTTAACTACGTCTCTAATTACATTTCCGCCGTATCCTATGAAAGCATCTGCTGGTGGGCATGCCTCCAGATCGGTGGCGCCATCTCCTATCAACACCAAATTTTTGTAGCCGTACTGTTCTTTGAGGCTACTAATGACACGAGCTTTCCCGCCGCTTTTTGAAGTTGGTTCGTTCTCGTCAAATCCTGCATATTCTCCCGTAAAATAAAATTTGAGCCGGTTTGCGTATATATTCCAGGGCGGTATGTTTAATTGGTTTGCAACTGGGTTAATTATACACTTGAAACCTCCTGATATTAAATATACTGGTATACCACGGTTCTGTAGTTCATCTATTAGTCTCCTGTACAGAAAATATGATTAGAAAGAATTTTAAACGTGATAATTCGTACGCACTTTACTCCAGGAGTTAAAGTAGGTGGCCTCGTACGTATAAATTCCTTGACTTGACTTAAAGAAGGTTTTATTATATCCAGGCGCAATTTTAAAGCTTCTTGAAACGTCATTGTTCCAGTCATGGCTTTTGCTGTTCTAAAATAATTTTTTAAATGCGCGTTTTTTGATTGCCCTTTCAAACTTACGTACAGTTCAGCTACTTCTTTGCCTTTATTGCAAAACGCTGCCAATTCGTCGATTCCTTCTTCTTGAATTACGGTGGAATCTACGTCGAAACAAAGGGCGTCCGCGTTTTTCAAAATTTGTTGGATTTCCTCGGCCATTGGAGCGACTTGTTGCTAACGCGAGAGGTTTTGTAATGCTTAGAATAGTAATTCCATCAGCTGATAACAAAGGTCAGAACGTATACAAATATACGCACGAGGGTTCATAGAAATTGCTGTTATTGCTTGAGATTACGAACACATTTCCGGTTATAAATTATTCATGGATTGATGGCAAATATTTCAGTTTACTGAAGTAACACAGTTTGTTCATGTTAACTTGGTATCCCATGAGTTATTTATGCCCGTACAATGTATTTATAGTGTTTTTACTCCTTTTGGACAGGATTTGAGAAAGCTTGACAAGTAATAAACTTTTTTATTATTACTGAATAATTTTTGCACCAGTTGGCAACGTTGCAAAGTATAAAGCGACATCACTGAGCAGTTCTGTGTAGTAGATGGTACAGATTGTTTCTATCAGATGGCGCTATACAAATAAATTAACCGCGAATTAAAAAAAAAGATAACAACGTGATAAGATAAAAAAAACATCCAAAATCGATATTTTAACAAATAAAATAGGTAACAAATACGAGTATGAAGACAAAAATTAGTTGAATTTACGATGCATCCACGTCAGGGTAACTACTATGACTGTAGCACATGCGCATCTTTAAACGCGAGCAAAATTCTAGTCTTCGAATTTTCCCAAAGTGAAAAATCCTGTCCCAGTCATGTTTAACGAAAAAAAATTGATTATTTACGTGTCGATTGCGTGTTTTCTTTGTGAGGAAGTGAAATTAAGTGGGGGCGTGATATACGGTGAATGTGAATATAGGTAAGTTTAATTTCAAAAATATGTCGATTAAAAAGCTTTATTTCTTTAAATATTCGATCCGAGCAGTACCTACTGATTTTATTGAATAAACGATCGGGAATTCAATTTAACTGTATTAAAAGCTACAGACTTTGATGCTGCTTTGGCGCCTTTATGTCTGGGTTCATATTGATTCTGAGAGATGTATCTTGGCTACTTATTCGGTTCTTTAGACTGTTTGTTTTGCTGTGTAGGATGAAAAAATGGACTAAAGAGATAGGGGATGAACTGTACCGTCTCAGCATGGTTGTTACCAGAAGAAATCGGCTAAGCAAGGTGGGAAAATTTTATAATAATTGGCACTATTTTAAACTTTGATTGCTATAGGAATACGAAGCAACGAAAGTGGAGGAAGAAAACGCAACACACGTAGTTGCGGAAATAGCCGAAGACATAGGGAACATGATGCGCAGAAAGGAACTGGCCGTGAAGGTAAGTTTAAAACTACAAATTCTCGTATTCGTCGGGTTGAAAATGATCGTCTATCTCAAGAGAATAGCAGCAGCGGCCGAGGAAATGGCTCGAACTTATTCAAACGATGAAGACGTAGTTGAAATAGACTACTTTAATGCGGATAATCTGCAAAATTGTAAAGTGGAGCATTGCAACTATGACGATTATAAAGACTATCGTAGGCGAATGGATTTGTACTATGACGAGCACTTCAGGACGAAAGTGAACACTAACCACAGCGTTGTCAAAGTGGCCACGAACATATACGAACGAGGTAATTTTAATAAATTTGGCAGTAAAGATGTTTTTAAACTTTCCATGCGTTAGATGGCCATCAATTTCTTGGGTACTGGCTTACCAAGCGTTTTCTTAGATATCATGCTGAACATTGTGATTGTATTCCGTTTCTAACGTGTGTACTTCCCCCTGAGTTGGACATCGTCTTACCTGTATACTAGTGGTGCGCCCTATCGAAATAAAACGTCGAATTATTCGGTAGTAAAGACAGCATTCGAATGATGTGGAGAATGATTAAATGAAAAATATCCATTTATTTTAATTAATCTTTAGACATGACATGATTGTTTAAAATGTAAATTTATGGAGAACCCTATATTGTTATTGCAGAGGAAGAGGAATCGCAGATTTTAGTATTGATCCTTTGGAACAGAATATACCTATAGGTACTTACCAGGTTTTCATTCAAAAGACTAATTGTTAATTTATCACATATGTACTGTAAGCTATGAATGTCAGTATTATTGTCTTCACTACAGTTTGATGGTTTTACTACAACTCATCTTTTAATAACAAATGAGACCACACCAAATTAATTTAATATAAGTAAGTGATTTATTAATGTATTTATTGATGTTTTGAAGTTTTTTAAGAAGAAGATAAAAGAAGATCACACTGATAAAATTTAATTAGATTTAAAGTGAAATATTCCCATTTTTTTATAATTAACTATGTAAAAACTGAAAACTTTCACTATGGTTTTTGAGTGTAGGATGTCTCCAATAGTAGCTACAAACACAATATTTTGAACTTCTTCTCCTGTACAGATGAAGAAGTACTAAGGGGTGCCAGTTGGTCAGAAGGTTTAGACATCATCTTCAAAGAAAATTTTAAAAATGACACGGAACTCACTTGGCAATACTTTGCTAGTCCTTTGGGTTTCATGCGTCATTACCCGGGTAAGTGTTTTGAAATTGCCACACATAAGTAGTTTATCATGCATTAATTGTTAAAAAAAACACTATAATATATTTTTGTTCTGTTTAAGTTTTTACAGCTATTTTTTCTTTGTATGTAAAAAATTAGTTGTTTTTCTCTTATATGTGGCTTCAATACTTCGATTTGCAGCCATCAAATGGTCGCAAGAACGATACACAGCGGCCTACGACTTCAGGATGCGGTCCTGGTATAGCGAGGCATTCACCTCCCCGAAAGATATAATAATCTTGCTGGACAGATCCGGATCAATGACGGGTATACGAAGAAAAACGGCCGCCCACACTGTTAACGAGATACTGGACACGTTGAACGATAACGATTTCGTTAACATCTACACTTTCACGAACAGCACAGAGCCCCTCGTCGATTGCTTCAACGATACACTGGTTCAGGCCAACGAAGAGAACCTCAGATTACTGAGAGAGAGCTTGCCGACTTTTAAAATCGAATTCGCCAGCGATATTTTGATTGGACTGGGGAAGGCTTTCGAAATTTTGAAGAAGTTTAGGGACAGCAGGACAGCAGCGGACTGCAACCAGGCCGTCATGCTAATAACGGAGGGTATAGATTACGACTATCAGAAGGAGACGTTTTTCAAAAAATTCAACGGCGATAAGCACGTGAGAATTTTCACATATCTGATTGGGAACGAACACAATGATGCTAATGAAATGGGGTGGATAGCTTGCAATAACAGAGGTAAGTATCAAGTTTCATAATCGAATGTTTTAATAGAAAAAATTTTTTGTCTCTTAGTATGAGTGTATTGCATTTTTATTTAAAATTCTCCTACCGCAAGCAACAGTTGGATTTGATTTTTACATCGATAAAAATTGGAAAGTCTCCTATCTGTTACAATAGTTCAAGTAAAATGTGAATATTTTGCATAGTTTGGTAAATTCTTACTGATATTGATTACATACTTTTTCTAATGTTAACAGTTTACGACATAGTTTTTCCCAAAGGTACTTATATTAATAAAAAACTTCTTACTGTATTATGAGTATCAAAAAAAATTTCCACCAACTTGATGAACAAATGAATAAGCAAATAATAACCAATTAACATCTGAATTTCGAAAATGTTTTGGCATTTCATCTTTCATTCTTCAACACAGGCTACTATGTGAACATAACATTAATAGAAGAAATCCGTGAGAAGGTACTGAAATACCTGACAGTAATGTCTCGTCCAGTCAATATGAAAGCAGATTACAATTACGTCCCAGTTTGGAGCTATCTATATGTCGATCTAGCAGATCGGAGGCAAACCAACTGGTTGTGGAAAAAGCTGGAAGGAATCAGACAAAGAGAGGTGTTTCTAGATTTCGCCAAAAGACAGATGATACAAGAGAATTGGGTTTTTGGTGATGGGATCAAAAACCACATGCTTCTTATGGAATCACACGTAAGTGGAAGGGTTTTAGGGTGTCAGATATACATATTTTTTTGTTGTTTAGCCTTACCAAGAATATGAGAAAATAATCCCAGAGCCTTTTGATTATATGACGACGGTTTTCTGTGCCTGTGTTCGACAAGCGTGAAAATAAGGTGAGTGTTTTCATCTAAAATTAAGGTCCTTCATAACTGTCTTTTATAGACTGAACTATTGGGTGTTGCTGGAATTGATGTACCAATCGTTCAAATAAAATCTCTCATACCCTACCATAGAGTAAGTTGTACAAAGGATGCAAGAAACTTCATAAAATTTAAAAATTTTAGTTAGGAGTTAACGCCTATGCATTTATACTAACAAACAATGGCTACATCCTCATGCATCCGGATTTAAGAACGGAATTTCAGAATATACTCAAACCGACGTTCAACAGGGTTGACATGACGGAAGTTGAGATTTTGGATGACGAAAATGGACAACCCAGACTGTTCAATAAGTCTGTGGTCGAGGTAAGTCATTTGTTTTGTTAAGAAATGTAGAAATGTTTTGTTGGACACACATTACAGCTAAGGAGATTGATGGTTGAGCAGGTTAGAGGCAACGACACACTCAGCGTGATAGATCACATGGATAAAATGGTGAGTGAACATAAAATATTGTTTGTAATTCTATAGTCACTCAATTTCGATTAATTTGGAAAAAAATATATGTTATATGCAACTTCTTTTGTTGTAATAAATGATTCACACTTTATGTAACATAACACAAACTAACTGATAACTTATTACCCAACATCAGAACTTGTTTTGTAATTTAATCATTTCTTTCTTGTCCACACACAGAGAAGGATCTTAAAGTACACCAGACGTTACTACTTCGATTCAATAGCCCCCTTCAGTTTGGTGATAGCCCTGCCTGATTATTACGGCTTCAACACAATCAAATTCAAAGATCAAGACATCGGAAACATCACCCATTTAGAGGGCACGGGAAACTACTCGATCCATCCAGACTGGGTGTACTGCAAGGGCACAGAACCTTCGAAATCGAACAGGGAAAACTTCCTCGACTGCGCTCACAAGGAATTTCCTTACATGTGCAAGTGCAACAGGAATTTAACAAGAAATTTAAAGGGTGATGCCAAACTGACCGCTTGGTTTAAAGAAGAAATTGTCATGCCGTATCTCTTGGAGAAATACGGAGTACAGTCGATGTTCTTGGCAACACATTCGGGGCTCACCAGGTGGAAGTCGAGACAGTAAGTGGGAGTTTTTTTTTAACATGTTGATTAGCTAGAGAATACTATTGTTCTAGTGAATTCACAGACATCAGAACTATAGATGAACCGTGGTATAAAAGGGCGGTAGAATTGTATGTGAACCACAAGGACAGATTTATTTACTCAGTTCCTTTTGAAATAATTGGTAAACGACTGTAGATTATTATATGAATTTAATTAAGCATCATGTTTTATAGGATATGAGAACAACACATTTATTAGAGTGAGCGGAGCCGTGTTTAGCAAAACCGGAAATATAGAGGCACCCGCAGTAGTTACAGGTTTCCAGTTTAATCAATCACGACTTTACGATCTTCTCGAGAACGTAACTATGCACAACGAGAATAAATACAAAGTATGAGGTAGGCTGTGAAGGAGAAACACGCGTTTAACATTAATTTTTCCAGTGCGGCGAAGAATTCCAGTGTTTTATACTCGATGACAACGCTTACGTCGTGCTAAGTGACCACAACGCAACCAAAGGTAATATGTACACTGGGAATTTTATCGGAGACATTAGGTCCGATATAATGTGGCACCTTGTAAACGACGGTATCTACAAACCGACTAAGATGTTCGATTATCAAGGGATATGCTATGATGACCCCAAACAGGAGAAGAGTTTCGCTTTGAAGTTATCCACGGTAAGTACAACCTAAAAATTCCTCCAACTTCATTAACAGTATTAAAACACAGTGGGTCGACAATATAATCAGCGTTCTACAATGCGCGGTTCTGATTTTGGTTAATTTCGTTGACATAATACTGTCTGCAACTGAGCTATATCAGAGCGATGAAGAATCAACTTGGGCTTGGGAACGCCTTGCCATAAACAAGACAGTGCCGACTCCTTGCGACAAAGAAATGACGCTATTCACCTTTGGACCTAACATGGGTAATGAAGAGATAAAGTGAGTAATCATTCATGCTGTACAAGCCCTGGGTACAGCAGATTGTTCCAGGAACAAGCTCTACATCGCCAGACACATAGAACACAGCAACCTGTTGCTGTTGGCCATTATTAATCAAAACAATAAGGTGCACGATACTGTCTTTTACGATGGACGACCTAATCCAACAAGGATAACCTCCTATGACATGTCCTTACCGTGCTACATAGCAACAAAGAACAACTACACTCGTAAATCTTACATGAAATGCTTTAACGAAGCTAGACAGGCAAAGACAGTCAAAATTATTCTGTTTTTTGTGCTCACTGTTCTTTATTTACAGGAAAACAATCTCAACAAGGACCTACGAAATTGCGGGGGCTCTGAAAAAGACGCTATATACTAAATTAATAAATTATTCAGTTAAAGCTTCGTAAATAAAATAAATTAGGTTATGTAGGTTGACAAATGACATATGTCGGTAATGTCGTTACCGACCCGACTACGATTCACGCTTCTCCCGTTAGATGTCGCTTTTGATTTTTGCCGATATTACAGTGTTCTCCATTACGCGAAATTTCAAAATTATTCTAGTAAAAACCTAAAATAAAGCTTCTTTTTCTTGCATTTTGCGTCGAACACTAACTGCTTCGAATAATAGGGGTGCAGGAACAACAAAATTCTTCACGGACGTCGCGCGTCGGCGTCGCTCGATCGCCGACGCAGGCGTCTGGACGCCGAATTCGCGACCGCGGATCAGTGGCGATATATAGTCTTCCGCAAGTGGGCCAACGTTTTTTTCTTCGGACAGGGCGGCCACGAAAAACAACTCTGCCCGGACGGTCGTCGACTTGCGATGGACCAGAAAGAAGCGAAGGAAAAAACCGAACAAAAAGATGTTAATATGTAGTGCGACGTGGAAATACCGATGTCCGATCACAGCTGATACGTTTTCACGGCATATCCGGTTGGTAAAGGCGCATTCCTGGCTTATACTCTATTTTTAGTCGGATGCAACAATGCGAGAATCATTGTTTCGAGACCCTTGACCCATGTCAGCTGTAGTGGACCACTCGAGAATGCTCTCAGCGGCGGAACTGGACAGGCCCGGATAAGGGGAAGCTTTTCTTTTGGAATCAGGTGAGATGGTTGCCCAGTGTGTCCGTTTTCGTCGCGATTTATTCCGATCGAAAGATGTTTGGGATTTCGGGAAATAAATATTATTTTAGACCCAGTGGAAGAATAATAAACGCTTCGGGAATGGGATAAATCTCGGATTGTTGCAGATGTAGAACGTTTTTTTACGAATGCACGTAATTTTAGAACTTTTGGAATACTTACATCGCGTCTTTCTGTTTAAATGCTAAAAAACATACCTGTGATGTTACAGAAATACATGTTTTAGTATTTAAACTTCTTATGACCCAGATACATTTATTTTAATGTAAAATGACTGCTTAAAATTATGTAGAAGTAAACATTTGTAATTGCACAAGATTAATTACTTGATATATTCAAGGTCAACACAATCCAGATTTTTCTACATTTTTTCTACATGTAATCTGGAAGAATTCTTTTGTAACACCAACTTTTTACGTTCCCACTTGTAGAACAAATGTTTTGTCTAAAGCCTCTATAAATTTAATGTGTAATCACTTTAATATAATTAGCAAATGCTGTAATATAAACAGTGTAATACCTTACAATTTATAGTAACAAAATTTATTTATTTTGTTAGGGTTTTTATTGGGATTATTGAAAATTGAATTGCTGTTATTTGGAATTTTGTATTCTTTTATTTATAAAGTCCAATTATTTGACTTTGATATTTCCTGTATTGGACATATTTATTTTCACCTGTTGGAAATAAATAAATATTATTATAATTATTTATTAAATTTACGGGATTGTTGCTCAAATAATTATTCACGGTTTTGTCACAATTAAACTTTTAGATACCAAAATTTGCCAGCTCATTTATATATAAGACACCATAGTAGTTACATTTACCAACCAAATTAAATTTTGTTTAGTGGAAAGTGTCCAAACCAACTAGATTTCAACAAGTTGTCTCCGTCAATCAATCTCTTGGAATTCCTAAATCCCATCTGCTGTTCCAGAATATCCAGATGCGAACGTTCAGTAATGGCAACCCTGTCCAATGAATCGACAACAATACCGATCATCCCCACGACGACGGCCTCCCCCAMCAAGTCCCAGGAGGAACTCCAGCGTCAGATCGAGGACTTCTACAGGACATACGATCCGATGACTGGGATCCGAATAGCCGCCACGCTGGGCGGCTTCTTTGCCCTCATGGTCATCCTCGTCGTGTATAAGACCAAGTCGAAGACGGAGAAGGCCCTCGAAGACCCCCGGCTGACGGCGGCCGCAGTCGCCGAGGTCGAGGAGGAGGAACGTCAGATAGCGGCAGCATTGGAAGCTGCCGTTTACCAGCAACTGAACCCGAGGAGGGCAAGGAAGAGTTTGGACACGCCGAGTGTCACTCCCGGGTGGATAAGGAGCACGACGAGGTTTTCTTCTGTTGGGGGGTACAGCAGTTTGATGGATCCGCCCACGAGGGCGAGTTCGAGGCTGCCGTGTTTCGTTGATGAGGACTCTTCTCCCGAGGATGATCAGTTTTCCTGCGAGGACATCTCCATGTTTTACAATAGGTATGATAATGAATTAGTTTACTTTATTTCATTAAGTGCAAACGTCCATTAAAATACAACAGAAACAAAATCCTGACAAACATCAGTAAAAATACGATTTTAAATAAGATTAAAAAGAAAAAATCTGGCACCCAGGCTTTAACTGTTCAGAAAAGATAACAGTCAACAAAATTAATCTAATAATAAAGTTCTCATCAATATAAACCATTAGTTCAATAATTGTCACTGTTTTTTAAGTATCTTTTAAGATTAATGTGCACAAGTTTCTCACTTATTCAAATAATGTCTTTGACATTGTATTGTAGACTTGCATACTTTGATATATAGGAGAGACTTGTCATTTTTTTGTTTTTGAAAAATTATTTCTTTCCATTTCCCTTGATGGTCTTTATTTTTTTGTAGTTTTACTCTAGTTTTTAGGATTTTGTCGATTTTGAGCTAAAATTAGTTTCCACCGAAAAATCACAAAACATCAAAGGCTAACCCCTTTGTTCTTTTTGGACTTTAAAATTTTTGCACCTCCAATTTGTATAATTTCAAGCATATTTACTAATCTAAACACAACATGATGTTATGTTATCTTGTTATGTTATCATGTTATGTTATCTTGTTATGTTACCATGTTATGTTATCATGTTATGTTATGTTATCTTGTTATGTTATCATGTTATGTTATCTTGTTATGTTATCTTGTTATGTTATCATGTTGTTATCTTGTTATGTTATCATGTTATGTTATCTTGTTATGTTATCTTGTTACGTTATTATGTTATGTTAGAGGGCGGGGCTTATTAACTTAAGCACCGCCCCCTAACGTCTAAGCCCCGCCTCCTAATACTTAAGCCCCGCCCCCTAACATCTAAGCCCCGCCTCCTAAGACTTAAGCCCCTCCCCCTAACATCTAAGCCCCGCCCCCTAAGACTTAAGCCCCGCCTCCTAAGACTTAAGCCCCGCCCCCTAACATCTAAGCCCCGCCTCCTAATACTTAAGCCCCGCCCCCTAACATCTAAGCCCCGCCCCCTAAGACTTAAGCCCCGCCTCCTAAGACTTAAGCCCCGCCCCCTAACATCTAAGCCCCGCCTCCTAATACTTAAGCCCCGCCCTTTAACATCTAAGCCCCTCCTCCTAAGACTTAAGCCCCGCCCCCTAAGACTTAAGCCCCGCCTCATAAGACTTAAGCCCCGCCTCCTAAGACTTAAGCCCCGCCCCCTAACATCTAAACCCCGCCTCCTAAGACTTAAGCCCCGCCCCCTAACATCTAAGCCCCGCCTCCTAAGACTTAAGCTCCGCCTCCTAAGACTTAAGCCCCGCCTCCTAAGACTTAAGCCCCGCCTCCTAAGACTTAAGCCCCGCCCCCTAACGTCTAAGCCCCGCCTCCTAAAACTTAAGCCCCGCCCCCTAAGACTTAAGCCCCGCCTCCTAAGACTTAAGCCCCGCCTCCTAAGACTTAAGCCCCGCCCCCTAACGTCTAAGCCCCGCCTCCTAAAACTTAAGCCCCGCCCCATAAGATTTAAGCCCCGCCCCATAAGACTTAAGCCCCGCCCCCTAAGACTTAAGCCCCGCCCCCTAAGACTTAAGCCCCGCCCCCTAAGACTTAAGCCCCGCCTCCTAAGACTTAAGCCCCGCCTCCTAAGACTTAAGCCCCCGCCCCCTAACRTSTAAGCCCCGCCTCCTAAAACTTAAGCCCCGCCCCATAAGACTTAAGCCCCGCCCCCTAAGACTTAAGCCCCGCCCCCTAAGACTTAAGCCCCGCCCCCTAAGACTTAAGCCCCGCCCCCTAACGTCTAAGCCCCGCCCCCTAAGACTTAAGCCCCGCCCCCTAAGACTTAAGCCCCGCCTCCTAAGACTTAAGCCCCGCCCCCTAACGTCTAAGCCCCGCCTCCTAAGACCTAAGCCCCGCCCCCTAACGTCTAAGCCCCGCCCCCTAAGACTTAAGCCCCGCCCCCTAAGACTTAAGCCCCGCCCCCTAAGACTTAAGCCCCGCCTCCTAAGACTTAAGCCCCGCCCCCTAACGTCTAAGCCCCGCCTCCTAAGACTTAAGCCCCGCCCCCTAACGTCTAAGCCCCGCCCCTAAGACTTAAGCCCCGCCCCCTAACATCTAAGCCCCGCCCCACTAAGACTTAAGCCCCGCCTCCTAAGACTTAAGCCCCGCCCCCTAACATCTAAGCCCCGCCTCCTAATACTTAAGCCCCGCCCCCTAACGTCTAAGCCCTGCCTCCTAAGACATAAGCCCCGCCCCCCTAACGTCTAAGCCCCGCCCCTAAGGCTTAAGCCCCGCCTCCTAAGGCTTAAGCCCCGCCCCCTAACATCTAAGCCCCGCCTCCTAAGACTTAATCCCCGCCCCCTAACGTCTAAGCCCCGCCTCCTAAGACATAAGCCCCGTCCCCTAATGTCTAAGCCCCGCCCCCTAACGTTCAAGCCCCCCAACGTCTAAGCTATATAACATAACATGCATGTTATATAATATGACATGCATGTTATATAACATGACATGCTTGTTATATAACATAACATGCATGGCATATAACATAACATGCTTGTTATATAATATGCCACACCATCTAACATCTAAGCCCCGTCTCCTATGACCTAAGCCGGATGTCTTCCATTCCTTTGGCATCACACCATGCATTAATGAGTAATTTATGATATGTATTGGCAACATGCAAAACTGGAATGTCAGCTTTAATATTTTCAAATTAAGGTTATCTAATCTCATTGCATTGCTCTTAATTGAGTTAACTAATGTGAATACAGTAAATGATCTTATTAATATGCATTATAAAACTAGTCTTCATCACAGAAAAAATGTCAAATCAGATTGTTATAGAAGTTTGAAGTGCAAGATTTTTAAATTTTCCTTACAAATAACTTAGACATACATATTAATATTATTTGAATATGAACTACTGTGGATTCAGAGAAATCGCTTAAGCTTTCTATTCTTTCCCAGATACTTGGACGTACCTCGCCGCTCCAGCAACTTGACCTGCTCCTCCTCAGGCTCTTCCTATCTGGAAAGACGCGACTCAGCTGTTATTTTAGGTCTTCCTGCGCTCCCGGCTCACGCATCTCGTGGCCGTCGTCGCCAGTCGTCCCCCGTGCCCGAGGACTACGACTTTTACTATCCCATCGACATCAGAGTGATCCAGCCCACGCCCAGCGGGTCCCCGTGTGGCAGCGAACGCGCCCTCTACGAGAGCGTGCCCCCCCCAAAGCCGAGGCTGGCCCCCTTGGCCTCGATCAGCAGCTGCAACAGCTCGTTGGCCACCGATTATCCGGATCTCGAGATGCCGTCGTTCGTGTCGGACTCTGTATTCCACGAAGATACGGACGATGAAGTCGAGCCCTTCTCGACGGACAGTGACGAGGAAGAAGAGGAGGTAGAACACTGTGTCGATTGTGAGATGTTGGAGATGAGAAGGACGCAGATTGGGGAGGGGGAGTGGTCGAAAGAGACTCTGTTTTAGGGCGGGGATGCGTGGTTCTTCGATTTTTGTTGGTAAGTGGAATAGTTTTGCATTGACAGAGGTGGAGGAAAGKTGTTTTTTGTTTTTTTGCATTTATATTTTAGTAAGTTTTTTTCCAGTATAAAAATGAATGCAATTAATACATGATTTTAGATCTCTAAAAGTGAGTACTTTTAAATTAAACTGTACTAGAACAAAAATAGTATATGTTCTAGTACTGTACTATTATTAAACAGAATAATTTATTCAGGCATTCTAAAATCATGAAAGTACCCAATTAAAAATACTCTGCTTCATAGATACTCATTTAAAAAATACCCTGAATGATAATTCTCATTTTTAACAAGGATATGTATTAAAATTAATCTAAAAATTATTTTATCTTGGGGTTTAAAAAATATTGTCACTAAAATTAGGGAACACTACTGCAATGAGGTAATGTTTTTACTCTAGTTTCCATTCATTCATACTGATTATTCCATTTGTCAATACCTTAATCAACCAAAGTACCTTGTCCTAATTTAGGTACACAGTACAGAGAAAGACATGTTATCTTAGTACTAATAACCTCATGTTTTTCTATATACCACATTAACAAGTTGTTTTTTTTATTTTGGAGCAACATCTTCCATTTGTGTCAGAGACAAAGTAAGAAAACATTCCACTGTCAAATCTTTTAAAATTACCCACTACCCCCCAAGTGTGTCCCCCCGTTGTTGTAGCTATGGACCCCAAAAGGTAAGAACCAATCATATCACCTGTTTACGCCTTGCCAGTGTGTGGCCTACAGTAGCAGCGGTAGTTAAACGCACAAAGACAATTGTTGTTTTCCATGGGACCGCCGCCTTGGTGACCGTTCTGTGTTAGATCGCAGCCTAGCCATACGAATCTGTGTTGTGTTTGTTTTTTAACTCCAAAAAAAAAAAGATCGAATTTATTTGAGGAAGTGGTCGATTGGTTGTCGGAACTGTTTTTTATACCACCGATTTTTGTACGTGTTTTCTAGATTGTCTCACTTCCAAAATAAAGAGGATTATTGCCCTGCCCCCCTCAAAATGTAAAGTGTACAGTATTAAAGTTTATAGGATTGTATGTTTTATGTTATGTACTAACAGAGTAAAGTGCAATAAACGTAATAACTGTTATCACTCTGTTGTTTCAGTGGAACAGCATTGAAACTTTGAGTTTTTGTACAAAACATCTATCTGCAGATAAGGCAATTTGTTCATAATTTTTTAAGGTTTTACTTATAAAATTCCTGAAAAAAATGCCATCTTTAATCTTTATTAACTTTGATTATATATATTGTACCAATATTAATTAATGTGTTTTAAAAAAGCACTCACTTACAGTTKTTACTTCCTAAGTTACTAATATTAATTAAATACTTGKTCTATAACTTACAGTGTCAAAAAGTACTTGTTAACAGCATTTACCTCCTAAGGAACTCATTAATACACTTGTTCTAATACACTCAGTATCAATTATAAAAAACTATTCATTTACAGATGCTTTTTTAAAGCTACTGGTATTGATGACCAAACTTAAGATTTCTTAAAAACCTTTTCTGTAACCCTTCCAATAATCAAGAAACAAATATTTCATCCCCTAACTCCAATTTTTTTTAAACAGTTAAACCTGGAAAAATATTCTCTTATTGACCGTTAAAATGTAAATTAATAGTATGTAAAATGGACAAAAATTTAATAACTTTCCAATATTTATTTACATAAAATAACAAATAAACACCTTATTAGAGACAAGTCACAGTTACAAGCAATTATTATTCTTCACGTGTTAAGAACAAGTTTGGATAAAACCTCAATCCCTCCATGGAGTCGTCTCGACAGCACTTCCCAAAATTCTCAGCAGTTTTCAACCGTTCTTTGGCCAGAATTACAGAAATACCTAAATGCTGGGCTAATTCCTCTGAAGACATGGACCCTTTTTCTTCCAACTATAATACAATATCAAATAACATATTAGTCGGCAAAATTGGACGATTCTTACCAATTCAGCTGTGGCAGTGGCAACATTCTCGTCATTGAGTGTCTGAAGCTGTAAAACCATAACGCCACTGTCAAACCTGTACAACTTCAACGGCAAGTCGTATTTTTCCATCAGACGACAGGCACTCAACAAATCTTCTGGAGACAACAGCTCCAAACCTCTGGCTCTGTTCACTCTGCAGTAAGCATCGGCTAAGGCCATCATTCCACCCATTTCGGTGATGGGAGTAGTTAAAATATCGCAAACTTGATTAGCTAAACTAATGTAATACTGATTATCCGACTTGTACGCATCTCTCGTCACAGGATCATCTATCCCAAGACTCAACAAGTACGATTTGAATCGAATAGTTTCATCTTCAGTAATATCTCCTTGTCTGTCACGAATTTTACCCGATATCACTTGCGATAAACGCACCATATCCTTAGCCATGGTCATCAGTTTACTCAGATCTTGAAAGGCGACAGAGATGCTCTCATCTGTGGCCTTTTGTTTCTCCTGCAAGCTGCGTTCTATCCCCACTATGCCAGTTCGTAGTTTAATGTTTGGGAGATTAGTATTTTGACCAGCTTGTGTTGTTTCTACCCCAGCCCATTTGCGTTTCAAACAACAGTCGTTCAATACGGACACCACATCACTATTAAAACCTTCCTTAAACGATAACTTCACGAAATCGTAGATGCTAGAAGGTTGGGGACCATCGTTCCTCTCAGGATTAGCCTTCGTCAAGTGCAAAACGACCTTCCTCGACCTGCTAAAGCTAAGAGCGTTGGGGCTCTCCTCTTCCACGTACACCACGTAGCTCAGCGGCAAAGACAGGCACACCTGCCCCAGCGGTATGGCCCCCGGACGCCCCCAAATTATCCTGTGCGTTGTGATCATCAGTTCCCCGCCAGCAAACGAAGACTTCTGATCGCCGTCGTATATGCGTACGTTGTTCTCCCGCACGAGAAATTGTTCGTTAGGTACTAAAACTGGACTGCTATACTCGAAACGGTCCATTTTAGCTTGATTCGCTGTGAAATTCAACCATAAATGGAAGAAAACATCAATCGATGAAGATTTTTTTGAGGTTAGTTGTCAAAGTTGGTGACATTTGATTCTAACCTTAAAATGCGAAAAGTCCCTAGGATTGGTAGGCAATTTTTTGGTGTGGCTTTAAACACCGCTCAACTGTATTAGATTTTTTGTTGATTTTGTTATATTATTATTAGTTATACTATAATTTTTTCTTTAACAAACCAGCTCAAGATACAGTGATTTAGTATTTGAAACCGAAAACTCATAACCAAAAAGAATTCGGCCAACATCGTAACACGAAACATGGGACCGTATTTCCTATTATGTATTTAGGTGTAAATGTTGTGTACTCTAAACAGCTTTGATTAAACATAATCTAATGATTAGGCTTTCTTGATGTATTTTATCATGTATATCGATCAGGATTAAGAATGTTATTAAGTTGGTCGCATAAAATTGACTTGCTCGGTTGGTGCAGTGACATTTGCGCGGTACCCTCTGTCACTGGTGGCAGCACTGAATCTGTTTTGATTCTTTGATTGTTGTGTGGAAGTGCTAAGCAGTAGGAGTGCTTAATTTATTTAAACGTGATTTTTGGCGATTTCCCAACTTAGTCAGAGTTAAAAAAGTAGTGTTTATTACTGGAAATGTTCGGCTGACTTCTTCGACAGTGAAGAACGACAAAATCTAATGTTTTAACATCAAAATTTTGTCGGAATCCAGCACAATAAATCGCCATCTTCGACGAGTCGTGTCGTTCTAATTTTCCGTAATAAATGGATTTTAATGAGGTTTTAACATCTTAAGTGGTCGTGGTCGGTTTGATTTTACTGTGAAGATGTAGGATTACTCAACGGAATGCGTTTTCAGTAGTTTTAAGTCGATTTGAAGCCGTGATAGGATGAATGCATCATCAGTTCAGTGGGCAGACATGGCAGCTTCTTGCTAACCGTTTTTCTGATACAATTTTTTATCTGGACTGAAGGAAATGAAGACGTCTGGTGAAGCCAACGTTAGTTCTGACATCCATCAAGTGGAAAAGATGATCATCAGCGGGAATATACCCATAGAGGAGCTGCTTGGCTCAGTCACAACCTATAATAACATAGAGGGATCAGATTGCAAGAGCCAACAGTTGAGAAGCAGCGCGAGGGTGTTCAAAAAGATGAAATTGGACTCTGCCATAGCGGAAAAGAAGGAACCACCCCCACCTCCTGTCAAGGAGGAACAGAAACCCGAACCGAAAAAGCAACTAAAACCAATGTGGTCGGCAGAAGACAAGTCGTTGTTCTTCGAAGCTTTGAACGAATACGGGAAGGACTTCGACGGTATCCAAGCTTACATGGGCAATAAACTGAAGAAGAGAGGTCTCCCGGAGTCCGCTATTAAGTCCAGGGAGCAAATCAGGCACCTTTACTACAGGACTTGGCACAAGATATCAAAGCACCTTAAGTTCAACCCGGAGACCAAGAAACTCGTGCAGGAACTGTACGGTTTGGTCAACTACGGGGAGCTGAGGAGGAAGGTGGGGTCTGTTAGTCCGAAGACGTGTGTCAAGCTTAATGAATTGATGTATACTGGGACTTTGGCGCTCAGACGGAAGGGCAAGACCATAAGGATAAAGACGCCCATGTGCAGAGCGTTGAGAAAGGTCAACTTGATAGATGGTGAGTTGCTTGATATATTATGGGTAGCTGGAATGCATTTTGATGACCTTATACCTCATCAAAATGTCTTTTTTAGAGTAGTAGTAATAGTAGAGTTTTAGTATTTGGTCATTTTTGTGATGCTAGCCGTCAATTGATAATAAATAACAGATTATCAGAAATGAGTCATGCTTCTGATAATAAATACTGCAAGTTCTTTTTCTCCTTTAAATCCTTCGAAAATCTGGCATTCAGCGATTCCAAAGTCAATAATTCTGAAAGTAGGTATGATTCTTTTGCAATTTTTTGCCATTAATGTTTCAATAATTAAGAAGTTGTACTTACAATAGGAGATATCTCGCATTAACTCTATACATCAATGTTTCAGTTTTGATATTGTGTTTGTGTCATGTCTTGCTAAAGTGATATCGACATCTTTGTAGATAATCTGCAGGATTTAAAGTTGCCATCCAAAGTATCAGTGGAGATACGTCCCAAAGACATGAATTCTTGGATGAACATACAGTCACTGGCTCAAAATCCGAGAATAAAAGCTGTAGTTCCTCTACAGCAAAGACTGAGTTCCTTGATCAACTGCATCAAAGAAAGATGGAAGCCTCCATGTTTGGCTGCCGTATCCTTTGATTTTTAACATTTACCTGTCCAATTCTAAACCTTCTATTTCCTTAATCACTTTATACAGTACGAAAAAACGTTGTCTTCAGTTAATAACGTAACGATGGATCTCTTACCCGACAATAATGCTATTGAGACTTGCAAAATGCATTACAGTCGCCCATTGAGGTTAACCCCTCCAGCGGAGGCGAAAGTTGAATTGCCGGCTTTCAATTTAATCGAATATTTAACGTGCCAAAGCATTTGTTTGAATGGTTATGAAGAAAGGATGGGAATCAGAACGGCCAGTGGTCAACAGTGGCATTCTTCGTTTCCCAGTACACCGAAAGCTGGTAAAGGTAAGAAAATTAGGGGAATTTCTTTAATTTTTTCATGTGTCTGTAAGTGTTTGTGTAGGTTCGAAAAAGAAACGACAGAGACAGGAAAGCGCCAGCGAGAAACAGGGTCCCAAACCACAGAATGATGGTGTGGAGGCGGCGTCCAACAGCGACAACCACAAGATGGAGATCGACCCGTCAGACTCTGTCACGGATGTCGTTAAAGAAGCCGTCAACACTATTTTGGCCCTGAACAACCAGGAAAAGAAGGAGGATGAGAAAGTGACAGATTGCGGCAAGCCTGAAGTTAAACAGGAGGTGAAAGATTATGAAGAAGAAATCAACAAAATAAGGAGGGGGTGGACTGTAGAAGAATGCGGTACTCTGTGTGTTGGGGAGCTGTATTTGATGGTGAGTTTTTGCTTTAATTTTAAAATATTATCAACAAATAAATGGGGTACTTCTTAAAGACAAATGTATGTTGCAATTTGTAGTGGTTTCTGAAATATACACTACATTTTTTTAGTTTAATTTGAAGAGCTGTAGAGCTACAAGTTTTACTTTTCCATTTATTTATCTTAAAGAAAAATGGTATGCTACATTAAAATTTTCCCTTGCAGTTTGGTGCTGACGGCAAAATTATTTTGGAATACGACTGGGATGACGAAGTAAAAATCAAACGGGAACCTGGAACTTGCCCTGACGTACAGGCTCAGGTCAACACTTCCCTGCAGAGGTTGCTGTCCGTTGCCAAACTCCATTACAGAAAAAATCTCATCAAATGTCCATGCGGTCATGTTTGTGGTGGCACGACCACTAAAAGTACTAGCAACTGCAAGACAAAAGGCTCTGCGAAGGCAACTAAAGTCACTGAGGCGAGCAGCACGAGTACAGAGGTCAGTTGTGACAGTTTTTCGAAAAGAGATAATTTTTTCAATTCATATTCTGTAGGAACCAAAGAATGTGGACGTCAAACCTGCCGTGAAAACACCCAACCCATCGCCGGCTGCTAATAATCGTCCAAGACCAATTTCACCGCAGGTCGTGGTACAGAGACCAAGCATCAGTAATGTCAATTACCTTCGTGCACAGTTAGAGGTATGTTTCATCCTACTTTTTTTTCATTTTCAGTCCATAACAAGGATCAGATAGAATTTTATTTTGTGAGGTATTAATTTAATAATAATAATAATAATTACAATGTCATTTTACAAGGTTGTTACAAATGTTACAACTGTTCAAGGCCTTCGGCACAAACTGTGTTAACATATATTTGCGTGGGTTAAATTGCTTTTTCTAATTTCAGTCCATACAAAGATTGAGGCCGAAATTCTGCAGCAGGAGAGGCAGGCCGCGTTCAAAACAAGTCGTGGTTGAAAGAAAATTGCCGGTGATCGCTAACAAAGGCGACATCGGCCAGATAGTGCAAATGAACATCATATCGCAGGACAAATTTGAACCGGTTCCGAGCGTCATGGCAAAGATTGCCAAGCAAGAAACTGATCCCCTTGGCATGCTCGACAACCATCCTAAAGTAATAGTTCCTGATATCGGTCAGGGAGAGACGTTTATAACGCAGCGGGTAAGTTGGAAAACTTTAAAAGTAGCAGTAAACTAAATTGTGTTAATATTGATCTAAATTTTAAAATTCTTCTATAATAGAACTTTTTTTCTACACACATCAAGTATTCTAAAGCATATTTCGAAGTTTCGTTTATAAAATTGTTCAAGAGTTATTGTGAAAAATATGAGATTAACTATTTTAAAGCCCTTTTTTTGTTACCGGTTTTTATGTTATTTCGGCAGGTCTCTGTTATGGAAGGACTGATGGCTCCCCCCGAAGCCATTTCTGATAATGCCATAATGTCAACGAGCAGAGTTAGTTCTCCCACCAGCATATCCAACCTGTTGGACTTGGCTTTGGGCGCAGCTGCGGAAAATGGCAGATCTGACAATAACGAAAGCGGAATGCCTAGTTTTGCAGGTAAGCAGATTCAATTTTTACTGAAAAAGAGTGCTAGAAACCAACCGAGTCAATTTAGAATTTTAAAACAATATTTACGATGTAGATTTGGACATGAAATTTGCATCAAAGTATGTTGCTGTATTTTTTAACTATAACTTTGAAAGTTTTATTCCAATTTTGATCAATTATGAAGGAAAATTTGAAGAATGAAATAATTGATGATGTATGGTTTGTTCTTAAAGATTTGATCAGAAAATGTTGGGAGAATTGAAGTTTTTTGTGCATTCCAACTTTTTTTATCGTAACTTTTAGATCTGTTGCTTAATATTGATGGCAGAATAAGAAGACATACATATGAGATAAAGAAAGAACTGCATGATGACTTGCTATACTCAAATTTGATCAGGCTGCTTTAATTTCAAAGATACAAACTAGGCAGCATTTGGAAACAATGAAGAAGCAAATCTTTAATTATTATAATCAGTTGAATAGAAAAAGATGAAGGGTTGAAATGATACTTGAATTATCAAGCATTTGCATTGATCACAATACATTTTTGGAATATTTTTTAATCATAACTTTATAATACACTTTCGAATTTTGATTATCAATGAAAAGATTAAGAAACAAGTATTTCAAGTCATTTTCTACACTAATTTGATGGTAAATACAGTGCACAAGATGAAGAATGAAATGTTTGAAGACTCAATAACAATCACATTTCAAAAGAGACCTTTTGTTTTTAAGATGATGTTCAAGCATCGTACTCTTGCAATTTTGAACTCATTGCCGTAGTTTTTTGGATGATGTTTTGAAAATCTTTGTCTGATTTTAATCTGTAATAAAAATGAATGGAGAATCTAATGACTTTTTTGTCACATTTGTTTAATTGTTTATGTTTCAAAATTATAATCAAGATTTATTTGAGATCAGATTTTAACTGTACTTTTCCAGATTTTTAATTGATCTTTTCAAATCTATAGTGCAATTTTATTATTATAGAAAAAAATCACTTGATTAATTCTTTTATCAGACTCTTTTAACTTGAAACCTCTCTTTGTGCTTTAGGAATACTCTCCGACAACCTGCCTACCAACACGCCACCTGTGAGCCCGTCGAGGATCCTGAGGGAGCATGAAAACCAATGGTTGAATTCGGAAGTAGCCGATTTTTCACTGAGCAGTCTACTCGGCCATCTCGAGTCACCGATAAAGCCGATTCAGTCAGGATCGGAAKATTCTCGCATGWCTCAAGACGTAARTTGTCGATCATTTTAAAATGCGCCGCMAAAAAAATTTTTTTTGAAGGTCGRCGCTCAGTTGCAATCTCTCCTGACCGAAAACAGCATCGATTACACCGCGAAATTTGCAGATCTTGCGGAGGTCGTTTCCGACACCAAAAAAGTCTAAATAAAATTCGTCGTCTTTATTTATTACACACCCATATAAAACAGAAATTAATAAAACCAGATAAATTAGCTATATAATGTGGTCGATGGGATGGCATTCTTTTAAGTCTCCTCGTTCTTCTCCCTGCCGTTGAGCATCGGTTCGTTCCACGACCAGCAGAGGTGGTCTTTCATGGCGGGGGAGAGCGGAGGTATCAGTTTGCGCGGAATCAGGAACGTGGAGAGGTTGAATAAGTCCAAGAAGACCTTGTAGCGATCGCTGTAATCAAAGTAAGTCGATTGAAAAACGATTTTTTATTGTGTTTTTTAATTCGGCAAAATTGTCTTCGCTTGTAATTAAAGTTGGTTACATTGAGATAAAAAAATGATGACAACCTCAGTTGGAAAGTTTGTATTACTGTCCCTGTACCTTAACAAAGAAGTTAATCAAATGCAGTGTGGAATTTTTTGGCAGAACTTCTAAGTGACCCTGTATTTTACTGCATTTATTTTAGCTCAATTTGATTGTTCATGAAACTTTTAAACAAAAACATTTTCAGAATTTTTTCTTCACAAATTATTTTTTATATACATTGAGCTATCTAGTGTATATTTTAGAATGCCATTATACAAGATTGTTCAAAAGTTATAATGAAAAATGTAACACAAACCATAATTTCGATTTAGATATTTGATTGTGAATAACTTTTAAACAAAAAAAAATTGTCTATTCCGCCATGACAATTTATTTTCTATGTAAATTGAGCTAACTAATGTATATTTTAAAATGCTCTTATATAAGGCCATTCAAAAGTTGCAGTGATCAATGTAATGTATACTGTAGTACCAGTTATGATAATTGATTGCTCCTGAAACTTTTAAACAAAAACATTTTCAGAATTCTTTCATCACAAATAATTTTCTAAATACATTGAGCGATCTAATGCATATCTTAGAATGTCATTATACAAGATTGTTCAAAAGTTATAATGAAAAATGTAACTCAAACCATAATTTCGATTTAGATATTTGATTATGAATAACTTTTAAACAAAAAAAATTGTCTCTTCCGCCATGGCAATTTATTTTCTATGTAAATTGAGCTAACTAATGTATATTTTAGAATGCTATTATATAAGGCCATTCAAAAGTTGCAGTGAACAATGTAATGTATACTGTAGTACCGATTATGATAATTGATTGCTCCTGAAACTTTTAAACAAAAACATTTTCAGAATTCTTTCATCACAAATAATTTTCTAAATACATTGAGCGATCTAATGCATATCTTAGAATGTCATTATACAAGATTGTTCAAAAGTTATAATGAAAAATGTAACTCAAACCATAATTTCGATTTAGATATTTGATTATGAATAACTTTTAAACAAAAAAAATTGT
Organism: Rhyzopertha dominica; assembly: GCA_025024175.1. Classification (NCBI taxonomy): domain Eukaryota; kingdom Metazoa; phylum Arthropoda; class Insecta; order Coleoptera; family Bostrichidae; genus Rhyzopertha; species Rhyzopertha dominica. The sequence continues at coordinate 53,121,977 of QCXZ01000041.1, forward strand.
CTCTTCCGCCATGGCAATTTATTTTCTATGTAAATTGAGCTAACTAATGTATATTTTAGAATGCTATTATATAAGGCCATTCAAAAGTTACAGTGAACAATGTAATGTATACTGTAGTACCGATTATGATAATTGATTGCTCCTGAAACTTTTAAACAAAAACATTTTCAGAATTCTTTCATCACAAATAATTTTCTAAATACATTGAGCGATCTAATGCATATCTTAGAATGTCATTATACAAGATTGTTCAAAAGTTATAATGAAAAATGTAACTCAAACCATAATTTCGATTTAGATATTTGATTATGAATAACTTTTAAACAAAAAAAATTGTCTCTTCCGCCATGGCAATTTATTTTCTATGTAAATTGAGCTAACTAATGTATATTTTAGAATGCTATTATATAAGGCCATTCAAAAGTTGCAGTGAACAATGTAATGTATACTGTAGTACCGATTATGATAATTGATTGCTCCTGAAACTTTTAAACAAAAACATTTTCAGAATTCTTTCATCACAAATAATTTTCTAAATACATTGAGCGATCTAATGCATATCTTAGAATGTCATTATACAAGATTGTTCAAAAGTTATAATGAAAAATGTAACTCAAACCATAATTTCGATTTAGATATTTGATTATGAATAACTTTTAAACAAAAAAAATTGTCTCTTCCGCCATGGCAATTTATTTTCTATGTAAATTGAGCTAACTAATGTATATTTTAGAATGCTATTATATAAGGCCATTCAAAAGTTACAGTGAACAATGTAATGTATACTGTAGTACCGATTATGATAATTGATTGCTCCTGAAACTTTTAAACAAAAACATTTTCAGAATTCTTTCATCACAAATAATTTTCTAAATACATTGAGCGATCTAATGCATATCTTAGAATGTCATTATACAAGATTGTTCAAAAGTTATAATGAAAAATGTAACTCAAACCATAATTTCGATTTAGATATTTGATTATGAATAACTTTTAAACAAAAAAAATTGTCTCTTCCGCCATGGCAATTTATTTTCTATGTAAATTGAGCTAACTAATGTATATTTTAGAATGCTATTATATAAGGCCATTCAAAAGTTGCAGTGAACAATGTAATGTATACTGTAGTACCGATTATGATAATTGATTGCTCCTGAAACTTTTAAACAAAAACATTTTCAGAATTCTTTCATCACAAATAATTTTCTAAATACATTGAGCGATCTAATGCATATCTTAGAATGTCATTATACAAGATTGTTCAAAAGTTATAATGAAAAATGTAACTCAAACCATAATTTCGATTTAGATATTTGATTATGAATAACTTTTAAACAAAAAAAATTGTCTCTTCCGCCATGGCAATTTATTTTCTATGTAAATTGAGCTAACTAATGTATATTTTAGAATGCTATTATATAAGGCCATTCAAAAGTTACAGTGAACAATGTAATGTATACTGTAGTACCGATTATGATAATTGATTGCTCCTGAAACTTTTAAACAAAAACATTTTCAGAATTCTTTCATCACAAATAATTTTCTAAATACATTGAGCGATCTAATGCATATCTTAGAATGTCATTATACAAGATTGTTCAAAAGTTATAATGAAAAATGTAACTCAAACCATAATTTCGATTTAGATATTTGATTATGAATAACTTTTAAACAAAAAAAATTGTCTCTTCCGCCATGGCAATTTATTGTCTATGTAAATTGAGCTAACTAATGTATATTTTAGAATGCTATTATATAAGGCCATTCAAAAGTTGCAGTGAACAATGTAATGTATACTGTAGTACCAGTTATGATAATTGATTGCTCCTGAAACTTTTAAACAAAAACATTTTCAGAAGTCTTTCATCACAAATAATTTTCTAAATACATTGAGCGATCTAATGCATATCTTAGAATGTCATTATACAAGATTGTTCAAAAGTTATAATGAAAAATGKAGCTCAAACCATAATTTCGRTTTAGATATTTGATTATGAATAACTTTTAAACAAAAAAAATTGTCTCTTCCGCCATGGCAATTTATTTTCTATGTAAATTGAGCTAACTAATGTATATTTTAGAATGCTATTATATAAGGCCATTCAAAAGTTACAGTGAACATTGTAATGTATACTGTAGTACCGATTATGATAATTGATTGCTCCTGAAACTTTTAAACAAAAACATTTTCAGAATTCTTTCATCACAAATCATTTTCTAAATACATTGAGCTATTGAATGCATATTTTAGAATGCCATTATACAAGATTGTTCAAAAGTTATAATGAAAAATGTAACTCAAACCATAATTTCGATTTGTGAATAACTTTTAAACAAAAAAAAATTGTCTATTTCGCCATAGCAATTTATTTTCTATGTAAATTGAGCTAACTAATGTATATTTTAGAATGCTATTATATAACGCCATTCAAAAGTTACAGTGAACAATGTAATGTATACTGTAGTACCGATTATGATAATTGATTGCTCCTGAAACTTTTAAACAAAAACATTTTCAGAATTCTTTCTTCACAAATTATTTCCTATATACATTGAGCTATCTAATGCATATTTTAGAATGCCATTATACAAGATTGTTCAAAAGTTATAATGAAAAGTGTAACACAAACCATAATTTCGATTTAGATATTTGATTGTGAATAACTTTTAAACAAAAAAAAATTGTCTATTCCGCCATGACAATTTATTTTCTATGTAAATTGAGCTTACTAATGTATATTTTAAAATGCTCTTATATAAGGCCATTCAAAAGTTGCAGTGAACAATGTAATGTATACTGTAGTACCGATTATATTTGATTGTTCCTGAAACTTTTAAACAAAAACATTTTCAGAATTCTTTCTTCACAAATTATTTCCTATATACATTGAGCTATCTAATGTATATTTTAGAATGTCATTATACAAGCTTGTTCAAAAGTTATAATGAAAAATGTAACTCAAACCATAATTTCGATTTAGATATTTGATTGTGAATAACTATTAAACCAAAAAAAATTGTCTATTTCTCAATGGCAATTCATTTTCTATGTAAATTGAGCTAACTAATGTATATTTTAGAGTGCTATTATATAAGGCCATTCAAAAGTTACAGTGAACAATGTAATGTATACTGTAGTACCGATTATGATAATTGATTGCTCCTGAAACTTTTAAACAAAACCATTTTCAGAATTCTTTCATCACAAATAATTTTCTAAATACATTGGGCTATCTAATGCATATTTTAGAATGTCATTATACAAGATTGTTCAAAAGTTATAATGAAAAATGTAACGTAAACTATAATTTCGATTTATATATTTGATTGTCAATAACTTTTAAACAAAAAAAATTGGCAAATTCTTTCATGACAATTTATTTTCTATGCATATTGACTTGTGAAATGCATATTTTATAATGCCATTATATTACGTCATTCAAAAGTTATAGTGGAAATAGTGTTGTTTAAATTTTTAAATGAATCATTTTTCCAACGAGTCGTAGTACAAAACTTGTACATTTTTACTAGCAACTGAATTTCCCTACCTCAACGTTGATCTCAAGTACTGATACCCGGACGATCCCCCCGTGCCCAACTGCGACGACCCGATCATTCTCTGSACCATAATCAAGTGATTATCTGCAACAGAATCAAAGGTAAGGTAATATTTAAATATAMATCACGAYGACGTACATCGCCATTTGGTTATCAACGAATCGATGTCCATCAGTAAAGTCAGAATCTGATGCGGCTGACTGAAACGCGGCTCATCTCTGTAAAACGTGATCATGATGGCTCCCTGTAAGGCCTTGTGGGAGAATCGCCTTTCGCCCCTGGAAACCAGCGCCTCATGGACTTTCGGGTTGAATATGGATTCGTAGACTTCGCGACGCTTCTCTAAATCGGAAAGGTGGTATTCGCGTACTTTTTCGGAATCATCCTTCTGTGAGACGTGTATTAACAGTCAATTAATCGAGATTAATTTATCAATATTTCGTGTACCTGTGCTAAAGCTGTTTGTTCTTGTAAAAGAACGTTCACTGCCTTCTGGTACTTGCCCCAGAAGTTAAAACCCTGGAGTTCTAGTCCAGGGGTTCTCTCAAGCCATTTTTGTACCAGATCCATCAGGGAAGGTTCATTTTCTGATACATCAATAGCATTCATGGCTTCCTATAATAATGATTAGTTGTTTTGATTGCATCAGGACGGATTTTATTAGACAGTTTTTCAGATATCATAGGGATTTCAAAAGCAAACATATAAGTTACAGTACGTCTCATGTTCATGAGATCCTATTGGTTACAATTTCGTAAAAAGCCGCGATCAATCTATCAAACAAAATCTTTTGCTGTCATCAGTTTCATGTCTCAACCACGTACCTGATCGTTGCCAAMCACCTTCCCATAGTGTTGATTATATTTAACCCTGTGCTCCTGCTTTACACCCAATTTGTTTTCCAAAAGCCTGAACTGCAAGCTTTGAAATCCCGATGCTGGACAGAGATAACCGCGAAACTCCATGAAATCCAGGGGCGTCATGGTTTCCAGGATCATTACTTGATCTACCAGCAACTGTAAGTCAAAAGAAGGATGTACTTGCGAGAAATCGCCTAACGAAAAAGAGCTATTATTGAGACAAGTGCCGTTTGCGATCAAATGACAAACGTATCACGCATCTAATTTTACGTATGGCGTCTGTAGTACTATGTCGGTAAACCGCAGTTCTTGTGTTACCGAATTTTTTTCGAACGCTCTCATTGATGCAACACACGCAAAGGTCACGTAATCGCGCAAAAGGGAACCGATAAGAATCGCGCGCACGTTGTGAAACCGAAAAATTTCGTCAGAACAAAAGACGATCGAAAACGGACCTACTACTAAGGTTTCAGGCGGATTTGTTTACACGTAATGCGGCTAAAGATGATCCTCACCTTTAGTATCAACACAATTCTATTCAGCCTCTTCATTATCTCCAAAGTTTGGGATTCTTCCAAAACGACGCTGAAAAGCGCACGAATGGAATCCAGTTCGTAAATTATTTGTTTGAACCACAATTCGTACGCTACAAAAGGATCTGGTTACAAATCGATTTTTCTTTTTCATTTAAGCGAATACCTTGATGCGTGACAATGAATAAGTGTTCATCGTGTACTGGGTGTTTATTTTCCGCGCTCAACATACGTTGAGCCGATAAAATCTTGTCCAACATGAGATATTCCCCATAAAGCATGCCCGCTTCCTCTCCAAGTTGTTGTCCATCTTGGGCATGACTGAAAAAACATCGCATTTTTATCGAAAGACAACTACAATGCCTTCAACGCTCACCTGCTTCTCATGGGACAGCTCATTTTGTTTTTCAAAATTGGTCCGCTCGCTTTCAAATTCAAACCGCGACTGACCGTGGGTTGCTGCTATCGATAACGTAATTCGATACCGTTGCGCCGATTCTGCTATTTTTGTGTGCAAACAGCTCGCGCAAGAAAGAAATACAGCATCCGATGTTGTAACTGTCGCACCAGATTGATAACGAGTCCAATTATTGCCTAATTGTTTCATTCATAAACACGGTGTTTATCGTAGTCGCGGTTTTTTCATAATCACGGCGCGTCGTAACCCCAATCATTTGGTAATTTCACGGTTAGGCGTAATTACGACCACTTAAATTGGTGCACGGTGCGCCGTAACCTTGACCACTCGCATTGGTGCACGGTGCGCTGTAACTTTAACCACTCACGTTGGTGCACGGTGCGCTGTAACCTTGACCACTTTGTTGGTGCACGGTGCGCCGTAACCTTGGCCACTCACGTTGGTGCACGGCGTGTTGTATTAGTCGCCACTGCCGGGAMACAATCGGGCAAAGCGCGGGCGCACCATCGATTTCGAATATGGTGTTTTCAAAAACGGTCGTCGATAAATCAGCTGTTGGCCAGTGCTGATCAAAAATTCGACGAAAATGCTTCGCCTGCCATGGGAGTTATCGCGTCGGTACTGCAGTGGCACTGCGAACATTGCAGTTTGATTAATCCAACCGAACAAGTTAGGTGCATACGCTGCGGTCGATCTAGGGAAGTAGCCAACACAAACAAAGACAATGACAGTGCCGATTCGTTTTTGTCGAATTTTGGTACCACAGCTAAGTGCACCGTGATACGAAGGGTCAAATCGAAGGGGATTAAATCGGTTAAAAGGGATTTCATAAGGTAAATTAATGGTTAAAATGGAAGTAAAGTAGTATTGATCAGAGGATCAATAATTTATGACGGTTTGCTCTGTTATAGGTGCCGAATTCGAAGGTTTTTGAGCGTTCCCAGTTTGGTTACAGCACAGAGATGTTCTAATTGCGGTTTGGTCGTTTGCACAGCCACTACCAGCTGTGTTGCTTGCGGTGGCAGGTTAGAAATGAACTTGGCACCATGCAAGAACTGCGCTTCGAGACTGACTCCCGTTGAGCAGCCTGTTTATTGTGATAGAGCGGCCAAGGCGTGTGGCTGTCCGAAAACTAGCTTCGTATCCCTGTCCAACATAACCAGCTACAACTGTTCCGTGGCCAGGCAAACTGACTGTGATCGAGAGATGCCGAAGAACGTCAGGACCACAGCTAGCGGTATCAACGACATCCCAAAAACGACCTGGACTTGCAAGAGGTGTACGCTGTTGAACAATGCGGGCACGACGGTGTGTGAAGCGTGTGAGGGGCCGTACATCTCCGATATGAACAGCAATTTGAGCCCGGGCGTTCTTATAAAGGTGAACGAGGATTTCTCGTGGATCGCGTCGCAGTGCCGCGATAACCAAGTCGATAATTGGGCCGACAACGAAGCTCTACGCCTCAACGGGCAGGCCTGTTATAAACCGATGTACAGACGGTCCCTGTCTGAACTGCCGACCGTCCAGAATCCAACGAATCGTCACAGCTTGGAGGTGGACGCTTTTCCGAAGTCGAGCAGTTCCATGACAGACATTCAATCTTCTCAGAACGTAGACAGTTTGTTTAAGAGTAGCGGCAGTGCGGGTGAACCCAGTACTCAGACTTTGTACACTTATATCGGGATGACGGAGCCAGATAAGACGAAGAATCATGTTTATTATAAGAACAAAAGTGTCATCAACGCACAGAGAACGGAGATCAAGTTTGACGCCGAACAGCATGCCAAAGTGTAAGTACGATTTTTTAAATTACATGCAATTTTTCTTCACATTTTATTAATGTTGTCAAGTGAAATGAGGCCAATATTTAGACCACAAACAGCAAATTAACATTAGTCATTAAATAATAAACTGAATAGTAACAAAGATATAGGGTGTTAAAGTTTATATTTTGTTTTTGCTATTTAGGCTATAATTAAAGAGCAGTAAATTCCAAAGGCACTATTAGTTTTTGTTTTTACCAAACTTTATCATTGTTAGCATTCTAGTAATAAAATTATAATTTGTATTAGTACTGACAGTTCATTTTTAAAAATTGTTCTGGGTATACCTTCTTCAAAGATATAAAAAATTTCTACACGCTTTAAAGCGTTTCTAATTTCGCTGCTTAGATTTTTCCAAAACAGCTTTACAGTCAATTGCTATTAGCTGAAAATATTTGTTGTTTCAAGTGTTTCCTTTTATTTGACAATGTCAGAAGATTGACATTATGAGACATCATTTTTTTTTATTAGCATGGAAGCACTGGAAAGCAAGGTGAACTCGTATCGTCGCTGGCAGACATGCGCCCACTGTTCCTTCTTTTATAATGACATGAACGCCACACACTGCATAGTTTGCAACACTCCCAGGGTAGCGCCTTCCATCACCCAACCTTGTACGATAACGGTGACCGAGGATAGAGGAGACCTCAAAATGCCTGTCATGTATGTTGACCGAATTTCCCCGGTTGTGTCGATTTATTTTGATTTGTTTTATAGGCCGTGGAACCAGTCTACGAGTTCTCAGGTACCCATCGCGACGCTGGACTTGGATGACCTCGATCAGTCTCCAGGTTAGTACAAAAAAATTAATAAACCATCTAAATAACAAAATAAACTTTAGTGGAAGCTGCCAAGGACCAAGGATGGACGTGCAAAAAATGCACACTGGTTAATAACACGTTCTCTCTTATCTGTGATGCGTGCGGCGCCTCCAAACTACGTTCTTTGGCATTAAACATCGAGACAACTTTGCCGAAAGAGGACATGTGGACTTGTAAGAGGTGCACTCTGAAGAACCCAGTTTCCATGAACGAATGCAAGGCCTGCAGGACGATCAGGAGCATTGAACCGTGCAAATCTGGATCGCCCAAACGGAGACGACCGAAAAAGATCCAGAACACCAACGTTCAAAAGGACGGTGCGCAGAATTTTCATCTGCCCAAGGAATACTTGAAGACGGACAGGATTAATTTGGATAACTATGACCCATGTAAGTGATTGCTCTTGTTTTAAATTTATTGGTTTGACCAGATTTATCTAATTCTTTCTAAAAAAAAAAGGACAGAAAGGTTGAAGTATTTTATAATGTACTGTTGCCTAACTTAGTTAAATTTTGAAGATTTTAAAGAGGTTGCTAGATGAATCATAAAATGCTTTTTTCTATAAACCTGTCAAGAATAAAGTATTGCATGTGTTTATTACTATATTCTCATATTTTGTAGCAAAGAAGACTAGGAATATATTTAAACATTTCTTTTCATTTCTAGCAATTAAAATTAGACTTGTCACATTGCAGCCAGTTCAAGCAGGATGAAATAAGCATGGTCAAACTTATTTCAGGAGTTATCGAGCTATACTTACTGACAGTGCCCTTTGGATATGAAGTATGTGATTACTTCAACATTCTTTTCTTTGGCTAATTTTGTTTCTCCGAAAAGCTACAAAAACCCTAGGAAACCATTTTTACAGTGTTTGAAAGATCTTGCAATTTCATTTTTGTTTTTAATTTTTTATTACAGCATTAGACCCTTTGAATGACATGTTCATACCCTGGCGTTGCCCGAAATGCACTTACGTCAACACAAAATGGCATCACTCGTGCGACATTTGTAAACATCCACGTGATTTAGAGGAACCATCGGAGCCTGTACGTCTGACGCAAGAACAGCTCACAGAAAAACATTGGCATTACATCGTCAGGTGCTAGTCTAATTAGACTTGTCACATTGCAGCCAGTTCAAGCAGGATGAAATAAGCATGGTCAAACTTATTTCAGGAGTTTCGAGCTATACTTACTGACAGTGCCCTTTGGATATGAAGTATGTGATTACTTCAACATTCTTTTTTGGCTAATTTGTTTCTCCGAAAAGCTACAAAAACCCTAGGAAACCATTTTTACAGTGTTTGAAAGATCTTGCAATTTCATTTTTGTTTTTAATTTTTTATTACAGCATTAGACCCTTTGAATGACATGTTCATACCCTGGCGTTGCCCGAAATGCACTTACGTCAACACAAAATGGCATCACTCGTGCGACATTTGTAAACATCCACGTGATTTAGAGGAACCATCGGAGCCTGTACGTCTGACGCAAGAACAGCTCACAGAAAAACATTGGCATTACATCGTCAGGTGCTAGTCTAACCCAAAATTCATCTCTTCTCTGTGACATTTGGTTATTTTTTTTTTAGGTATTGTAAACTGAAGAAGCAAGGGTTTGTTGATGACAGCTTTCCACCTGCTCCAAGCAGCTTGTTCTATTCGCCCTCGGAGAACAAAGACGCCCAGTTGATTAGGTGGAAACGAATTAGGGACGTCGCCGTTGACGATCAGAGGGATGCTCATTTGCCTTGGGCTGTGTTTCGACAGCCAAAACCTTCGGATATTTCACAAGGTTCGTTCTTTTTTAATTGTAATTTTCTCATCAATATTTTGCTTTTTACCAATAGAAAGGCTTGATCAAATTTTATTTTTAAAGGGATTGCTAATAAAGCATTTGAAATTTTAACTTTAGGCTTTGGTTTTTTTTTGTGAGTAGAGTATCGTCCAATTTTTGCTGGATTTATTCCAACCATTAAAAACTTTTTGGTTCTAAACTGTTAAATAAAACAAAATGAAAATAATACCCTATGTATTGGGCTAACAAATAGTGTTCTTTTGCTGTCTAGGTGTTTTGGGGGACTGCTGGCTGTTAAGTGCCTTAGCTGTGCTGGCCGAAAGGCAGGACTTACTCTACGAAGTGATAATAACAAGAGCGTACTGCCAGCAAGGTGCTTACCAGGTACGTTTGTGCAAGGACGGCACCTGGACATCAATATTGGTCGATGACTTCTTTCCATGTGATAAAAAGGGATTTTTGTTCTATTCCCAGGTGAGTTATTACTGTCAGCTCCCTTTTTTTCAATTGAGCTCTTGCTTTGGGAGAGTTTTTTTGTAATGAACAAAAAAACAGTCAGTAATCAGAACCGACTAAAGAGTAATCATTCTGACCCCCAAATACGTCGAACCCAAAGTTCTAACGAAATTMTGAAAGTAAATAAACGTTGTTCATATGTTATACGGTCACTTATGATATTACTMAAAGGATTCTGAACCCTGTGAAACCTCTTGAGGTATTTTCTTGATTTTAATAGGCAAAACGCAAGCAACTTTGGGTCCCACTGATAGAAAAGGCCGTCGCTAAAATCCACGGCTGCTACGAAGCCTTGGTTTCCGGCAGAGCGATAGAAGGACTGGCCACTKTAACGGGAGCACCGTGTGAAAGCATTCCCTTGCWGACGGGACCGATTTCGGTACMCGCTGAAGAAGAACAGCTCGATACCGATCTTATTTGGGCACAGTAAGTTGGAATGTAATATTTAATGGCATATTGGTCTGTCACGAATGTTTCCTTAGGCTTCTGTCGTCCAGGCAAGCGATGTTTTTGATGGGGGCATCCTGCGGCGGGGGGAACATGAAAGTCGACGAAGCTGAGTACCAGAAAATGGGGCTGCGCCCGCGTCACGCTTATTCTGTACTGGACGTTAGGGATGTTAAGGGAAATCGGCTTTTGAAGCTTAGAAATCCGTGGGGTGAGTTGTTTGAAGATTTTTAATGATTTAATTAATTTCGATAGTTTTCAAAATATTGGACAGAAAAAAGCATGACCTATTATGCCTTTTTTTTGATAATATGTTTGCTAATCTCACCACATTAAGTTATATACATTCTTTAACATAATCCATGCATAAGGTCACTTTGTGTGGAACGGTGATTGGTCTGACAAATCGGGCAAATGGACCGAACAATTGACTGAAGAACTGATGCCTGGCGGACCTCAGCAAGACGGAACTTTCTGGATGTCTTTCGCAGACGTCCTGAAATATTTCGACAGCATTGACATCTGTAAGGCTAGCTGTCGTCGGGACGAAGTCCGATTGTCGCTTTTACTGTGATGTGAAACTTGCTTTTGGATGTATTCTCTTCGTCATTTAAATGTAAGTTTTACTTTTTGAATTTCTGCAGTATGACAAAAATTGCATATATCTTGTATATTTTTATTTGCTAAGAAAAAACAAAAATCTATTTTAAATATGTCATACAAAAATATATAATACTTCAACATTTGAGTTGTTGAAATGATAAAAATGCACACAACTGTTCAAAAAAAGATAAGAATTTTTTTACTGATTTTCTGCAAAATGATTACCTCAAATAGGACATTTTAAAATAAATAAAGTAATTATTTTGCAAGTCAATATTAGGAGTACATAAAAGGAAAGTTTGTTTTCGAAAAATTAAATACAAGTTCCATTATTTTTTTGTTTATATTTTAAGTCTGTCTTTAATATTTCATACTGCATTAAATGGCTCATTTTCTGACATAATGTATTTATTTTTGAAAGATAGTTTCTGCTGTTTTTCTTTAAAACTCCAAAGGATATGTGAAACCTGTTATTTAATTTGATTGTAGCGTAATCGGAGACCATGAAATTTCAAGGTGAAAAAACAACAAAGGGGTTAGCCTTTGCTATTTTTGCAATTTTCGGTGGAAATTATTTTTTGCTCGAAATAGGCATACTGATGTATGTTGAGCTCCAGATTCCAAAAATGCAGTCAGAAATGAGCTAGGACGTCCGGAAATTTGTTTTTATGGGACTGTTTGAAGTCTGTGTTTAATATTTCATAGTGCATTAAATGGCTCATTTTCTGACATAATGTATTTACTTTTGAAAGATAGTTTTTGCTGTTTTAGACAGTAGAACTGAAAAAGAAAATGAAATAGAACTGTTGGCAGTACATGTTGATTTTTTTTAAAACTCTAAAGGATATGTGAAACCTGTTATTTAATTTGATTGTAGAAATGATAAAACTAACCCAGAGCTTCTTTACCTCCAGGTACGTCTTGGCGATACACAGTTCGAAAAAGGTCCTCGCCGAACAGGTCACCCCTCCCCCCTACATCCTGGCCGACGCCATAATCTCCCTCACGTTGGCGAGGGGCCAACGCCACGAGGGCAGGGAGGGCATGACGGCCTACTACCTGACCAAGGGCTGGGCCGGCCTGGTCGTGATGGTCGAGAACCGACACGAGGACAAGTGGATACACGTCAAGTGCGACTGCCACGAGAGCTACAACGTCGTGTCGACGAGGGGCAACCTGCGCACCGTCGACTCCGTTCCCCCCCTCCACCGGCAGGTGATCATAGTGCTGACGCAGCTGGAGGGCAGCGGTGGCTTCTCGATAGCGCACCGTCTCACCCACAGGCTGGCCAACTCGCAGGACCTGTACGATTGGGGCGAGCCGGGCGTCGGCCACGAACCGGAGTTGGACTTTCAGACCAGCGGGTTGCACAGTCCGCGTCTGATGACGTAGAGGTTCGTTTTCTGTACGATTTTTTTTCTTGTGTTTGTTTGCTCAATCTGAAGGTTCAGAAAAGGGTTTTATGTTCCTGTTTATCTCTTAGTTAGGATTGATCTTTTTTCCGTTTTTTGAATTAAAGACAATAAGTTTCAACAATTTCTGACTGTCATAGTTATTTTTTGTGAAGCGCTTTTGCTGTTGAATCAGTATCTCGGGATATTTGCGACTTCATCTTCAAGTCGTTATTTCAAGCCAGTAGCTGTAAATTTTTTTTTGACAACTGCAAATCATAATTTTAATCTTTTTACAGCTCGGTCAAGGTGGCATTTTAAGACAACGTTTATGTGTTTTTTTTACTATCAGTGTTAAATGAGAGCTGTGCAAAAATGTTCCCCGTCAATTCTTTAACTGTCATTTCATAACAGCTTGCAACTACCTTTTTTTGGCAGCCTAAACTGTTATTTTTTTTTGGCTATTTACCAATTGCTGTCAGTTATCAAAATATTACAGAACACCTTTTTAAAAAAAAAAAATGACAGTTGAGTATCAATAAAGACCGATTCAACAGTAAGTGCGTTAGTGTATGTTTAACGACAGCCTTCCTGAATAGATCTTTTAGCCGATGTCGTTCACATTCCATTTTGATAAGTGGAGCCTTGTCTTTTTTCTCCATCAGGATGATTTTTTTGTTTTTTGCACAGCGTGCTTTGTGTTAGATCGAACGACTAGTATTTTTTCTTTTTGTTTTGCAACAAGGTAGTTCTCTTTCCCTTTTTTCATAGGTGTGACATAAATGTATACTTTACTTCATATGTTGTTAAATAAAAGCTTTGAAATACATAACATTTTGTCTATGAGTGAATAACTGAAAAGTAACCGATATATTTTCAGTTGTTGCTCAATACTTTCATTACCAATAGAGATATTTCCTTCATGTTAGAAACGTGAAATTAAAAAAAGTAAAACAAATTGCTAATTGCAAACCTCATTCTTAAATAATCATCTTATTCAAACAGTATTTTGATGGTACCGAGAAAGATAGATTGGGGTAGCTAGGAATTGAACCAGTAATAAGAATATTGAAAATGAGTCTGAGGTTCCACCATCTCTTAATAACCTCATTAATTAAATCATGTGTTATTGCTGTAGGCATCTGTAAACTGTCGTAGTCGCGCCATCTCTACGTAAAACAATCAAATGCACAATGTCGATATTAGAAGTTTCTGTAAATAACGATTGTGCTGTTATCTGTTAGTTAAACTTATAACTATAAATAAGTTAATAATATAGATTTCTGTAATTCATTTTGAGCGACATCTAATAATTTTTAAACGAATTGTGTGCACACGTAGTTTTTAGAATCGGCACGATTGATACGCCGGCAGCACAGTCACTGTAAAAGTGACATAACCATAAAATAATTTACCTTTGTTGATGTTTGTTTGTGTGTGTGGCTAAAGATTTATTTGCAACAATTTTGAAAATGCTTTAGACATGTATAGTGCTTTGAATCTGTTGTGGCTTTTGATTTTGTGCTGTTATTTAATTTTCAGAGGCGGAAGGAACAAGAGATGCCCTCAGCGGTGATATTTCGGAAGGAGGATGGTCCAGGCGGCCGTCTACGATCAACCCTCTTTGGCCACAGGGATTTCTCTGGTTGAAGATGTTCCTGCACTTTGTGCTGGATTCTGCCCTGTGGGAAAATATCATGGACAAATGATTTTACAGACTTTTGCGCATTGTTCTGATTATATTTTAAGGGTTGGTTGATACTAGAAAGCTAAGCAGTGATTTTTTTATGCATGAATTGTAACTTTACCCCTGTAGTACAATGATTATAATTAAATATGCAATATATTATTATTATTATTTTAGTGTTTTATTTCAATGTTATGAGACAGGGAAGTGTGGGAACATGAGGGTAATGAGCGACGGAGGCCTAGGCAGTGGAGAAGTCCCATGATTTCTTCCACATCAGTAAATGAACATAAAATTACTGTAATCAGAGACCATCAAGTTTCAATGTGAAAAAACTTTTGCCGTTTTCGGTGGAAATTTTTACTCTAGGTCACTTTTCAGACGAACCCTTGCAGCTAGAGAAAAACTGACACCACTCCGAAATGCAGCAGGTCCACATTAGTAAATGAACACAAAATTAGCGTAATCTGAGACCATGAAATTTCGAGGTGAAAAAACAACAAAGGGGTTAGCCTTTGCTCTTTTGCCGTTTTCGGTGGAAATTATTTTTGGCTCAAAATCGGCATACTGATGTATTTTGAGCTGCAGATTCCAAAATGCAGTCAGAAATGAGCTAGGACGTCCGGAAATTTATTTTTGCAAATTGAAATATTTACTCTAAGGTCACTTTTCAGACGAACCCTTGCAGCTAGAGAAAAACTGACACCACTCCGAAATGCAGCAGGTCCACATTAGTAAATGAACACAAAATTAGCGTAATCTGAGGCCATGAAATTTCGAGGTGAAAAAACAACAAAGGGGTTAGCCTTTGCTGTTTTGCCGTTTTCAGTGGAAATTATTTTTGGCTCAAAATCGGCATACTGATGTATTTTGAGCTGCAGATTCCAAAAATGCAGTCAGAAATGAGCTAGGACGTCCGGAAATTTATTTTTTGCAATTTGATATTTTTACTCTAGGTCAATTTTCAGACGAACCCTTGCAGCTAGAGAAAAACTGACACCACTCCGAAATGCAGCAGGTCCACATTAGTAAATGAACACAAAATTAGCGTATTCTGAGACCATGAAATTTCGAGGTGAAAAAACAACAAAGGGGTTAGCCTTTGCTCTTTTGCCGTTTTCGGTGGAAATTATTTTTGGCTCATAATCGGCATACTGATGTATTTTGAGCTACAGATTCCAAAAATGCAGTCAGAAATGAGCTAGGACGTCCGGAAATTTATTTTGAGCAAATTGAAATATTTACTCTAGGTCACTTTTCAGACGAACCCTTGCAGCTAGTAGAACTACTAGTATTTTTTCTTTTTGTTTTGCAACAAGGTAGTTCTCTATCCCTTTTTTCATAGGTGTGACATAAATGTATACTTTACTTCATATGTTGTTAAATAAAAGCTTTGAAATACATAACATTTTGTCAATGAGTGAATAACTGAAAAGTAACCGATATATTTTCAGTTGTTGCTCAATACTTTCATTACCAATAGAGATATTTCCTTCATGTTAGAAACGTGAAATTAAAAAAAGTAAATCAAATTGCTAATTGCAAACCTCATTCTTAAATAATCATCTTATTCAAACAGTATTTTGATGGTACCGAGAAAGATAGATTGGGGTAGCTAGGAATTGAACCAGTAATAAGAATATTGAAAATGAGTCTGAGGTTCCGCCATCTCTTAAAAACCTCATTAATTAAATCATGTGGTATTGCCATAGGCATCTGTAAACTGTCGTAGTCGCGCCATCTCTACGTAAAACAATCAAATGCACAATGTCGATATTAGAAGTTTCTGTAAATATCGATTGTGCTGTTTTCTGTTAGTTAATCTTGTAACTATAAATAAGTTAATAATATCAATTTCTGTAATTCATTTTGAGCGACATCTAATAATTTTTAAACGATTTGTGTGCACACGTAGTTTTTAGAATCGGCACGATTGATACGGCGGCAGCACAGTCACTGTAAAAATGACTATAGAGTTGGGCGGTCCGGATCCGCAGGTGGACCCGCATCCAACGGAGCCAAACAACTTGCGGACCCGGTCCGACGGACCCGTTCCAACGGACCCGAAACGAAATAATTTAGAAACGATGWGCGGCGACTATAATGGACTAGTAATGTACGGTCGGCGATAATCTCTAACGGAACCAGTGCAGTGGAACCGAATGGCTAAATCTAGCTGGGCTTCAGTATTCAGCATTGTATTGATAATCACATTTCGTCTCTATTTCTTACCTACTATAAAAATGAGTCATTAATAAAATGTTTTAACTTTATGTTATACATGTTATTTAAAATATTTTTTATTAGGTATTACGAAAATTAGTATCTTAATAAAGCAGCTTCAAACGAGATTTCTTTGCATATTGTTTGGTTTTGCACTATTAGACTATCAAAAAATGATATCTATAGTACTTAGGTAAGTAAATGTATCCATCCCTGTACAAAAAAAAGTAATGACTATATCAGAACAAGCTATAAAAATGAAATAAACTATTTTGTGCAGTTCATCATTCATTCATAGTTTACTGACTTCGAAACAAAATGTATTATTTGTAAATACACCAAAACTTGGGAATTCCGTATCAATTGTGATCATGCCAAAAGCAGCCACTACTTTATAGGTAAAGTTTACCCAAAGATATACAGTGTTTACGACTAAATCCGGTATTTAATTTTCACTAATTTTTATCAAGGTCCACTAAATGTTCAACCTTCAATAAATAGTCCTGCGCTCAATATCGGCCTAGACACGTTTGCAGTAATATTATTCCCAACTTTAAAGCATCCCGATTCATGATTTACTTATTTGTATTGTGTATTTTAATATCTTTATTGTGCTCAATTTTCTTTATTGACAGTTTACTTAACTCAGAAATTAATTAAAATTCAAAATAACTTTATATTTTTTTTATAATCAATTATATACAAATATTTCAAAAAAACGTCACTATTCAGACATCATTGGCCGAAAACATCTTGACAGTATCCATTAGGTACATAATGTTTTATCTAAGTAGATATATATCAGGAAATCATCAATTTATTGTTTTTTTAATTAGCTTATTGCCTGCAGGTGGGATTGAAAAATTAGCTTTTCAGGTAAATTGTTTTATATAATTTAGATAGCAACCATATTGTTACCGCAATGTTACTTCGAAAAATATAAGTTTATACTAGTCAAAAACTAATAAATATCGCATTTTGAATAGTATTTAAAAGCAAAAAGATATGGAAATACAATAAATCATGCAACTGAATCTCAACGCCCTAAAAGTCGAAAGTTTCAGGCAGTCGTTCCATTACGAAACATATCCCGATATCGCGGACACGGTTCACGACTGAACGCGTGGCTCCACTATTGACGGCCAGGACCAGCAGGCAAACAGCTCCGTTTCCGTTTGTATCCGTGAGTGACAGTGGCTTCCACGAACAAAACTGGATCCGGAGCCGGACCGATTCGAGAAGTGGATCCGGATCCAATCAATGTACCTTCGGATCCGCATCCGCCGAACGGGTCCGAACGGACTGACACATCTCTAAAATGACATAACCATAAAATAATTTACCTTTGTTGATGTTTGTTTGTGTGTGTGGCTTAAGATTTATTTGCAACAATTTTGAAAATGCTTTAGACATGTATAGTGCTTTGAATCTGTTGTGGCTTTTGATTTTGTGCTGTTATTTAATTTTCAGAGGCGGAAGGAACAAGAGATGCCCTCAGCGGTGATATTTCGGAAGGAGGATGGTCCAGGCGGCCGTCTACGATCAACCCTCTTTGGCCACAGGGATTTCTCTGGTTGAAGATGTTCCTGCACTTTGTGCTGGATTCTGCCCTGTGGGAAAATATCATGGACAAATGATTTTACAGACTTTTGCGCATTGTTCTGATTATATTTTAAGGGTTTGTTGATACTAGAAAGCTAAGCAGTGATTTTTTTATGCATGAATTGTAACTTTACCCCTGTAGTACAATGATTATAATTAAATATGCATTATATTATTATTATTATTTTAGTGTTTTATTTCAATGTTATGAGGCGGGGAAGTGTGGGAACAKGRGGGTAATGAGCGACGGAGGCMTAGGCAGTGGAGAAGTCCCATGATTTCTTCCACATTAGTAAATGAACATAAAATTAGTGTAATATGAGACCATCAAGTTTCAATGTGAAAAAACTTTTGCCGTTTTCGGTGGAAATTATTTTTGGCTCAAAATCGGCATACTGATGTATTTTGAGCTGCAGATTCCAAAAATGCAGTCAGAAATGAGCTAGGACGTCCGGAAATTTAGTTTTTGCAAATTGAAATTTTTACTCTAGGTCACTTTTCAGACGAACCCTTGCAGCTAGAGACTAACTGAGACCACTCCGAAATAAAGCAGGTCTAGATTAGAAATGAACATAAAATTAGTGTAATCGGAGGCCATCAAGTTTCAATATGAAAAAACAACAAAGGGGTTAGCCTTTGCTCTTTTGCCGTTTTCGGTAGAAATTATTTTTGGCTCAAAATCGGCATACTGATGTATTTTGAGCTGCAGATTCCAAAAATGCAGTCAGAAATGAGCTAGGACGTCCGGAAATTTATTTTTTGCAAATTGAAATATTTACTCTAGGTCACTTTTCAGACGAACCCTTGCAGCTAGAGAAMAACTGACACCACTCCGAAATRMAGCAGGTCCACATTAGTAAATGAACACAAAATTAGCGTAATCTGAGACCATGAAATTTCGAGGTGAAAAAACAACAAAGGGGTTAGCCTTKGCTCTTTTGCCGTTTTCGGTGGAAATTATTTTTGGCTCAAAATCGGCATACTGATGTATTTTGAGCTGCAGATTCCAAAAATGCAGTCAGAAATGAGCTAGGACGTCCGGAAATTTATTTTTTGCAAATTGAAATATTTACTCTAGGTCACTTTTCAGACGAACCCTTGCAGCTAGAGACCAACTGACACCACTCCGAAATAAAGCAGGTCCACATTAGTAATTGAACATAAAATTAGTGTAATCGGAGGCCATCAAGTTTCAATGTGAAAAAACAACAAAGGGGTTGTTAGCCATTGCTCTTTTACGGTTTTCGGTGGAAATTATTTTTGGCTCAAATTCGGCATACTGATGTATTTTGAGCTGCAGATTCCAAAAATGCAGTCAGAAATGAGCTAGGACGTCCGAAAATTTATTTATTGCAAATTGAAATTTTTACTCTAGGTCACTTTTCTGACGAACCCTTGCAGCTAGAGAAAAACTGACACCACTCCGAAATGCAGCAGGTCCACATTAGTAAATGAACACAAAATTAGCGTAATCTGAGACCATGAAATTTCGAGGTGAAAAAACAACAAAGGGGTTACCTAGCCTTTGCTCTTTTGCCGTTTTCGGTGGAAATTATTTTTGGCTCAAAATCGGCATACTGATGTATTTTGAGCTGCAGATTCCAAAAATGCAGTCAGAAATGAGCTAGGACGTCTGGAAATTTATTTTTTGCAAATTGAAATATTTACTCTAGGTCACTTTTCAGACGAACCCTTGCAGCTAGAGAAAAACTGACACCACTCCGAAATGCAGCAGGTCCACATTAGTAAATGAACACAAAATTAGCGTAATCTGAGACCATGAAATTTCGAGGTGAAAAAACAACAAAGGGGTTAGCCTTTGCTCTTTTGCCGTTTTCGGTGGAAATTATTTTTGGCTCAAAATCGGCATACTGATGTATTTTGAGCTGCAGCTTCCAAAAATGCAGTCAGAAATGAGCTAGGACGTCCGGAAATTTATTTTGAGCAAATTGAAATATTTACTCTAGGTCACTTTTCAGACGAACCCTTGCAGCTAGAGAAAACTGACACCACTCCGAAATGCAGCAGGTCCACATTAGTAAATGAACACAAAATTAGCGTAATCTGAGACCATGAAATTTCGAGGTGAAAAAACAACAAAGGGGTTAGTTAGCCTTTGCTCTTTTGCCGTTTTCGGTGGAAATTATTTTTGGCTCAAAATCGGCATACTGATGTATTTTGAGCTGCAGATTCCAAAAATGCAGTCAGAAATGAGCTAGGACGTCCGGAAATTTATTTTGAGCAAATTGAAATATTTACTCTAGGTCACTTTTCAGACGAACCCTTGCAGCTAGAGAAAAACTGACACCACTCCGAAATGCAGCAGGTCCACATTAGTAAATCAACACAAAATTAGCGTAATCTGAGACCATGAAATTTCGAGGTGAAAAAACAACAAAGGGGTTAGCCTTTGCTCTTTGCCGTTTTCGGTGGAAATTATTTTTGGCTCAAAATCGGCATACTGATGTATTTTGAGCTGCAGATTCCAAAAATGCAGTCAGAAATGAGCTAGGACGTCCGGAAATTTATTTTTTTGCAAATTGATGTTTTTACTCTAGTTCAATTTTCAGACGAACCCTTGCAGCTAGAGAAAAACTGACACCACTCCGAAATGCAGCAGGTCCACATTAGTAAATGAACACAAAATTAGCGTAATCTGAGACCATGAAATTTCGAGGTGAAAAAACAACAAAGGGGTTAGCCTTTGCTCTCTTGCCGTTTTCGGTGGAAATTATTTTTGGCTCAAAATCGGCATACTGATGTATTTTGAGCTGCAGATTCCAAAAATGCACTCAGAAATGAGCTAGGACGTCCGGAAATTTATTTTGAGCAAATTCAAATATTTACTCTAGGTCACTTTTAAGACGAACCCTTGCAGCTAGAAAAAAACTGACACCACTCCGAAATGCAGCAGGTTCACATTAGTAAATGAACACAAAATTAGCGTAATCTGAGACCATGAAATTTCGAGGTGAAAAAACAACAAAGGGGTTAGCCTTTGCTCTTTTGCCGTTTTCGGTGGTATTATTTTTGGCTCAAAATCGGCATACTGATGTATTTTGAGCTGCAGATTCCAAAAATGCAGTCAGAAATGAGCTAGGACGTCCGGAAATTTATTTTGAGCAAATTGAAATATTTACTCTAGGTCACTTTTCAGACGAACCCTTGCAGCTAGAGAAAAACTGACACCACTCCGAAATGCAGCAGGTCCACATTAGTAAATCAACACAAAATTAGCGTAATCTGAGACCATGAAATTTCGAGGTGAAAAAACAACAAAGGGGTTAGCCTTTGCTCTTTTGCCGTTTTCCGTGGAAATTATTTTTGGCTCAAAATCGGCATACTGATGTATTTTGAGCTGCAGATTCCAAAAATGCAGTCAGAAATGAGCTAGGACGTCCGGAAATTTATTTTTTGCAAATTGATGTTTTTACTCTAGTTCAATTTTCAGACGAACCCTTGCAGCTAGAGAAAAACTGACACCACTCGAAACGCAGCAGGTCCACATTAGTAAATGAACACAAAATTAGCGTAATCTGAGACCATGAAATTTCGAGGTGCAAAAACAACAAAGGGGTTAGCCTTTGCTCTTTTGCCGTTTTCGGTGGAAATTATTTTTGGCTCAAAATCGGCATACTGATGTATTTTGAGCTGCAGATTCCAAAAATGCAGTCAGAAATGAGCTAGGACGTCCGGAAATGTATTTTTTGCAAATTGAAATATTTACTCTAGGTCACTTTTCAGACGAACCCTTGCAGCTAGAGAAAAACTGACACCACTCCGAAATGCAGCAGGTCCACATTAGTAAATGAACACAAAATTAGCGTAATCTGAGACCATGAAATTTCGAGGTGAAAAAACAACAAAGGGGTTAGCCTTTGCTCTTTTGCCGTTTTCGGTGGAAATTATTTTTGGCTCAAAATCGGCATACTGGTGTATTTTGAGCTGCAGATTCCAAAAATGCAGTCAGAAATGAGCTAGGACGTCCGGAAATTTATTTTGAGCAAATTGAAATATTTACTCTAGGTCACTTTTCAGACGAACCCTTGCAGCTAGAGAAAAACTGACACCACTCCAAAATGCAGCAGGTCCACATTAGTAAATCAACACAAAATTAGCGTAATCTGAGACCATGAAATTTCGAGGTGAAAAAACAACAAAGGGGTTAGCCTTTGCTCTTTTGCCGTTTTCGGTGGAAATTATTTTTGGCTCAAAATCGGCATACTGATGTATTTTGAGCTGCAGATTCCAAAAATGCAGTCAGAAATGAGCTAGGACGTCCGGAAATTTATTTTTTGTAAATTGATGTTTTTACTCTAGGTCAATTTTCAGACGAACCCTTGCAGCCATTGAAAAACTGACACCACTCCGAAATGCAGCAGGTCCACATTAGTAAATCAACACAAAATTAGCGTAATCTGAGACCATGAAATTTCGAGGTGAAAAAACAACAAAGGGGTTAGCCTTTGCTCTTTTGCCGTTTTCCGTGGAAATTATTTTTGGCTCAAAATCGGCATACTGATGTATTTTGAGCTGCAGATTCCAAAAATGCAGTCAGAAATGAGCTAGGACGTCCGGAAATTTATTTTTTGCAAATTGAAATATTTACTCTAGGTCACTTTTCAGACGAACCCTTGCAGCTAGAGAAAAACTGACACCACTCCGAAATGCAGCAGGTCCACATTAGTAAATGAACACAAAATTAGCGTAATCTGAGACCATGAAATTTCGAGGTGCAAAAACAACAAAGGGGTTAGCCTTTGCTCTTTTGCCGTTTTCGGTGGAAATTATTTTTGGCTCAAAATCGGCATACTGATGTATTTTGAGCTGCAGATTCCAAAAAATGCAGTCAGAAATGAGCTAGGACGTCCGGAAATTTATTTTTTGCAAATTGAAATATTTACTCTAGGTCACTTTTCAGACGAACCCTTGCAGCTAGAGAAAAACTGACACCACTCCGAAATGCAGCAGGTCCACATTAGTAAATGAACACAAAATTAGCGTAATCTGAGACCATGAAATTTCGAGGTGAAAAAACAACAAAGGGGTTAGCCTTTGCTCTTTTGCCGTTTTCGGTGGAAATTATTTTTGGCTCAAAATCGGCATACTGATGTATTTTGAGCTGCAGATTCCAAAAACTGCAGACAGAAATGAGCTAGGACGTCCGGAAATTTATTTTTTGCCAAATTGATGTTTTACTCTAGGTCAATTTTCAGACGAACCCTTGCAGCTAGAGAAAAACTGACACCACTCCGAAATGCAGCAGGTCCACATTAGTAAATGAACACAAAATTAGCGTAATCTGAGACCATGAAATTTTGAGGTGAAAAAACAACAAAGGGGTTAGCCTTTGCTCTTTTGCCGTTTTCGGTGGAAATTATTTTTGGCTCAAAATCGGCATACTGATGTATTTTGAGCTGCAGATTCCAAAAATGCAGTCAGAAATGAGCTAGGACGTCCGGAAATTTATTTTTTGCAAATTGAAATTTTTACTCTAGGTCACTTTTCAGACGAACCCTTGCAGCTAGAGAAAAACTGACACCACTCCGAAATGCAGCAGGTTCACATTAGTAAATGAACACAAAATTAGCGTAATCTGAGACCATGAAATTTCGAGGTGAAAAAACAACAGAGGGGTTAGCCTTTGCTCTTTTGCCGTTTTCGGTGGTAATTATTTTTGGCTCAAAATCGGCATACTGATGTATTTTGAGCTGCAGATTCCAAAAATGCAGTCAGAAATGAGCTAGGACGTCCGGAAATTTATTTTTCGCAAATCGATCCTTCTGCTCTAGGTCACTTTTCAGACGAACCCTTGCAGCTAGAGAAAAACTGACACCACTCCGAAATGCAGCAGGTCCACATTAGTAAATGAGCACAAAATTAGCGTATTCTGAGACCATGAAATTTCGAGGTGAAAAAACAACAAAGGGGTTAGCCTTTGCTCTTTTGCCGTTTTCGGTGGAAATTATTTTTGGCTCAAAATCGGCATACTGATGTATTTTGAGCTGCAGATTCCAAAACTGCAGACAGAAATGAGCTAGGACGTCCGAAAATTTATTTTTTGCAAATTGATGTTTTTACTCTAGTTCAATTTTCAGACGAACCCTTGCAGCTAGAGAAAAACTGACACCACTCCGAAATGCAGCAGGTCCACATTAGTAAATGAACACAAAATTAGCGTAATCTGAGACCATGAAATTTCGAGGTGAAAAAACAACAAAGGGGTTAGCCTTTGCTCTTTTGCCGTTTTCGGTGGAAATTATTTTTGGCTCAAAATCGGCATACTGATGTATTTTTGAGCTGCAGATTCCAAAAATGCAGTCAGAATGAGCTAGGACGTCCGGAAATTTATTTTTTGCAAATTGATGTTTTACTCTAGTTCAATTTTCAGACGAACCCTTGCAGCTAGAGAAAAACTGACACCACTCCGAAATGCAGCAGGTCCACATTAGTAAATGAACACAAAATTAGCGTAATCTGAGACCATGAAATTTCGAGGTGCAAAAACAACAAAGGGGTGTTAGCCTTTGCTCTTTTGCCGTTTTCGGTGGAAATTATTTTTGGCTCAAAATCGGCATGCTGATGTATTTTGAGCTGCAGATTCCAAAAATGCAGTCAGAAATGAGCTAGGACGTCCGGAAATTTATTTTTGCAAATTGAAATATTTACTCTAGGTCACTTTTCAGACGAACCCTTGCAGCTAGAGAAAAACTGACACCACTCCGAAATGCAGCAGGTCCACATTAGTAAATGAACACAAAATTAGCGTAATCTGAGACCATGAAATTTCGAGGTGAAAAAACAACAAAGGGGTTAGCCTTTGCTCTTTTGCCGTTTTCGGTGGAAATTATTTTTGGCTCAAAATCGGCATACTGATGTATTTTGAGCTGCAGATTCCAAAAATGCAGTCAGAAATGAGCTAGGACGTCCGGAAATTTATTTTTTGCAAATTGAAATTTTTACTCTAGGTCACTTTTCAGACGAACCCTTGCAGCTAGAGAAAAACTGACACCACTCCGAAATGCAGCAGGTCCACATTAGTAAATGAACACAAAATTAGCGTAATCTGAGACCATGAAATTTCGAGGTGAAAAAACAACAAAGGGGGTTAGCCTTTGCTGTTTTGCCGTTTTCAGTGGAAATTATTTTTGGCTCAAAATCGGCATACTGATGTATTTTGAGCTGCAGATTCCAAAAATGCAGTCAGAAATGAGCTAGGACGTCCGGAAATTTATTTTTTGCAAATTGAAATTTTTACTCTAGGTCACTTTTCAGACGAACMCTTGCAGCTAGAGAAAAACTGACACCACTCCGAAATGCAGCAGGTCCACATTAGTAAATGAACACAAAATTAACGTAATCTGAGACCATGAAATTTCGAGGTGAAAAAACAACAAAGGGGTTAGCCTTTGCTCTTTTGCCGTTTTCGGTGGAAATTATTTTTGGCTCAAAATCGGCATACTGATGTATTTTGAGCTGCAGATTCCAAAAATGCAGTCAGAAATGAGCTAGGACGTCCGGAAATTTATTTTTTAGCAAATTGAAATATTTACTCTAGGTCACTTTTCAGACGAACCCTTGCAGCTAGAGAAAAACTGACACCACTCCGAAATGCAGCAGGTCCACATTAGTAAATGAACACAAATTAGCGTAATCTGAGACCATGAAATTTCGAGGTGAAAAAACATCAAAGGGGTTAGCCTTTGCTCTTTTGCCGTTTCGGTGGAAATTATTTTTGGCTCAAATTCGGCATACCTGATGTATTTTGAGCTGCAGATTCCAAAAATGCAGTCAGAAATGAGCTAGGACGTCCGGAAATTTATTTTTCGCAAATGGATCCTTCTGCTCTAGGTCACTTTTCAGACGAACCCTTGCAGCTAGAGAAAAAACTGACACCACTCCGAAATGCAGCAGGTCCACATTAGTAAATGAACACAAAATTAGCGTATTCTGAGACCATGAAATTTCGAGGTGAAAAACAACAAAGGGGTTAGCCTTTGCCTCTTTTGCCGTTTTCTGGTGGAAATTAATTTTGGCTCAAAATCGGCATACTGATGTATTTTGAGCTGCAGATTCCAAAAACTGCAGACAGAAATGAGCTAGGACGTTCCGAAATTTATTTTTTGGCAATTGATGTTTTTACTCTAGTTCAATTTTCAGACGAACCCTTGCAGCTAGAGAAAAACTGACACCACTCCGAAATGCAGCAGGTCCACATTAGTAAATGAACACAAAATTAGCGTAATCTGAGACCATGAAATTTCGAGGTGAAAAAACAACAAAGGGGTTAGCCTTTGCTCTTTTGCCGTTTTCGGGAAATTATTTTTGGCTCAAAATCGGCATACTGATGTATTTTGAGCTGCAGATTCCAAAAATGCAGTCAGAAATGAGCTAGGACGTCGGAAATTTATTTTTCAAATTGATTTCTACTCTAGGTCACTTTTCAGACGAACCGTTGCAGCTAGAGAAAAACTGACACCACTCCGAAATGCAGCAGGTCCACATTAGTAAATGAACACAAAATTAGCGTAATCTGAGACCATGAAATTTCGAGGTGAAAAACAACAAAGGGGTTAGCCTTTGCTCTTTTGCCGTTTTTCGGTGGAAATTATTTTTTGGCTCAAATTCGGCATACTGATGTATTTTGAGCTGCAGATTTCCAAAAATGCAGTCAGAAATGAGCTAGGACGTCCGGAAATTTATTTTTTGCAAATTGATTTTCTACTCTAGGTCACTTTTTCAGACGAAC